>ML662445.1:42963594-43430042 GCA_007570785.1 Antilocapra americana
CTGTGGTACATATACACAATGGAATATTACTCAGCATTAAAAAAAAATTCATTTGAAGCAATTCTACTCAGATGGACGAAACTGGAGCCCATTATCCAGAGTGAAGTAAGCCAGAAGCAAAAACAACAATACAGTATATTAACACATATATATGGAATTTAGAAAGACAGTAATGAGAACCCAACATGGGAGACAACAAAAGGAACGCAGATGTATAGAATAGACTTGTGGACTTTGTGGATGAGGGTAAGGGTGGGATGAGATGGGAGAAGGGCATTGAAGCATGTTAATTGTCATGTGTCTAATCAATCGCCAGCCCAGGATTGATGCTCGGGACTGGTGCAGCGAGATTTCCCGGGGGGGAGGGAGGAGGGAGGGGGGACCCGGAGGGGAAGCATATGTAAACCCATGGTGATATCATAACAATGTATGGCTAAAACAATAATTAAAAAAAATTAAAAAATTAAAAAAAAAAAAAAAAAAAGAAAAGGCTGCATACTGTATGATTCCAAATGTACAGCATTCTAGAAAAGGAAGACTGGACTGTAAAAAGATCCACTGTTGCCAAGGGCTCTGGGGGAGGAATAGGCAAATGAACAGGTGGATCACAAGGGATCTGTAGTGCAGCGAAGCTATTTTCCTATGCTACTGTAATGGTGGACACGTGACACTGTTTGTCAAAACCCCAAGAACGCTAATGTAAATCAATGGGCTTTATTAATAGTGAGGTATCACTCTTGGTTCATCAGTTGTAACAAATACACCAAACTAAAAGTGAAAGTGAAGTCGCTCAGTTCTGTCCGACTCTTCGCGATGCCATGGACTGTATAGCCCACCAGGCTCCTCCATCCATGGGATTTTCCAGGCAAGAGTACTGGAGTGGGGTGCCATTGCCTTCTCTAAACTAATGCAAGATATTAGTGGGACAAACTGCATTTTGAGAGGGGAAGGGATGGAACAAGCTGTATTTTCTGCTTAGTTTTCATATAAAGTAACACAATTCTATGAAATAAAGTCTGCTATGAAAACAAATAAATACTTATTTAAGCTTAGAAATTAAGAGCTTGACAAGCACTGAGAATCTTGGAGCTGGAAAATGCTCACGGTGGTCAAGCTGGAGCCCGTCTTCACCCCCTCAGGAGGGCCTAGGCTTCAGTGGTTGCGAGTACTAGGTGCTGGAATCAGTTTTGAATTTCAGTTTTACTACTGTCTTTGGGCTGCTCTGACAAAATACCATCTGCTTGGTGGCACTTATTTCTGATGGTTTTGGAGCCTGGGAAGTCAAGACCAAGGCACTGGTCGACTTGATCCTTAGTGAGGGCACTCTTCCTGTCTGGCAGATGGCTCACTTCTTGGTGTGTCCTCATATGGCAGAGAGGAGGCTCTGATGTCTTTTTCTCTTCTTATAAGGGCACCAATCCCATCATGGGGAATCCACCCTCATGAATTCATCTAGACCTAATTACCACCCAGAGCCCCATCTCCATCATATTGGAAGGGTGCTTAGGGCTTCAACATATGAACTTGGGGTGGAGAGAGAAACATTCAGACCATAACCACTGCTTAGAGCTGTGTGACTCTGGACAGCTTACTTGGCATTTCTGGCCCTTCCCATGGGAAAATGGGACAGATAAATTAGTAGCTGCCATAGAGTAACTCGGGATTCAGTGGGACAGTGCATATACACAGCCCAGCTGTGCCCATACCTGGTGAGAGCTTGGGAACGGGGAGCTGCTGTTACCTTGAGAGCAGGCTTACTTATTCTAGGCTTGCCCAGGACCCATGGTGTCGATGTCAAAGACCATGACCCTTGGCCTGTGAAGCTTCTCCTGGAGGCACTGGATTTATCCATCAGTGATTCCAACCAACATCTATTAACACAGCTATTATGTGTCAGTCATGCATAGCATGTTAATAGAGGGCATGACAAACATAGACAACATATTAAAAAGCAGAGACATTACTTTGCTGACAAATGTTTGTCTAGTCAAAGCTATGATTTTTCCAGTAGTCACATATGAATGTGAGAGTTGGACCATAAAGAAGACTGAGGGCCAAAGAATTGATGCTTTGGACTGTGCTGCTGGAGAAGACTCCTGAGAGTCACTAGGACCACAAGGAGATCAAACCAGTCAATCCTAAAGGAAATCAACCCTGAATGTTCATTGGAAGGACTGATGCTGAAGCTGAGGCTTCAATACTTTGGCCACCTGCTGCAAAGACCTGACTCATTAGAAAAGACCCTGATGCTGAGAAAGATTGAAGGCGGGAGGAGAAGGGGACAACAGAGGATGAGATGCTTGGATGGTATCACCGACTCAATGAGTTTGAGCAAGCTCTGGGAGAAGGTGAAAGATGGGGAAGTCTGGCAGTCCATGAGGACACGACTGAACAACTGAACAACAACAAAGAGGAAATGACAGTATTTCAGTAATTAAGAGGATCATTGGCATGGAGAAAATGACCATTCGTTGGTGGGAGAGCTTGAAGCTTATGGAGAAGAACGCGTAAAGGAGAAAGGTGTGTTCAGGAGCCCAGGAACAACTTCTACCTTCCTACCAGGGTGGCCTCACTTATAGCAGACTGCACTCTTCATTTGCCATTACTTCAACAGGTTGAGAGGAGATAAGGAAAAGGACAAATGCTGAGAATGAAAAGGGAAAATGAACTGAGCCAATGAGATAAAGAGTTGAGCTAAGAAATTATAAGAATAAAAGAATTTGAGGAATAAAATATCTTAAAATAAGGAATAAGAACAATTAAAGATGCAAAATGATAGCATTTACAACCCTTTAAAATATAAAAAAACTTAAAAAATTTAAACTCAGTAAAATAATATAAAACAAAAAAGGATATTTTAAAATAGTATATCCTTAATGATAAGAGTAATTAAAATACAGTCTAAAAAGAAAATACAGAAAAATAAGAATTAGGAAAAGATATGAAAACAATATACAAAATTAATATCAATAACATCAAAATAAAAAGGGAATGTTAATGAAAATGAGAAAGTAAGGGTAAAAGAGATAAAATAAATATTAAATTTAGAATGATGAAGAAAGTTATAGTTAAAATAAAAGTTTCATGGATAATAAAAAGAAGACAAAAACCAAAGACCTAAAGGATTAAAAATATAAAAGAAGAAATAGGATAAGATTTGAAAAGAGACAATACTTTAAAGAAGTATAGATTAAACATAGCAAAACAAAGTAGGAATATTAAGTTAAAATTATTAACTATAAAAAGGAAATCCTGAATAATGATGGGAGGAAACAATAGAAAATAGTCTCCATGGTACTTTTTTATGGAAACTTCTTTTCTCAAAGCGTCAACTAAAAGAAAGCCACTCCTCCAGCAAACACAGCTGGGTTCTTAGGCACGCAGATGATCATAACTCCATTCATAGTACAAACCCATGACAACTGCATGAGACTATGGATGTAATTCTGATCTTCTGGATTATAGCTATGAGTAAACTTACTGCAATGGGGCATATAGGGCACAGGGAGGCTGAGATCAGAAGGCATAGATTTTCTTGTATGTCCTAATGAGCTTACACAATTCCCTAGACTGCTTCAGACTCCAGAACTGAGGATCAGGAACCAGACTTCGGAGACCTGGAATTTAGGCCTGGCCCTAAGATGAGAGTCATTCTCTGGGTGGTCTTTATCTCACGATACTTCAGATTTTTCTCTTGGCTAAATGACCTTTAAGTCTGCTTATCCCTGGAGAAGGGAGAGAAGTGAAGTTAAAGTTGCTCAGTTGTGTCTGACTCTTTGCAACCCTATGGACTATACAGTCCATGGAATTCTCCGGGCCAGGATATTGGAGTGAGTAGCCTTTCCATTCTCCAGGGGATCTTCCCAACCCAGCGATCAAACCCAGGCCTCTCACATTGCAGGTGGATTTTTTACTAGCTGAGCCACCAGGGAAGCCCAAGAATACCAGAGTGGGTAGCCTATCCCTTCTCCAGGGGTTCTTCCCAACCCAGGAATCGAACCAGGGTCTCCTGCACTGCAGGTAGATTCTTTACCAGCTGAGCTACCAAGGAAGGAACTAGTTTTATTTCCATGGGTGTTATCAGAATATTTTACTGCTTGGCATGGAGATGGGGACAAGAAAGTGGGCTGACTTCATTCACCGATTAGATTCCTTCCTACCCAGAATATATTTTTTAAGCGCTAATGATATGCCTTGTACTTGACCAAGTGTGCACAGAACCTAAAGAAGGACAATCCATGGTCCATACCATCTAAGAACTTGGAACTTTCTACATAGTAGTTTTTGTTGTGCAGTCCCTAAGTCATGTCTGACTCTTTCCAACTCCATGGACTGCACCATGCCAGGCTTCCTTGTCCTTCACTATCTCCCAGAGCTTGCTCAAATTCATGTCCATTGAGTCAGTGATGTTATCTGACCATCTCATCCTCTGTCGCCCTCTTCTCCTTTTGCCTTCAGTCTTTCCCAGAATCAGGGTCTTTTTCAACGAGTCAGGTTTTTGCATCAGGTGGCCAAAGTATTGGAGCTTCAGCTTCAGCATCAGTCCTTCCAATGTATATTCAGGGTTGATTTCCTTTAGGATCGACTGGTTTATCTCCTTGCTGTCCAAGCAACTCTGAAGAGTCTTCTCCAGCTCCACAGTTTAAAAGCATCAATTCTTCAGCACTCAGTCTTCTTTATGCTCCAACTCTTACATCCATACATGACTACTGGAAAAAGCATAATTTTGACTATATGAACCTTTGTCGGCAAAGTGATGTCTCTGCTTTTAAATACATTGTCTAAGTTTGTCACAGCTTTTCTTCCAGGGAGCAAGCATCTTTTAATTTCATGGCTGTAGTTACTGTCCACAGTGATTTTGGAGCCCAAGAAAATCAAATCTGTCACTACTTCCACTTTTTCCTCTTATATTTGCTATAAAGTGATGGGACTGGATGCCATGATCTTAGTTTTTTGAATACTGAGTTTCAAGCCAGCTTTTTCAAATATTTAGCATAGAATTTAAAACAAGACAATTAAAGTTAACAAGTATAAACATTGTGCCTAAATGATGGCTAACATGATATTGGAACTAGTGCTTAACTTATCCTTTTCTTAATTAATAGCTTTTAAAGATGGAAGTATGGTTGATTTACAATATTGTGTTAGTCTCTGGTATACACTGGAACTAATACCTATTTTAGAGGAACTTTCTGGGCAGGCAGAGAGATCCAGCAACATAAAATAAGCATGGTACAAAAATTAGGAGGTAGAGCCCAGTTTGCCTTCATCTAGTAATGAATGGATAACTGAATAGACATTAGCTGAGAGAAGGAGAGGAAGGAAGGAAGTGGAGGGAGAAGTGTGGAGGCAAGGATCTAGGTTGGAGAGAATGTAAGAAGGAGTGCACAGCGTGAGGGAACTAGAAAGGGGGCAGCTGTTTACGCACAAGCCATAGGTTTGCAAAAGGTGATTCATTAGGCACCCAGTTCCTTTCCAGACTGCATGAAGTTTATACCCTGGACGTAATTCACCTGGAACAACAAAAATAAGATTCTCTTGGTTTTTTTCACACCCTGTATTGTGCACCAAGGAGGAGGGTGTGGGGAGGAGGCAGGGAGAAAAGTCTCAGAAGCACCCAGAAGTCTAGGTGTTAAAAAACTACACAAAACAAAACAAAGTCTGCTGCTGCTGCTAAGTCGCTTCAGTTGTGTCCAACTCCGTATGACCCCACAGACGGCAGCCCACCAGGCTCCTCCATCCCTGGGATCCCCCGGGGAAGAATACTGGAATGGGTTGCCATTTCCTTCTCCAATGCAAGCATGCATGCATGCTAAGTCACTTCAGTTGTGTCCGACTCTGTGTGACCCCATGGACAGCAGCCTGCCAGGCTACTCTGTCCACAGAATTCTCCAGGCAAGAATATTGGAGTGGGTTGCCATGTCCTTCTCTGAAAACAAAGTCTAGGTGTTACTTAAGAACTTCAAAAGTGACTGACACACCGGGCAAGGCAGCTGAAAGGCAGAGAGGGAGTGCTGTGGATGAAAGACAATAGCCACCACCAGGTGAGTCGACGTCAGGTGACAGATGCTCTCCTCTGCTTCTCACAGCGAAGACCCCAGGATGGGAAGGGCAAGAAGGAGGAGGGAGAGGAGTCAGACACCGATGAGAAATGCACAATCTGCCTGTCTCTGCTGGAAGATGGAGAAGATGTGAGGTAGGAGCGCGGGCCAGGAGTCCCCTGTCCTTCCTGGGGCTGATCCAGTCCTCTGCTGTGTGTCAGGGTGAGGCAGTGCTTGCTTGTTTGCCTGTGCACATGCATGAGTGTGCGGGAGTGCACAGTGTGCTCCGTGGTGGTCCTAGGAAAGTGGAGTGTGGGGCATTCTGGATGTGTAGTGCCCACTGTGTGGGCTCCCGGACACCAAGCTAAGAGGGCAGAGGGACATTTGGCCTGGATGGATCTCATATTAAGTCCTGGCTTCGAGGTGGAGGGCCAGGAGGAGGGGGGTCTTGGGGCTCTCCTTCCTTTCATGCATTCCTATCCCAGCCACAAGCTCACTCCATGGCAGAGTCCCCAAGATCCTTTGGGTGTGAGTCTCCTGGTCCCCCGAGTAGTCGGTTTCCCTCGGCTCCTGGAGCAGCCTGGGACCCTTCCCCTTGACCACCGCTCCCACTTACCCTTCCCTCTTCCAGGCGCCTCCCCTGTATGCACCTCTTTCATCAATTGTGTGTGGACCAGTGGCTCGCCATGAGCAAGAAATGCCCCATCTGCCGAGTGGACATTGAGACACAACTGGGAGCCGACAGCTGAGGGAGGAATCAGCCAGTGGACACCCCATTTTCCTTCACCAGGTCCCCCCACGGCCATAGCCCTTGCAGCCAAACTTTGCCTTCTGAGCCATTTGATGTAGAGGAAAAGCCTGCAAGCACATTTTTGTGGAAAGAGGAGTTGGTGGTAATCCGTATCCGAAGAAAGGAGGGGGTGGGGGGAGGCCCGCCCACCCAGAGTGGTGACTGCCCCATCCGTCCCTCCGTCTGTCCATCCGTCCGTCCGCCTGCTGTGCGGGAGGGAGGGAGCTGGTGTTGCCCGGAGCCGGGGTGGGAAGGGGGGGCCACGCTGCTGAGAGTCTAGAGGCGGTCCTGCAGGTCCCAGCTGACAGCCCGGCCCCTCGATCCTGTCCTTCTAAGGATTGTATATATACCTCTCGACCACGTAGAAACCATGTAGGGGTCTCTAGCTATTTCTGTGGATGGCAGCCAGAGCATGTTAGCTTCAGAAAAAAAATGTCGTGTGTGGTGCTCCAGTCATCTGTGGTGGACATGTCGCTGTTACCGAATCCGCACCAAATATTTCTCATTGAGTTTCTTGTTTTGGTGCCTGACTGAACCAACCAACGACAGCCCAAAATCTTCCCGTCTTTACGAGAGAAAAGGAAAAAAAAAAACTAATCCAAGGTGAAAAAAAAAAAAAAGCCAAATTCTGTTTACGGTGAAAAAGGATGATTTTTTTTTTTTCACCCAGGTTGGGAGGCGGGAGGGGGTCCTGGTTTTGTTTTTGTTTTTCTCTTGGCTTTTGTTTTTCTCATGTTTACAAGCGCACGGAACGAGCATGGAGGGGGCATCTGAGAAGGGGTGGGGACTGGAGACAGAGCAGATGGAAGCCTTAGATGGGCCTCTCAGGGGCTCAGCCTGGCTTGGGAAGGCAGCTCTGAGTGGGTGAAAGGCATACATCTGTCTTGAAGGAGGGCTCCCCAATTTCAGAGCCCATCTACTTCACTCCAGCCATCCCTCACCCCTCCCAGTTCCGCACTGAACCAGGAGGGGTTCAGCTAGAGCTGCCCCAGACACCTCGGAGCGGGGATAGCCCTGCTCATGCCAGCTTCTTCCCTTGGCTGTGCTCAGACCCTGCCACAAACAGGCAGTGTGGCCACTGCCTCCCTAGTGCAAAGAATTAACCCGATGTTAAAGATCAAGTAGCACAGGCAACGGACACTTAGTCTTGGCCAAAGCGCTCTCAGCTAGCACGCGCAGGCTGAGGTCAAACATGTGGACCTTGAGGAGGACCTTGAGCTTCATCAGGGATGTCTCAAAGCCTGATCGAGTCCCTCAGAGAGGACCCTGGCCCTGACACCACCTTGGTGGGTTTGGGAGGCCCTGTGTCCCTCGTCTCTAGCTCTTTCTCTGACTCTTTGATAACCTTGGGCAAGTCTTTCTTTTTCCGTGCCTCAGTCTCCTTCCTCTTACAGTGGGGAGAAGCAACAGTGCATCCCAGTTTCCAATTCCTCTACCTCACCGAGGTGTTGCGAGGAGTATGACTATCTGCCCAACAAACTCTGTGCTCTCTCCTGGGAACCTCCTTGGGGTTGAGGGATTGGGTGGTGGGAGACAAGACCTGGAAGTTCCAAGTGACATCATACCTAGACTGTAAGCTACCCAAGGCCAAGATGTTGCCTCCCTGGCTGCTGTCCTTCTGAATTGCTCCATGTTTGTTTTGTTTTCTTTCTTTCTTTCTTTCTTTCTGAATTTCAAAGGGAGCAGAGAGAAAGGAGGACAGGAGAATGGAGATGAAAGAGTCCACCAACTTCCAATCCCAAGCCAACTTCCTTTGTCCATATGTGGAAAATACTAGCTCAGCTGGAATTCTGCTCCCTTCCTCTGTCCCTGCCTCTGGCTCCTTCTCTCCCTTATGTGTACGGCCCTCCCCCTTCCCCTTACCCCTTGCCCCAGTCTCAATGCCTTTATATCAGTGAATAGGACTAAGGGGGACAGATATTTATCACATATATGAAGATCATCCTTAAGGTTATGAAAATTTGAGTCTGCATTGTTGCTGCAAAGGGTAAAACCAGGATCAGTGAGTGAAAATGAGGGAGGGCAGATTTCAGCTTGAGATAGAGCCTTCTGGAACATGTGGAGCTGTCAGGTGGAGGGACGCACCTCTGGACATCTACCAGAAGGAATCCTCGAGGATCTCACTCAGACCCAGGCTGTCTATCCTGCGTGCTGCCAGCGCAGGCTCTGGGAGAGACAACAGCCAGAGAGGCAACATCCTGACCTCCGGGAGCTTACAGTCCAGGTGAGGAGCCAGGGAGATAGTGCAGGGTGACTAGTCTGGTTCAAGGTTAATGGCCTGGGCATGATCCCGTCCCGTTCGATGGTTCCAGTGTGTGAACCTGGTCTCCAGGGCCAGTGGCTGGCGATCCCATGAGTGGGAAAGTACTTGTCAGGATTTTGGACAGAGCTAGTTACTAGTAGTCCCAGGAAGTTGGGAACTTCGCCCCCCACCCTGCTTTGACCTGAGGTGGGTGGGGCGGTCCAGGGAAGCTCACTGCCCATTTACGTAGTCTTTGTTCTTCCCTCCCAGGCTGGTTTGAAAGGCCAGTAGGTGGGGGGCTGGTGGGGAGCTGGTGTCTGGCTTCTGTCCAGGCTCCTCACAGACAACGTGGCAGCTGTAGAACCTGCCCTCTGCTCTCGGGGTCTCAGCTTCCTCAGCTGCCCACAAGGAGCTTGCATTGGATACTTGCTAAATTTCCTTCCAACGCTCACCTTCTCTGATCCTCCCTAACATCAGTACACTTTTTCAAGTCAGGAGAGCTGTGTGCCACTGTTGACGATTCTCCCCAGGGGCACCAACATCTGTATCACAGGCTGAGAGTGGGACAGGTCCCCTTCTCCCCCCCACTTCTCTGCAGGCCCCCAGGCTAACATGAGGGGAGAGGTCAGAGCTGGTTTGGGGGGTAGATCCTAGAGCCCACCCCCATGCCCATCTCTCTGGGGCTCTCCTACCCTGCAGATGAGCACCTCCTAGACCCACAGAGGGGTGAGAAGTGTGAGAAGTGAGGAGAGGGGGTCTGTGTGTCCCTTCCCTCGAAGCCCCTCCTTTCTGCACCCCCATCATCCAGGAGCCTGGGAAGACTGGAGAAGAGGCAGGTTTGGGCCTCAGCATCTCACACCCACCACCTCCGGGAGGGGAGACCCCCAGTCGTCCTCCTTCTGCTCAACTCAAGGGACTCAGACCCTTTCTTGACCGAGACGCATGAGTGCCTTCTGGGGCCAGATTGGCCCCAGGATTCCAGTTGGGCCTCCAGCCACAGCGCAGCCCCGGTCACCGGGAGGCCAACCCACGAACCAACCCCACGAGGCCCAGCCACCCGGTGCAGCGGGGCGGGACCCAGGCATCTCCTCCCGCCGGCCCCGCCCAGCCCTCGCCCCTCACCCAGGGCGGGACTCATAGCTCCTCTTCTGCAAATCTTTCCAGCCTCCGAGCAAGTATTCTTAACTCTTTACGCCTAATGAACAAGCACAGTTTTTTCAATGGTGAAGAAAAAGCACCAGATTTTTTTTTTTCTTCCTGAAGAAATCCCCCCCCCAGCCCCCCGCCTGCCGGCGGGACAGACACTCCCCGCGTGGGGCTGTAGCAACGTCTGTCAGGTCCCCTCCTCGTGTTTCATCTTCCGCGCGCGCAGAGCAAATGCTAGAGCGATTTCAGCTGATAGAAAAACAAACATGAAAAAAAAAAAACCACAAAAAACAAAAAACATGGCACGTTGCTAGTTTACAGGGTTTTGTGAGTTTAAATGCCTTATATTTAACAATCATAATTTATGACTAACTTGTAGATATCGTGGGTTCTTATTTAATTATTTTTATAGTTGTTTTGCATTTTTAATTATAATTTATTTATTTAGAAAGGATACTAATTTTTTTTATTACTCCTATTACCTCATTTTGGCGTTGTTTCTGGGAGTGGAATGCTTTGCATGCATTGGTACGATGACAAACAACTATGAATACAAAAAAAAAAAAACAAATAAAAATTCCGCGAACTTTATTTCGTCCAAACTATCAGGGTGTGTGATTGCAAGCTGTCCAACTGTGGTGCTGGCCTCTTTGGATACATTCCATACGAAATGCAAACCTTTGATTCTGTATGCTGTGATCCTAGTGAAAAACTCCAATATAGTGACTGTATTTAGCACATATATAAATATAATTTGCACTCGTCAGCAGACTGGGGTAAGCCTTTCACTTGCTATCCTTGTCCCCCCCATCCCGCATCATTGACCACCCCATTTTTCTTCCTTTTCCACAACCTCTGCCCACCCTGCCCCCATTCTCTGGGGAAGATTGGGGGTGGGGGGGCCCTCTTAGTTTGAGAACTAAGCCCCTTGGACATGACCAGCAGAAGCGTCTGAGAGCCAAAGCCTGATTTATTAGAATGAGCTCAGGACCTGGGTGAGGAGGCTTGGTTTTTCAGACCAGCTCTCCTGCAGACTTCCCTGTGACCCTGAGCAAGTCGCTTGGCCTCCCAAGTCTCAGTTTTCTGGGCTGGGGTGAGGAAGCTGAACAGGAGGGTTTATGTAGCATCCCTCAGGTTCGCTGTGTCATAGAATATGACCCAGAGCCAGCGGGAGCCACCACGCTGTGCTCTCCCATCCTCTTAGGAGAGAAGAAAGGGAGTGTGGAGGAAAGTAGAGGAAGAGAGTGGACTGAGAACTTAACCAGTGGAAAGATGTCTGTCCCTTGACACACAATGTCCTGCAGGGGACAGGGGGCATGACAGGCAGGCGCAGCCTTGGACACGGGCTTTCACAAGCTTTGGTGGGCATTTGGAGAGTGAGCTGCCATCATGTCTTCTTAGATATGGGGATGGGGTTGGCAGGATATAAGCGCCAGACTCTGGTGTTTGGGATTGGCTGCTCTGTCCTCTCCGGGAGCCTTTGCTCTTGACAGCAGATCGGGACACAGGTTTGAGACCCACAGTCTCTCCTCCCAGCATCTCCTTCACCCTCTGCCCTTGCTCCAAGGGGGCCGTGGGCCAGAGGGGCTGTTGTGGAGGACAGCTGGGGGCCTCCGATCTCACTGCCCCCAGGAGGGGTGGGAAGGGAGAGTTGGAGGATCAGTAGCTTCGAAGCCTGCACAGCGGTGAGCCCAGCTGCTTTTGACCCAGAGACAGAGAGAGGAGGTCCCTGTCCCCTCTCTACATGTCTGTTTCCTCCCCTTTCTTTCCAGCTCATCCTTCCTTCTTGCCTCTTCACATCACTGCCTTTGCCTGGTGGAGAGATCACCCTCCACATGAGGCCCCGTGGGATGGTGCTGACTGGGGAGGGAGCGGAGGCCCAAAGTTGCCACACTGCTTGGCCAACCTGTGAGAGTGGCTGGGCGCTGCAGGGTCCTTTCGGCCCCACGTGGCTCTGGCTGGACTCCGGGTCCCCTTCCCTGGGCTCCTGCCTGCTGCCTGCCCAGCTTCCCTTTGCTCCCACCCTGGGGCCCTGCAGACCTGACTCCTGTGGAGGCAGCCTGTGGAGTTACCCACTGGAGCACAACCGCACACGGCAGGGCCTGGCAGATACTGCCCCTTGGCAGGGCTCCTGGACGGACACGCCTTATGCTGCTTTGGGGGGGTCAGGGTGGGAAGTGTCCTTTGCCCTGGCTGGCCTGTCCCCCACCCCTCCTCACCCCAGCCTTCCCCTTCCCCAGTCCCACCCCTGGCCTTGGCCGTGGCTCATTTCTCAGCTCTGGAGCCAGTGACCGCAGGCCCGCGAGGGGGTAATTTGGTTGCCCCTGGTAAGTGAAAGGCTTATCCTCAGTGTTGATTGTCCTTTTTTTGTAATCCTCCTGCTGTTCTGTTCTGTTGTGCTGTGCAACATTTTGCTACATAGACTATTTTATAGCAGAAAGCTAGAAGAATATTTATTATGAATATTAAAGCAATAGTGCATCAATGAAAAGGCGGAGACATTAGGAATTGTGTAAATGCTTAGATTCACTTTTGGTGGATTTTTTGTACTTTATTTATAACTAATAAAAATGAACTGCATTGCTAACTACACCTCACTCGTGCAGGGTGTTTATTTCTGTGCACAGCCAGGAAATGCCCAAAGAAAAGGGCTCCCAGATAGACTGGTGTTTATCCCGGGCACGTCTGCCTTCCTCACTTCACCCTCTCCTCATCCTCTGCCTGTCCTTCACTTGTTTCCCTTTTTCCTCCTCCTCCCTCAGCTTCCCCACTTCTGCTCCCAACTCCCTCCCTCCCCCTTTCTTATCTATTATTTTCTTTTGCCTCTTTATCTCTCAAAGAATCTGTTCTATTCTGTGAACCAGCTGTCTAATTAACCTGTTTTCCTAAACTTTAGTCTATGGATCTTAAGGCAGAAATTTCCCCCTTTTTTTTAAAAAAAAAAAAAAATCACTCTTAAATGTAACCTCTTATGTTTTGATCTGGAGGCTTCTCAGTTTCTCCATAGGAGAGGAAGATTTGATTTTTGAAAGTTGGCCTTGGATTTTTATTCCTTCATAAGAGCCCAGATTCAGACACTGTTTGTGGTATCTAGAGTCTATTCTCAGAAAAGTGTGGGTCAGTGAACTGAAAGATGACTTTCTCTCAGAAACTACAAGCAGAGCCCATGTGAATGAACTTTTTTTTCCCATCAGTCACAGATTTTATTTTTTCAGAACAGTTTTAGGTGTACAGAAAATTGAAAAGAGAGTAGAGAGCTCCCATATGTTCTCTCATGGCCCCTCATTAACATCTCGCCTGGGTAGGTGCATTTGCTGTAGTGGAGGAGCCAATATTGTTACCTTATTATTAACCAAGGTCCATAGCTTTCACTCACTTTGTATGTAATTTCATACATTTAAATGAACTTTAAATGGGCTTCCCTGGTGGCTCAGATGGTAAAGCATCTGCCTGCAATGCCAGAGACCGGGGTTCAATCCCTGGGGTGGGAAGATCCCCTGGAGAAGGGAATGGCAACCCACTCCAGTATTCTTGCCTGGAGAATCCCATGGACAGAGGAGCCTGGCGGGGTACAGTGCATGGGGTTGCAAAGAGTTGGACACGACTGAGCAACTAACACACACACAAACAAAATGAATGTTTAAATCTCTAGCTCTTGGTCGAGTTAGATGATCCAAAATGCTGTCTGTCGTTTCCCCCACGGTTCCACCTGTATCTCTTGCTCCGGGAACCAGGGCTCCTTAGTCTTCGCTCCGCCACTAGTCAGCCGTGTGCACACACCCCACCATCCCTGTTTGTCAGCTGTAAGCACGCGGATGGGAGACCAAGATCCTTCCCCCAGCATCCCACAGGTCCCCTCTGTCATCTTTGGCCACTTAATCTCTGTTGGGGCATGGCCTTATGGGGGTGGGGGAGTGGCTCTATTTCCTTGGATTTTGTGCCCACCAACATGTGGGCTGGTGTGTAGCCTTCTGAATCTCCAGCCCTCTCCCACCTCCTATCACAGCACCCAGGAGGACAGACTTCTCAGAAAACACCGAGGCTCTGCCCGTGACTCCCAGTCTCCGTAACCCTCAGGAGGTTAAGGAGGATGGAGTCTGGCTGTGATTGTCAAGGCTCTTTCGGGAAACGGAATCAGTAGGGTTAATATGATATAGGATACGGTATGTTATTTATAGATATGGAGATTTATTTTGAGAAAGAATTGGCTCACGGGATTCTGGAGGCTGAGTTGTCCTACATCTGCCCTCTGCAAGCTGGAGACCCAGGAAAGCCAACAGGGTAATTCAGTCCAAGTTCAGGAGGCCTGAGAACCAGGGAGCCAATGGAGAAATTCCTAGGCCCTCTGGCAGGAAGAAAGGGGGTACATCCTCCCTTCCTCTGCTTTTGGTTCTCTTGAGACACTCCAGGTATTGGATGAGGCCCACGCACACAGGGAAGGGCCAGTTATTCTATTGAGTCCACTGACTCAAATGCTCATCTCATCTGGAACACCCCCCACAGACACACCCAGAAATCGTGTTCTATCACTGGTGCCCCAGGACCAATCAGGGTGACACCTCCCCCTCGCGCCTCCCCAGCTGCTTCCCTCAGCACACACCGCGCGGCCCCAAGATGACGCCTGGCCTCTGGGCCTGATTCTCCCCCACTCTCCCCATTCCCCGGAAGGGGGACAAACCAGAGCCTTCCCCACCAGGCACTGTCCTTCCACACTTACTTTGCTCTGTGCGCAGCCTCACCGGCAAGCAAGGCTCCTGCCCACGGGACCTGCCCTTCCTGAGTGCTTTCCGTCTCAGAACCCTCTCTGCCCGCAACCAGCCACAGCTGAAGTTCTTCCACCTTTGAGATTTCATCTAGCATTTTGTTTGAGGAAAACCCATGCCCTTCTGTGTCACCTGTTAGCTGTGTGACTTTGGG
Source organism: Antilocapra americana (assembly GCA_007570785.1). Taxonomy (NCBI): domain Eukaryota; kingdom Metazoa; phylum Chordata; class Mammalia; order Artiodactyla; family Antilocapridae; genus Antilocapra; species Antilocapra americana. Next base: position 42,978,731 of record ML662445.1, read on the forward strand.
CAACTCGCTTACACTTTCTGTGCTTCTGTTTCTTCATCTATGAAACAGGAGGAACAAGAGCGCCTGTGTCATAGATTTTTCTGAGGCTTCAGTGAGCTCACGTGGGTAAGGCACTGTCTGGAATATAGTCAGAGCTCTATAAATAATAGCCATGACAAAGATGATTATGGTGATGGTGATGGTCTGTTTTTTAAAAAAAAAAATCCCTGCCTTCCATAGCCTTTCTCCTCTCTTCCTTCCCTCCCTCTCCTTTCTCTGGAGAGTTTCCCAGGCCCCATCAATGTCCACTCTTCCTCTCTGGCCATTCCAGGCCATGATCAGCCACCAGTAATGTCTGTCCAGCAGAAGGGCTGGTGGCTAAGGTCTTAAAATCAAGACACCAGGAACAACTGCTTGATTAAGTCTTTTCCACATTCAGCTTGGAGATTCTAGAAGATAAGCCACATTGAGGCCTTGAGGCTGGAAGCACAGAACCCCCCTCCCTCCAGCTCATCAGCAACACTGCCCGCCTCCCTTTATTCCAGTGACACTACCCAACCTTCTCCTTTTGAATTTAGGACTAGAAATGTCAAATGTCCTTGCCCATACTCCCTTTGTCCAAGGCTGAGTTCCCTGGAAAACTTATCTTGTCCTCACTCAGGGCATTTGGCTGTTTGCAGGTGGGTGATGCCCAGTGTCAACCTCTCCCAAGGGGCTGACAGCAATGGGGGTCCCTGTTCAGGACAAAGACACAGCAGCAAGGGTCCTCCAGAAGTGGGCATCTATAGTACTTCTGACCTTATCCCATTTGGAGCCCACGTAATCAGAATTCAGAAAGGGTATATCTGAAGTGAGCTGAGTTTACATATCAAAATCTTGGAAGGAGAGTGTTGTTCAGTCCAAGAACTGAGAAAATATGATTGAAGGCTTTTGTTTAACCTGCTTCAGAGCAAAAGTGTTTCTTAGACTTTGGTATTACAGGTCCTGTGTAAATAACTTGTGTTAATTGCAAATGAGTCTTTTTCTTTAATGTGGACCCAGGGTATTTGGGCTTCCCAGGTGGTAAAAAACCTGCCTGCCATTGCAAGTTCGATCCCTGGGTTGGGAAGATGCCCTGGAGGAGGGCATGGCAATCCACTCCACTATTCTTGGCTGGAGAATCCCCGTGGGTAGAGGATCCTGGTAGTCCATAGGGTTGCACAGAGTCGGATACAACTGAAGCAACTTCGCACACATGCATGCATACAGGTTTTTATTTGGAAATACTTTGTTTGTAGTTGTAGTTTTACATTTAAGGTTCTCTCCAAATATTCTTTAATGCAGACTTGTCTCAGAATCAAATGAGGAAAGATGGTGCTGATATAAACCTTGGCACTCAAGAAGCCATCCTTATAAAAAAGAACTTTCTAGCAATGTGAGCTGTCAATGCAGGAGTTGGGTGGGGTTGAGGAAGGAATGAGCAAGTCTGGAGAAGACGGTAGGGAATGGAACAAAGGAGCAGGGGAAAACGAGACTATTCCTTGTTCTGTTTTCTTCACCTTAAGGGGTTTTGGGGCTTCACTGGTGACTCGGATGGTAAAGAATCTGCCTGCAACGTGGGAAACCTGGGTTCGATCCCTGGGTTGGGAAGATCCCCTGGAGAAGGGAATGGCTACCCACTCCAGTATTCTGGCCTGGAGAATACCATGGACAGAGGAGACTGGCAGGCTATAGTCCATGGGGTCACAAAGAGTCAGACACGACTGAGCGACTTTCACTTTTAAGGGGTTTTGTCTTTGTTGGAGGAAAGGGACTATCCAGGGCCACCGGCCATGACTGATGCCCCAGCAATGACCAGAGGCCATGTCAGCAGCAGGGCCCTGGAGGTGAGAAGGGTTCAGGAGATACATTCCATAGAGAAGGGGCTGTTCACCTTCCCCATGGCTGGCTGTTGAGTCTCAGCCTTGCAATTAGGACTATTGGGATACAGAGCTTTGTGGGGCCTTTGGTAGAAGACTGTCTTTCTTGTAGGGCCAGGACTAGGGACGGCAAGGCAAGTGAGGTGCCCTGGGTGCAATGTTTAAGGAAGCTGCAATTTTGGGTGCCAGCCCTGACTTTGCACAAGGCTGAGGTTGAGTGCCTCCTTAACCTTTTTGCCCTGGGTTGCCTGCTTGCTTTTCCCAATCCCGGCTTTCCTTGCTCCCCTCCCTGTGCCGGCCTGTGAGGAAGATAGGAATTGAGGGGTCAGGCCCAGCCCAGGGGCTGGCAGGGGCGAAATTTGGAGTGTGCCTCCTCCTGGAGGCCTCTCGTCGGGGGAGAAGGGCCCGCATTCCCTCCTCAGGGCAGAGAGGCCACAGCAGGTGTGAGCAGGGTCAGCAGGGGCCCCTCCCTTCGCTGCCCTTCTCCCCAATACCCTGCTAAGCGGGGTTGCCTGCAGCCTGGGAGGAGGAAGGAGGACTTCAGGGCCCCAAGGGAAGGGCAGTGCCCAGCCCGAAGAAGCATGTCTGTGGGGAGGAGACCTGACACAGGAGGGTTCCGCAAGACTCCCCTCCACTGCGCTGCCCATCTCTGCCCCACCTCCTCCGGGAGCGTGAAGGGCGTCCTCTGCAAGCGCAGCCTTGTCCCTCTGGGAGCCTTGGTGAGTAAGAGGCCCGTTCTAGTCCTCAGCTCCTGCCCCTCTGAAGCAGAGAGGCCGGACTGGCCTGGGGCCTCAGAACAGGGTGGGAGGGAGGGCTGGATGGTAGGGGGGAGACTTGGAGCCCGAGGAACAGCTCCAACCAGAGGCTTAGCAGACAGACAGTGTGTGGCATCGCTGGAGATGAATAGGCTGGGCACACAGCTGGGGTAACTGGCCCAGGTCCCAGGGACTTGGGGAAACCAGGCAGGTAGCAGGTGCCTTGCGGGAGATGAAGTGCACCCTGATGAACAGAGGGATAACGGTTTTGATAGCTTTCACAGCAGTAGTTTCATCCCATCTTCACAAGTTCCTGGTGAGGAGGGAGAGGAGCCAGGGCCAAGAAGAGACAGAGAGAAAGCTGACTCAGGTCATGGGGTATATTCCCAAACCAGTCCAGCCCTTTTCAGTAAGAGTAAGCCCACATTTATTGAGCTCATCAGCCACGGAAAAGAACAAGGGGCCCTTCCCCTCCCAGTCTAGGCTGGATCAACAATAGAGGCTTCATTCCACACTGAGATGGAGTAGCGCTTGCCAGAGGACATGGCAGAAAGCGCTCTTAACTGAGCTGAGCATCACCCTCCAGGTACGACAGAGGACGGCCAGAGAGCCTGAGAAGGGGGTGGGCATGGATACGAGGGCAGGGCTTTCAGAAAGAGCCGAGGGTGGGCTGGGAGCACCCCTTCCCTCCTTTTGGCTGCCCTTTTGCCCAAGGCTATGACTGGACTTTCAGTGGGGCTATTTGGAGAGGGAGATATGTCCGTCTCAGCTGAGGACACAGCGCCCTGCCACATCCAGAGAGACTGTGGGAGTGAGGGATGGGCTGGCTGACTGCTGATGGCAGAGCGGCCTGAGTGCCCAGGGTTTGTTTGAGCAAAGGATGCCAGAGAACCTCCTTTTGGGTGTCTTAGATTCTAAGCATGACACAGTGGGAGAGGGAGGTGAGGGGCCTGAGACAGAGCCCACACAAGTGCTCGTGGGAGGAAGGCTCCAGACGCTGCGGGGCGCTGACCACGATGGTGCCCCCAACAGGAAGCTGCCCTCTTCACCTCCCCTCCCTCCCCTAGGGGTGGGGTATCAGGATCAGGAGTAAAAGTGCAAGGTGGGGACAGGAGGTGAGGCTGACCCCATACTCATACACACACGTGTACACACTGACACACACACACACTTCCGTTTTCTCACTTTGGTTCCTGCTTGGGACTGGACTGAGCTGGGAGATGGGAGGAGACTCAACTCTAAGTGGAATGCTTTGGTCTTTGTACTGGAGCCAAACATTTAAATTACAGAACTGAGATGGGCTTTGTGGCTTTAAAGTGGCTGTTGGACGTTTTATTACCTGCGAGAGTCCAGAAGAGTTATGCGGCTTGCCTTAATTTTCGTCCAGGGACAGGGGAAGAACCAGCCCCAGAAAAAGATACAGAGAAAACTGTTTAATGATTACCGCTTCCCGATCCTACCCCAGCCCCTAGAGTCCTGCTTATTCAATATGACAGACAAACCCTTCATTGTAGGCGCTGAATTAACTGCTCTGCATTTGAACTCTCTTAGTCTTCACAATAACCTACAAAGTCAGTATTATCGTTCTTCCTATTTAACAGATGAGGAAACTGAGGCCTGAGGCATGAGATAATGTGCCCAAGCTCTCCCAACAGAGAAAAGAAAGAGCTGAGACTCAAGCCTGCTTCTGGCTGCCTCTAGGCCTGTGCTTATTGCCGCAGCCTCTCTCCAAGGGTCTCTGAGAGCGCAGAGCCAGGAAACCTCACCAATTTTACACCCGTCTGGGTTAGAGGGCCTGTGGTGACATGGCAGAAATGCTGATACTGGGTGCCTCCTACAGGAAGACTTCCTGGCCTGATGCACCTTTCTGCTCAGTCCCACCCAGCCCTCTGCAGGAAAATGAGAAGTCAGGGGCTGAGTTCTGCTGCACTCTTGTTGTGATGGTTGATCAGGGAATGTGTGTGTGTACGTGCATGTGTGTGTGTGCACGAGCGTGTGTGGCTAGATATGTGGCTCTCTGGCCACCTCTCCATCAGGGTCACCCTCCTCAAGGGCAGAGACCACACCTTTATTTTCTTCCAGTCCCTTCTCAGCTGTCAGCCCACATTGTCCACAGTGAGCCATAGGTGACAGGTGCTAAACACCGCAGATGTCCCCCTGTCCTCCCAGCTCCCATGCAGCAGGGACCAGGCTGTTCCGGGCAACTTCTCCTTTCTACTGCCTGAACCTCATCACCTGCTCAGGTCTCTGAGTCTCAACTGTGTTATCTCTGGCTGGGGCAGCCGTGGGCACTTGGCAATGCGTTCTCTGAAAAGTGATGGAAAGAATCAGGTATCTGTTCACAGGCTCGTAAATACTTCGAGCTAAAATTTTTCCTCCTGATATTTTTCTCCATTGGCTGCTGGATTTATTGAAACTGGGGGAAAGGATGCATTTCTAAGTGAGCAGATGCCCAGATGAATTCTTTGCAGGGTGTGGTTGGTAATAATTTAATTAGCCCAGTTTTTTTTTTTTGGGAAAAAAGTGTTAATTAGTTCTTGCTTAAAATACATCACTTTGAGGACCTCTTCTTCCCCACTTCCATCCCATGGGTGAAGCCCCAATTTCCCATCACGCCCAGCAGCAAGTCTCAGTCTGGTCACTACTGTTATTAAAAAATAAGATGCCAAAACGTATTTTTGGGCAGCCACAGATTATGACACACGTTGATGGATTCCTACAGATCAGGAGACCCGGGAGAGGGCGGGACCCCACCAGCAGTCACCCACAGTGACCTCCGAAGGACCATGGCCATCTGGCCCCCCAGTTTCAACTCTAGGAGGCCTTCTGGAAAGCATTCCTGAAAGCCCTGGTGGAGGGTGGCAGGTGTGGTCGGGGAGAGTTGGTGCGAAGGGAGAGGGAGGGCCTGCAGCCCTCAGACAGAAGGGAAGAGGTCCCTCCAGGTGAGCCCATCACCCCGCTTCTTGTCCAGCCACCTGCCGCAGCTGAAGATGGTGGCCACCCCACTGCTGGTGTTGGTGACCTCCACCTTGTCCACCAGCCAGCCTGAGCAGCAGCCGCTGCCGTCGTGCTCCAGGCGCACCTTGCGCAGCTCACCCAGCTCCAGCGTCTCCAGGAAGAAGCGGTCGGTGCTGCCCCGCTCAAATAGGTTGCGCATTTTCTGCTTCAGCTCTCGCTTGCCCGTGTCACCGTTGGACCCAAAGATGGTCACGAAGACATTGGCGTCAGTGCCCGCCCCTGGCTCATAGCCAGTCGTCACAATGACCTCGTACTTGACCGGCACCAGGCTCTGGACCTTGCTGGCAAAGCTCTCTGTAGTCTTGGTGACCTCAAAGACTTTGAAGTACTTCCTCTTCCTCTTGAGGGGGATGAGGCTGTCACAGTTGAAGAAATACCTGCCGGCGGGAGCCGGCATAGTTAGCAAGTACCAGCCAAGGCTCACGCCCTCCCCTCCAGGATCCTGGGCATCCACCAGACATTCCATCCCAGACGACAAGACCTTAGGGTGGGAATTGTCTGTATCAAAATGTGAGGATAGAATTTTCAGATGAAATTTCGTTCATCTGAAAATTGGCAGTGACTGACATTACCACCTCTTAAACTGCCCCTTGATTCTCCATTTCTTTGTCCCCTCACACTCCATATCTGCGCTTAGTTGCTCAGTTGGGTCTGACTCTTTGAGACCCCATGGACTGTAGCCCACCAGGCTCCTCTGTCCTTAGGATTTTTCAGGCAAGAATACTGGAGTGGGTTGCCATTTCTTCCTGCAGAGGATCATCCTGATGGAGGAATCGAACCTGCATCTCCCGTGTCTCCTGCATTGCAGATGGATTCTTTACCTGCTGAGCCACTCCACCTCTGATCCACCAGCAATTCCCACTGACCCCATCCTTAAACTATAATCTAATAATCCCAGAATTGGCACAGTCTCACTAACTGCCTTGCCACTCCTCTCGTCCAAGTCACCACCATTTTCTGTCTGGAATGTGTCAGCCTTCTACCTGGTCTCCCTGCTTCCTGATACCTACCTACAGTGAATTCTCTGTACAGCATCCAAGCCAGAGAATTTATCCTTCTGCTCAGAATTTAAACTGCCCCTTGATTCTCCTTTTCCTTTGCATCCTTCTTCCCAGAATTTTTGTTGTTCAGCTGCTCAGTCGTGTCTGACTCTTTGGAGTCAGACAAGAGTGAGACACGACTGCACCCTGCAGCACGCCAGGATTCCTTCACTGTCTTCCGGAGTTTGCTCAAACTCATGTCCAGTGAATCGGTGATAGATTAGTACTTATTCCCAGAATAAGTATTAATAAAAGCCACCACCTTCCAAAGGCCTGCAAGACCTTACACGATCTGATCCTCCTCCCAGGGTTTACCTCTCTGACCTGTTCTTCCCCTTCTCTAAGCTCACTGCACACCAACAAGGCTGATCCCCTTGCTCCTTCCAAGGCTGATGAATGCTTTTATCCACTGTTGTCACCTTCAGAGGAGCTATGGGGCCTGAACAACAATCCTAGGCCAAGTCAGGTGGAAAAGTAACTGTGAGGTAGACGTATGCTCCCAAATCCCTGGCACTTTGCTGAGTTGAACCACAGGTGTGTATGTGTGCATGTGTGTTGTGTGTGTGCAGACATATGCATGTGCTCACGGATGACACAGTACAAAGGAGTGCAAAGTACTAAAGACGCTACTACATGCAAAAGCAAGTCTAGGGCCAAGACAAAGCACCAAAAAGTCCCTTCTTTACCCCCATCCCCAACGTTAGCCTCTGGGTAATGACAGGGAGTCCAATAATTACAGGAAGAAGTCAGAAGTGCGGCAGGAAAACATTGCATAGCGTGTAAGGGGGCTGGGGTCTGCCCCAGCCCTGCCACCTCCCACCTGTGTGACTTTGATTTTCCCACTGGCAATGCTAGAGGTCTGGATTGAACAAATGTCCTTATTTTTCTCCCCCATCCAAATTCTTAACATTTTAACAGTTTTGGAAATAAGCAATTCTGGAACTGGCTAATGATTTCAGAAACGTAGCCCTGAAAGGGTGTGCCCAACAGCGAAAAATTAATTTTTAGATGAAAATCTATAACAGCAAAAAGAATTTGGTTTTCTGCATGCTCACTAAATGCCTGGGTTTTGCATTCTTGCATTTCATCAGTTCCCCGGGTCATAGAGTTCATCTCCTCCAATTTCACAGAAGGGAAACAAAGGCTTGGAGAAGAGAAGTCATTGCACAAGGTGACCCAGAGCCGGGGCCCAAAGCCAGCTTGCCCAGCCACCGTTTAAAGGCATTTGGCAGGAAATCCGTATTCTGTCTCTTCCTCCAACTTGTCACTTGATAAATCTGGGTTGTTGTTATATACCACACTTTCTTAGAGGGAGATATATTTGCCTTCTTTGCTTAAACATTCACTTAAAATGTATTTCTTTATGCAAATGTCCACTAATATACATAATTCTATATAAATGCACAAATCCTGTGATCATATGTGGTTTTCTAAATGCACTCTTTTCTTTTATGCTTGGCTCGGTCTCCCTTTTCCCCTCCTTTCCCCTTCTGCATCTTGCCTTCACCTCAGATAACTCATGTAACGTTGTGGATGTATCTTGCCAGATTTCCCTCTGTTTCGCCCAACCCTGCACAGAAAGCACACAGACCCATACACATGTGGGACATCAGCGTTCCCTTTACAAAATGGCATCATATAATACACGCTTCCCATATCTTGCTTTTCTCACTCAACAATGCTTTCTGGGAATGGCTCCAAGTGTTCTGGTACATATTTAATTCGTTGTTTTTAATGGCTGAAAAATAGTCCCTGGTGTATTTATAAGGAAATGTTTCCTAATAGACATAATTATAAGATCACCGAAATGTGGAACCTCAGGGATCTGTGGAGTCAAGACTCCAGCTGTGGAAGAACATGCGAGGCTGTTCTCACTTGCAATAGGCTTGTGAGCAAGAACAAAGGCAAAGTAGAGAATAATGAGCAAAAATGCATGTGTTAGAAATATGTTGAATATGATCATACTTCTCTGAACAGTATGTGTGTGTGAGATATCAGAAAATGGCCAGAGAGAATGGGGTCACCAAATGTTCAAGGTGGCCTTCTCTGATGGATAGGACTTTAGGGAATTTTACTTTCTTTTATGAGAGGGATTTTTTTCCTTTCATACATATTTTTTGCCTTATTTGAATTTTAAAATGATTATGTAGTATATGTGATAATGAGATAAAAACGATTTCATTTTGGGTTTTTTACAAAAAGAAACAAAAGCCTCTCTTTGTGTCCTTCCACTGAAATCCTGAGGATATTCACAACAAAGAGCTGGTCAGAAAAGCTGCAAGAGTCAGGACTGGAATCAGTTGGAAAGTAAAAATTTGAGATTTTTAGAAGAGATTGAGATAAAATTATTTTGTATTTCATGGAAATCCAGATATTATGGCCCAACATGCTGGTTAGAAAGGAACTGTGGACCCATGTACAGTGGTATGTAAGTGGTCTTTACATGGTAGGATTTAAATGTGTTCTAGAACAGTGACTTTAGCCTCCTGATGTGAAGAGCTGACTGATTGGAAAAGGCCCTGATGCTGGGAAAGATTGAGAGCAGGAGGAGAAGGGGGCGACAGAAGATGAGATGGTTGAATGGTATCACCGACTTGATGGACATGAGTTTGAGCAAGCTCTGGGAGTTGGTGATGGACAGGGAAGCCTGGCATGCTACAGTCTATGGGGTTGCAAAGAGTCAGACATGACTGAGAGATTGAACTGAACTGAACTGAGAACAGTGACATGTAAATAGGCTCAGATAGTAAAGAATTTGCCTGCAGTGAAGCAGACATGGGTTCAGTCCCTGGGTTGGGGAGATCCCCTGGAGAAGAGAATGGGAACCCGCTCCAGTATTCCTGCCTGGAGAATTCCATGGTCAGAGGAGCCTGGTGGGCTACAGTCCATGAGGTTATGAAGAGCTGGACACAGCCGAGCGACAAACACACACACAGAACGGTGACATGCAAATAGCCACAGTGACACACACCCCTGCCCCATCCTCACTCTGGATAGAGGTGATATTTGGCAGAGGGGGAGGGAGGTGGTCACCCACCAGAGATCACAGGCTTGAGACCAGCACAGTAGGTAGGCTGGAGTATGACTTCTGAGAGCCTCTCAGGCTACACTCCTGCCATCTTTCCTCTCCCTCCAGACTCTAAAGAGCATCCATCTCTCCTCCCAGACAGGAGCTGGGTGACGGCCTGAAGCCATGTGGCTGACCGGATGATGGCTGGAGCATCTGGGGTCTGGACTCCCTATACCCACTTTGAGAAGATCCCCAGCACATAGACTTCCCTTCCTCCCCACCCAGCCCAGCTGACAAAAGGCCACACTTTGAGAGTGTAGGACTTTTCCTGCTTCACTGGGAGTGGTAGATTCTTTCTACTGGACAAGAAATCCTACAACTCAGCTGAGGACTGTGGGTCGGGAAGTTCTTCACTCCCCTCCCTCCTGAGACTGGAAGGTGCCAGGTGGCATTGAGACCTTTGACTCTCTCACAGCTGACACTGTGTGTTTAAAGCTAACTTAGGTGGTGACTCTGTTATCATTATACTGTATTGTCTTGTTTATTTCGGGCATTTGTAGAGAAGTGTGAGCACCACGTTCCTGGCAGCTGGGAAGCAGTACAGGTTGCCTTGCTGGTGGACTGGAACTCTCCCCAACCCTGTATCCCAGCCCCCAAGTCCTCATCAGGATTGATCCTCACAGCCACACCCAGTGACTTCTACAGTGTACTATACCCCAGCTGGTTTTCTCCCCAAGAACAACAAATAACATTGAAGCCTGAGAGGGAGCTGCTATGAACTGAATTCTATTTCCCCCAATTCTTACCCCAACGTGATAGCATTTGCAGATGGGCCTTTGGAAGGTCATTAGTTTTAAATGAGGTCATGAGGATGGGGACCCACGATGGGATTAATGCCCTTATGGGAAGAAGTGTGCATGTGTGTGTGTGAAGTCGCTTCAGTCATGTCTGACTCTTTGCCGACCACATGGACCATAGCCTGCTGGGCTCCTCTGTCTATGGGATTCTCCAGGCAAGAATACTGGAGTGGGTTGCAAGGCCCTCCTCCAGGGCATCCTCTCAACCCAGGGTTCAAACCCGCATCTCCTATGTCTCCTGCACTGGCAGGCGCATTTGTTACCACTAGGGCCACCTAGTGAAGAGAAGAAGAGGCACCAGATCTCCCTCTCTCTCTGCAGTGTGAACACACAATGGGCTGGCAAGGGAGGCCTCATGGGAACTCAACCCCACTGGCACCCTAACCTCCGACCTCCAGGCTCCAGGGTGTGAGAAAAAAATGCCCTCTGCCTGAGCCACCCAGTCCATGGATTTGGTCACAGCAGCCTTTGATGGCTAAGACACAAGTTCACATGTCAGAACCCTTTCCTGCTCCATTCCCAAAGGGGAATCTTGCTCGGGGACGGCCACTTCCAGGGAGCCGATGGGTACAGGTAGAGTGTGGACAGACATTGCCCGAGAGGCTCAGGTCCTGAAGGCTGGAGCCTGAAGCTGGGACCTGCCTGGTCAGGCAGGGCTGCTGCTTGTCTGCTGCAATTCTTGTGAAAGATGCTGCCAAGAGCAGGGCCAGCCCGGAAGGGGCATGAGGGGGGCCCGAAGGACAGTGGTTCTGGGGGTGGCCCAGCAGTCTTAGCCTCTCCTTGGGCTTACCCTCCCTGAGGCACATGCTGCCCTCTGCTTCCCCATCATCCTCTCCTGGTTCCTTTTTAGGGTCTTTTCTGCCTTCTAGAGCCTCAGGGCTCTTTCTGGCTTCCAACATGGTTACCAAGCGGTTTTAATTAGAAAAACTGATGACTGTTACCCAGGTAACTAAGACCCTTAATCCTCTAGAAATGTCTTCCTAAGGCCCTGGAGGGGGAAATGTAAAGCTCCTTATCTAGGGTCCTCTAGGGGCGGTGGGCATGGGATTTCTCTGCTGGTCCTCGCTCTGCCCACAGGGATGATGGGCATTCACTCTGACTGTGGAACAGCAGGCTTCAAAGCTGTATCTCTTTGTCATTACACAGTGATCATGGCGAGAGGGGAGGAAAGACTCAGCTGTCCAGCACTGCCTGACTGGCTCTTCTTTCCTTCCAAAGAAGATCACTGGATAAAAAGGCTGGAGCACCCAAGGTCATTGGGTCTAGTCCCCTCCCTCTGGGGTAATCCTCTGGTTCAGAAAACTCAAGAACCAGTACAGCTGCCTCTTTCCTTTCTGACTCAGATGCCTCAAAGGGGACACCTTCCCGCCCCCTGCCATCTTGTCCACCATCTGGCCGCAGGCCTCCCCAGGAAAAGAAGGCAGAGGCCTAGGACGTACACGTTGCCGTATTCCATCTCGGTGATGGTGATGGTCTTGACGTGCCAGACCAGCTCTCTTTTGGGGATGAACCGGTCCTCCCTAGCGAGGTGGCCCACACAGAGGGAGGCAATGTCCCCCAAGTAGACGCTGTCGAACTCAAATGTGTCTGTGGTCCCCCTGCAGGACACAAAAGTACCATCAGTGAGCGCTGCTCATGCCCATTGAAGGAAGTAAGCATTTATCCAGCGCCAACTTTATCCTAAGTGCTGGTTTGAGGAACAGGGATAGACTGACAAGCGAGACCTGATGTCAGGCCTCCATTGCTTGAGGGGTTCAGTCTAGTTTTGGAACAAGACAATTGGAACCATTAAAAAGCCCTTCCGGCTGCCTGTTCCCAGAATCAGTGATTGGTAATAGTGGATGGTATTGGAAGAGGATGAGGCCCTGGGCCCTCAGCACTGGGCTGAGGAGGGAGGTGAGATTCAGGGAGCAGAGGGAAGGGGAAGGGAAGCATCTTCTGATGAGGACTTAATTTGGCAAAGTCATGGGGTGGAGGTGGGGTCATTTCTGGAAGGAGGGCTGGCTTGGCTGGAGTTTGGGTTCAGGGAGGGAAGGGGCAATGGAAAAGAAGTGGGGTAGGCTGCCTTTTCGGGGTGGGGCAGCTCAGCCCATCTTCAGGCAGAGGGGGTGTTGAATAGAGGGTGAAGTGAGGTTATGGGAGGAGGAGGCTCTATTAAGAGAGTCTGGAGGCAGCAGGGAGATGAAGTGGGCATCTGGGCAGTTCAGAGGCAGCTCTGATGTACAAGAAGACGTGAGATTCTCCAGGGTGTAGCGGGCAGCCGGGAGTGCTGAGCTGGGACGCTATTACATGAGACCTAATATTGATTTATCCTATGAAGCATCTTAGAGGCTCTCCTCTCCTTTCCTACTTCTCACTGGAACTGAATACCATGCTGTCTTATTTGTGTTTTTACGGATGATTGTTTCCCTTTTCAAGTAGACTGTGAGCTCCTCGTTTGCACAGAGGTGGAATAACATCTGTATGATTCCCAGTCCTGCCACATGGTGGACTTGCTGTAATTAATTAAGTGATTTTTGCTGTAGTTTTGCATTAAGTTTAAAAAGATTGAGATACGTCTGACATATACCATTGTGTAAATTTAAGGTGTGCGACATGTGAATCTGAAACATTTTTATCTTGTACTGTGATGGCCACGGTGGCCATAATTAGCGCTTCCATCATATTACATGATGATCCTTTTGTTCTAGTCGTTGGAGCAATTAGATTCCAGTCTCTCAGAGGGGGCTCTCTTTAAATGACAGTCCTCTTCCTTCCCTTTTCTAAAGCTCCTGTTGTGTCCCTAGAGCTCAAATGGCTTTGGCACACAGTAGGTGCTCAGTAAGTTCTTGCTGGTTAGGCCCATTTGTATATTTATGGCCCCAACTAAAATGGTTGGCTCTTGGGGTCCCCCTCTTACCCACTCCATTTATCCCCACCCCCCTGTGGATACCCCCTCTTCCTACTTCCTGAAGGCCCGCTGTCTAGAAGAATTCTCCACGAGAAACTCTTTGGATCGATTCTTCCTGCCCTCCAGGATGAGCCAGACATTCTCCCTGGTTTCACCTCCGTTGCCGGTTTCTATGACGATCTCGTAGGCTGTGGTGGAGAAGGTGGGAGATGGTCAGCAGAGGGGAAGCGGCACCCACCATTAGGGCAGAAGCAAACCCACCTCTCTCTTCAGGTCCTACATCTGGTCTTAGACCACAGCCTTGAGTGCGGGGGCTGAGGGGCAGGTTAAAATCTTTACGATGGAGGCAGTGTAAACAGAATCTGAATCGATTTCGGAGCAAACCACAAGGTGGGGATAAATTTCCCAAGGGATGCAGGGGCCTGGCTCCCAGGGATGGAGGAGTCTCTGAGATGCAAAGTGAAGATCAGGAGCAAAGAGAAGGGAGGAGAGGCAGGGCCCAGCTACAGAAAAAGGAGGGGAAGATCCAGGCAGGAGAGACTCCAGAAGAGCCTGTAACTTTCTCTAGCAAACAGCCTCTGACTTGTCTCAGCTCTCACTTCGGGGTGAAGCTCAGCATCACAACCTCCACAAGCAGGTCAGCATTGTTTCATTTGTTAAGCTGGTGTCTAGTGTCAGGACTGGGCTGAACTCTGGGTGACCCTAGCACTCATCTCTGGCCCCAGATGGAAACATCAGCGACACCACAGAACAAAATAACCTGCAGCAAAGGGCCCAAGTACCAAGGAGGGCAGGGTGGATCCAGCTCCCATTACATCTTCAGCATCACCTTCCAGCACTTCCCCCGCTTGCTCGCTCCACTTGGTCTCCATGCTACTCCAGGAGCACAAGACCTGCTCTTGCCTTAGAGCTCTGTCTGCGGCTCACCCCCTTTCTCTCCCAACCTCCACCCATGTTGGCCTGGCTCACTCCTTTCACTCCTTCCTGTCCTATTCAGATGTCCCCTTCTCAGGGACCACCCTAACCAAATTCCAACCCAATCTCCCCAGAGCTCCAGCCTCCTCTACTGAGCTCTATCATCTTCTTTTACCTGCTGCTGCTGCTGCTAAGTCACTTCAGTCATGTCCAACTCTGTGAGACCCCACACACGGCAGCCCACCAGGCTCTTTTGTCCCCGGGATTCTCCAGGCAGGAATGCTAGAGTGGGTTGCCATTTCCTTCTCCATCTTCTCTTACCTAGTACCTTCTAAGATGCTAAGCAGTTACTTATCATTTTAATGTTTACTGTATGCCCCCCTCCCACCTGAATGTAAGCTCCATGAGGGTAAGGATCTTTGCTTTGCTCCTTATAGATCCCAAGTGCCCAGAACGGTGCCTGGCACGTAGGCACTCAATAAATATTTCTTGAGTGAATAATGAATGATTGGGCTCATCGCAGTAAGCTCCAGGAAGAAGGCAGTGTGTCAGTTTGGCCTCGAAGAAGAGTCATGATTGTGATCAGCAGAGAACCGAGGGATGCTCTAGGAGGAGGGAAGGGGAAGGAGCGTAAGCCAAGATACTGGAGGGCAGGGGAGGGGCATGAGGTCCACGAGATCCATGAGATCCAGCCCCACTCCCCGCGGACCAGCTGGGATGGAGCTGGCACACAGGAGGATACAATATTTATCTTCCTGAAGTTAGTGAGTCACTGAGGATTTGGGATTCCAGATCCAAAGAGATAGTTTGATCTCTGTGTTTTTATCTCAGAAATGTGATTAAGACAATTAAAAGGGGTGGCTGTGTCCACAGCTCAATTTAATGTCAATCCCAGTCTCTCAGTGACCTGTTGCCTTTGTGACTTCTCTGAAGTCACATGTAGAGTGAATCTGGGCACAGATCCCAGGATGGGGGAGGAGATCCACAGTGAGCACAGACCAAGAAGAAGAATCTGACTCTGCAGCACCAGGACATGAAATAGCTGAGCCATGGCTGGGGGCTCAAGGCCAACACAGGGAGGATAAGGTATTTCTGCAAACCAGACACCTGTGAATTCAAAGTGGATCCTTCATTGTAGAGGAAATGGACTGTCAGCACCCAGGGAAGAAAGCAGGGAGCACTAGGAACCTACTTGCTTCCTACGATCAGCTCAAGGATGACATGCATATGGATCATAACCAGCCCTATCCTCATAGCCCCAAAGACAAGACAAAGAAGGAAGGCATGTAAGGGAGGACATTCAGAGGGATTAGAAACAAATGCGGCCAGATGCATCAACGGTCTTTCAATCAGCATATTTCCACCTTGGAAAAGTCATTTCATCAATGACTTGATGAAAATGTGGAAGGCATGACTCTCAGCTTTGTTTATAGGTTGCTGGGAGGCAAGGACAGAGGAGGACCAGGGACCTGACAGAGCGGGGCAGGTAGGAGCCCAGCCTAGCAGGAATCCACATGAGGCTCACCCCGGGGCCAACACACCCATGGGAGGAGTCCAGCTGGAGAAAGTGGCTCCGTAGCCACCAGGCAAGTCATTCACATGAAGGGGCCACTAACAAAGCTACTGTGGGCTCAGTGGGTGTGAATGTGGCAGGACAGGAGAGAGCAGAGCTGTCTGCCCTTGACATCTTGCCTGTGCTCTGGGCATGGCATCTGCAGACAGAGATGAACCAGAAGCCCAGGATGCACCGAGCAGATCCAACACCCCTCACATGAGCAGCTCCTGAACAGATAGGTGTTTGCCTTGAGGCCAGGACTGCAGGGGTACAAGACACCGAGGAGCACCACCAGAGGACAGCTGGGCATCCAGTGGGCACCTGCAGCTTTTTGCTCCACATCACCTCCCTCATCTTATGTTGTCAGGACCCTTCTTGGCTCTGGAAGTTCCTCCCATGTGGTTTGCAGGGGGCTGAGAGTCTCGACCTAGACAATCAGAATTATTCCCTGAGAGACACTCTTCCCTTCCACCAAAGCTGTTCAATTAGAAGGCTGTGGGGTTGGGGGTACCAGCCACCATCTTCTCATAATCTAAAGGAACAGTTGAGTGGAAAAGGGGACAAGGACAAACTCAAACCACTGGAGCCTCTGAAAATAGCCAAGCCCCAGCCAGCTCTACCTGAAACTTCCAAGTTCTGGGCAACAATATGCTCCCCTTTTCCTGGAGCCAGCTTAGGGCTGGGGTTTAGGCATGTACAACCAAGAGTCCTGACCACTCCTGAAGTTTTCCGTTTGCCTGCATTGGGACTGCCAGAGGATAGCAGCTTATATTATGATAAGATAATCATAAAAATGAATTTTTAAATAGAGCTGCCTGGTGAAGCAGTGAGTCCTCCAACCTGGGGAGTTGGTCATGAAGCCTGATTGTATTGGAACTGGAAATGTCACAGATAAGGCTGACTGAGAAGCCTGAAAAGGCTTCAAGTAGAGGTGGATAAGAAGGAAGGGGGCTGTAGAGCAGGGAGACATTGGTCTTGTTGGAGAATGTCCCAGAGAGGGGGTTTCCCAGGAGACTCAGAACCCACCTGCCAGTGCAGGAGATGTGGTTCAATTCCTGGGTCAAGAAGATCCCCTGGAGGAGGGCATGACAATCCACTCCAGTATTCTTGCCTGGAGAATTCTATGGACAGAGGAGCCTGGCGGGTTACAGTCCATGGGGTCACAAAAAGTTGGACATGACTGAAGTGACTTAGCACACACATGGTACGTCCCAGAGGGATTTTTTTGTCCTCCTAGGTGTGGAGTATGTGTGTGTGTGTGTGTGTGTGTGCTGTTTACATGCATATGCACACATAAGCTACATGATCTTACTGTCCAGGACTTAACTTGGATTGTTTACCACAGAATCTCTGGGGTGAGACCCAAACATCAGTATTGTTTATAAGTTGCCAGTGATTTTCCACTTTGCCTGCACATTGGAATCACCTACAGAGGCAGATGCTTACAGAGGATTGGGAGCAGCTTCTGAAATCACTGACAAGTGGAGGTGAAGGCAGAAAACAGGATGCTAAACAAAGTGGGGTAGTTG
The DNA here is from genome assembly GCA_007570785.1 of Antilocapra americana. Lineage (NCBI taxonomy): Eukaryota > Metazoa > Chordata > Mammalia > Artiodactyla > Antilocapridae > Antilocapra > Antilocapra americana. Next base: position 42,996,177 of record ML662445.1, read on the forward strand.
ATCAATCTGGAGTACCAGCCAGGCCCAATGATGACACAGTGACTGTGGTATGATGAGTCCTGATCTAGGAATCAGGTCGTACGTGTCCTACTGGCTATGGCTAGGTCTTCAGTGTGTTGCTTCACTTTTCTGGTTTTTGGTTTTCCATACCTAGGATATAGAGAGGTGAATTTGCCCCCTATCCAGCTTATAGGGTGGGCATGGAGTGGTGAGGACCCCATGAGAACAGGGGATGTGTGGAGCACCTTCGCACACATGAAGCTCTGTTCAGGTATGAGAGGGTGTTTATTCTCCCAAGTCGAGTGCCCAGAGATGCCCCTGGGGACACAGACATGGACTGTAAGTGCCATGAGGGAAGGATCTCTGCTCTATTCATTAGTGTGTCCTAGAACCCACACCAGGCTGTGTCACTTGGTTAAAGATAGCTGAGGTTGGAATGATTGGCTTGAATTGTATCCCTGGCTCTCCCTAGGATGAGCCTCCATCTGCAGACATGGGTGTCACTGGCCTTTGGGCACCCTGCCGTCTGCAGGCTCCTCGTGATGACAGACTGATCCAGACCATTCCTGGGCTTGGTGTCCCTGCCCTTCCATCTCTGTCCCACACACATCCTTCTGGAATTAATGCAAGTACTGCTTCCCCTCTAACAAGCTCCCTACCAACCCAAATTCCATAGGTCTTAGCAAGCTGTTTGGCAGGAAATCTGTGAAGGAAACTCCATGGTTATGCTCCCAGCCTCACAAATCTCTCCTCCCCTGAACACCAAAGGCCCCAGAAGCCTTTATTGCTCATGTTGGCAATTATACATTAGCTTCTATCACTAATGAGATTGTAAGGCCCCCAAGGAAAAACAACCTTCATTCGCTGAGCTCTAATAATTTGTGCACCTACTAAGTTCCAAAGACTGTAGAGTGATGCTGTCCTTGACCTCTGGGAGCTTCTAGTTGTGTAGAGACTACCACAGATGGCCACAGTTCAATACAAGGAAACTAACAATCACAAAGCAACGTGCATGGTTCATAGCATCTAAAATAAAAGTGGGCCCCCAGAAAGTACAGTTAGAGAAGCTGGGAGTTCACCCTCTGAATTAGGGCAGTTATCCCCATATATTAAGGCTGACAGATGAGTGGTTGCCCTCACCCCTCTCCAAGCAGCTGAGTCCATCACTGGGCAGTCTGGATGGCATGATGCAGAAGGCTGAGTGGCTTTCCACCAAGGATCCATGCTTCCCTTTCATGATGTACAGAGCTTGCCTGGGGCAACTGTCCAGCCAGGTGCTACAATCCCAGGTGCCCTTGCACCTAGGTGGAGCCTCATGACTCAGAATATGAGTTACTATGCTAAAAAAGTATGGAGTGTGCTTTCTCCCAGCTCTTTTCCCTCTTCAAGAAATGTGGGAGCCGCATGTTGAAAATGGCAGACAGGTGAGAAGAGCTTGGGGCCCCTGAATCACAGTGTGGAAGGCCTCTTGCCAAACACCCACACTGGACTGTTGATTACATCAGTGAGAAACAGATTTTGTTGTATTTAGCTATTGAGATTTGTGGGTTTAAGTCTTAAGTGTTACCTAGCTGCAGTAAGAAAAGGTTGGAAAATCCGTTTTTTTACACCATGCTCTGCTATTGATAAGCCTTCATCAAACCTGTTGGACCCAGATACTGGCATCTGTATTAAAGACACCTCCCTGGTCCTTGACGGCCATCCACCTTAGGGACCAATTACTCTTTCCCTTTACACATGCCCTGAAGAAGGAATCAAAGAGAAAGCTGTTGGTGGAGACGCTGGCCCCCTACACATTCTGTCTCCAGGAAGGCCTGAGTTGGTGGCTATTGCCGTAGACATCAGTTTCAGGGAGTCTACAGCGAAAAAGGAAGCCAGAGAGAGCATCACATCAAATTGCCCAGGGTAGGCTTGTCCCCTGTGGGTTTTCCAGCTGCCTAGTAAGTCCCTGTGATCCAGGGCCATGAGCTGGCACCGGTACCTCGGCTGTCTCAAGTTCACAAAGCAACATTTAGGATGTTTACTTATGTACCGCTCCAATGCTATTTCTTTCATTGGGCATTTGATTCCCTTCCAGCTATGAGAGATTTTCCTTTAGATTTTCCAACATTGTTTCCCCCTCCCTCTGCCCAGGCTGCATCTAAGCAGGGCCCACCAGTGTCCCCACATACTGGTCTCCTCTAGCTCATCATGGATCTCATTGCTGGCGCAGGCGAAGTCACGGACGGTCTGCCTGTCGCCCTCACTCTTGGAGAGCCAGCAGTCACATTGGAAGCGGAAGGTCTCGTCGCGGGAATTGTCCTTCACGTCAACATGGCTCAGGTGCCAGCCAGGAAATATCCCTGAGAATAGAGACACGGGGGCTAGAGGCTGAATGGGCTCTTCTTCCTCTTTCAGACTTCTGCTCCCTACCTCTGCTGGCTGTGTGGCCCTGGACAAGTTCTCTGTCCTCTCTGGGCCTTTGTCTCCGTGTTGATGAAATGAGGGGTTGGGTTAGATGATCTCTGAGATACCTCTAGCCCAGAGGATAGATTGAGTTGGCCAAAAAGTTTGTTAGGTTTTTCCATAAGCTATTATTGACCAACCCAGTAATTCTCTTTGCAAAATCCTTAACTTGGGTTCAGGAACTCTTAGAGGATCTCTGTGTGTCCACAGTATGTGCAGAAGGCTACAAGGAAGGCATGTCTATGTTTTATTTCACATCTTGCCTTCTCATGCCACTTGGGGTTGGCAGGACAGTACTAACATCCCCAACAAAAAAGCCATTTCAGTAATGGTGAGGGAGGATCAGACACTGCCCGAAGCGACGTCTCCAGATCTTGCCATTGGTCTCAAGGGTTATAAGCACAGAGACACACAGAGATGGACACACACTTCCAGTCACTCGGTCCACAGGGAGCAGATACTAAGGCTTGCGGGCAGAGCATTCATACTGGAAGTCTTAGTATAGCTTCATTCCTGGTGTAAAAGGTACTTCATATGTTTTAAAACATAGGTCTTCACTGAAAGTGGAAATCAGTGAGTCCTAGAATACGTTAAATTTTACAGTGGTTCTGTTGAGTTAAAAAGTGGTGTTATTTTATCAACAAAAATTTTTTTTGCATACATATTTTAAGTTTTATTTAAATTCAAAATATAAATAGTAAATGGTTAGTAACAAGTGGGTCTTCCGTGGTAGCTCAACTGGTAAAGAATCTTCCTACAATTTAGGGGACCTGGGTTCGATCCCTGGGCTGGGAAGATCCCTCAAGGAGGGCACGGTAACTCTCTCCAGTATTCTTGCCAGGAGAATCCCCATGGACAGAGGAGCCTGGTGGGCTACAGTCCGTGGGGTCACATAGAGTTGGACATAACTAAGCAACTAAGCACAGCCCAGCACAGTATTAAGTGGAAATAACAGATGTACTCTGCTCTATATCCTTGGCAGGTTTCACTCCCGAATTCACTTCCAGAGTTCCAGGCATGGCAGTGACAGAGAAAAGCAGTGAGATGATGGGAAGCGTGGATTCTGGGCTGGCTTTAACTTTATCCACAGGTAACTCAGGGCCCCAGAGTGTGGGTGAAGATGCCCAGAGGAGGCGCCAGCCCGACCCAGGTTGCCCTGGTGTGTGCTAGCAGGTTGCTCTCTTCCCTCTGCATCCCCTCCTTCCGTCTCTCCTCTGAAGGCATGGCACTGTCTCATACCACCTTCAACTCTCTTTTCAAGTTAGATTCTGCAAAGGACCTCCTTCCATGGTAAATAGCAGACTAACCCTAACTATTGTAAGATAAATAAGCTTCACTCTTAGCTTCATGCTCACTGATTATTTAACTGCCTTGTTTTGGAAATGTTGGATGGGATTAACAGGGATCCTACCATGACTTTCTACACTAAGAACCTATCAAACATGAGAAGAGGCAGCTCTGGGAAGGCTGATGTCCTGTGACTGGGTTCTGCTGGTGACGACACCAGAGAAATAGACAGACCCACGGTTCCCGAATGGCTAGCTGTGGCAGCAGTACCACCCCAGACCAATAGGGGGCCGTCTTAATCCCACCACTGGAGAACCCATTTCTTTACACAATCTCCTCCTTCAGAGTCCTACTTATCTTTTTACACAAAGATAGCAAACAACCCACACTGTCTGACATCTTAACTTTTCACTCACTGTCTATATCAGTACATAAATATCTGCCCATCCCTTTTCATAGTTGCATGGTATTCCATGGGATGTACACACAAGACAATTTCTGCTTTGCCCTAATTGATGGATAATTAGTTGTTATTTAAACTTTTACTTCTACATGCAGTGCTATAATTACTATCCTTCTACATGCATCATAGTGATCTTTTGAAATCATAAATCAGATTTGATTTTGTCACTTCTCATGGAAAACTGTTCAGTGGCTTCCCATTACTCTCAGAGTAGCTGCAAACATCTCAGTAACAACTATAAGAACTGACATGACTTGGCCCCTTTCCATTTTGATTTCATCTAATACTACTTGCATTTTCACTTACTGTATTTCACTTACACTGCCCTTTTAGTACCTTAATATATGAAATCCAGTCTTGCCATGGAAATGTTGCATATACTTTTCTGTCTGCCTGCAACAATATGCCCCAGGCTCTGAATATCCACATTGTTTCATCACTGAGGTGTCAAATCAAATGTCCTGTCTTTGGGAAGACCTTTCCAGTTCGCAGAGGCTTCCCCATCCTCAATTACTTGCTATCACATTAACATACACCCATTTCACAGTCTGAAATAATTTCGGTTTTATTTCCTTGCACATTGTTTATACTGTCTGTCTTCTCTAGATTGTGAGCCCCATGACGGTAGGAGTTTTGCCTGATATCCACCACTATATTCTAGTGCCTAGAGCAATGCTTAACACATTATTCAATAAATGTTTATTGAATGGATGAGTGCACTATTATTAAATAGGGAAGACCAAGGAAGAACACTGGTGGTAACATTCTATGAGTGGAGGGGAAAAATAATTCAAGGGGGCAATGGGCTGTCCTAGTGAAATCATTTTATCCCAAATGTTCTAAGGTTGACTATAAGAAAAAAGGCTTAAAAACTGAATGAGGTGTAAAATAAATAGTAAGAAGTTTCTAAACAACACAGGGAGCGCAGCCTGGTGCTCTGTGATGACCTGGTTGCAGGGGGGGCTGGTGTAGAGAGGCTGGGATGGGGCTGGGGAGGGAGGCCCAGGAGGGAAGGGGTATATATATGTATAATTATGACTGATTCGCATTGTTGTATGGCAGAAACCAACACAACATTGTAAAGCAATTTTCCACCAATCAAAAAAAAAAAAAATTGAATGACCACAGGGCCCCAATCTTTCCAGCCAAGAGAAGGCAGACTCCAAATAGGAGGGAGACTGACTGCCAGATACTTCCCGGATTTCATCATGCTATCTGCTACCTGTGATTCCTCAGCGGCCTTCCACATCTGATGGGAAAAGGGTCCAATCCTGTGTTTACATATACAGGGCCTCTTTATCCTGACTCCACCCATCTCATTTCCTGCCTCAGTAAGGAAGGCTCCTAAGGCAACTCCTCCATCCCAGTGAGATGGATTTATTCAGCATCACTTAGCTGTATCCTCCATCTTCATTAAGGCTTCAAGCTATTTCCCTGCCCTAAATTCCCACCTACCCTCTGGACAACTTAGGCCTCACTTCCTCCATGAGACCCTCCAAACTCCCCAGTCCCATGGCATTAACCATCTGTTTATTTACTTGCCAATGAACACTTGAACAAGATGGCTTGGGGAATCAATGTTTTCTAGTGAGGTCATGAACATGAACTCTTATAATGATTGTGTGTGTGTGTGTGTGTGTGTGTGTGTGTGTGTGTGTGTGTGAGTGAGACTTCTCCAGTTCGGTTTTAAGGTGTGGAAGTTACATCTTAAACTTCTTGATTACATCGCAGGTATATTGACTTAGTGCTCTTTCTATAGTGATCTCTCAGTTTTTTTTTTTAAATTTCAGTGCAAACCCTTAAAATATTGCTTGAATAGATAATTTATTTCTTAAGGTAATTTCTTTAAAAAATGACCTTTGACAAGCTAATGTCCACGTGGGTAAACAAAATTTCTTTAAAAAGATAAATAGATTGTTTGAAATGAGATATGGAGCCATCACAGAGTTCTAGCTATTAAAGAATACAGAATCGAGCTAGTATCCCTCCACAAATACTTACATCATCCAAGATAGGGTGTCCAGATTGACATGCCTGGATCTGGGAGACCTGTAGACTCCATTCTCAGCATACCCACCAAACTGAACATATTATAGCATCTCTATGCCTCAGCTTCCTTACTTTAGCAAAGTAACTGGGTTAAAATACATGATTTCTGAGATCCTATATGTTTCTATGAATTTATATTATTCAAAAGAAAATATATTCATTAGAGTTTTCATTTCAGAGGAAGAAAGCAAGAGGAAAAAGATGAATTAGAAAATAAACACTCTTGTTATAATCTGTTCAGTATTATAAAAGCTCTCTGAGTAACTGGCATTAAGAGGAAGAATTAATCATTTATCTTGATTTTCATCTATGAACTATATTTCATAGTAATCAAATAGCCTGAGGGACAATTTTTTTTACAGAAGAATTCTAGCTAATAAGTGGATAAGAAATAACAATTAGAAAATCATTTGTAACTCTAATTGATCATCACTGAACAGCCATTAGATGAAGAGTGATGGGAGTTTACAACGGAGGAATCGAGCAGTCAGCCCTGGATTCACTATTAGACATGAGTGTCAGTAAGTGTGAGATGGCTGTGATGTAATACAAAGTACACAAGGCCCATTTTAAAGTAGCCCTGATACCACAAATAAAATATTCTTGCCAAATAATATCAAACCTGAATCCAATCAAGTCTTTACAGCCGACTTTTGGATTGTAGGAAATATGGGCAACAAGGAAGTAATGTCATCATAAAGAAGCAAGCAGACAGGTCCAGAGTGTGCAAATTTTATAGATCATTGGGCCCCGTTCCTTCAAAAGTCAACGGTATGAAAAAATAAAGGAATTAGGTATGGCTCTGTATTACACATTTAAACTTTCATCTCTGGAGGAGAAAGTTACTATAAAGAGGAAATTAGGCATAGGGTCTTGGTCCTCTTCTGACCCTAGTATCCCAACCACTTGCGCTCACTGAAGACACAAAAATCTTTCTGCTCTTGCCAACGACAGGATCCTGCTTGCAGATCCAAAATCTGGTTGGCAAGGAGGAGGTCACTTCTCTGCTTACAAAGGGAAGAAGATAACATCAGTGACTTGGAATTTCTTTAAGTCCAAGAGCGATGAGGAGAACAAAGGTAATCAGATAGTCTTGGGCTATCTAAGGGAGGAATCAAGCTCTTCGAAGAGCCTGGCATCTACAACAAAGTTGTTGTTGTTCAGTTGCTAAGTCATGTCCCACTCTTTTCGACCCCATGGACTGCAGCATGCCAGGCTTCCCTGTCCTTCAGTATCTCCTGGAGTTTGCTCAAATTCAAGTCCATTTAGTCAGTGATGCTATCTAACTATCTCATCCTCTGCTGCCCTTTTCTCCTTTTGCCTTCAATCGTTCCCAGCATCAGGGTCTTTTCCAATGAGTCAACTCTTCGCATCAGGTGGCCAAAGTATCGGACCTTCAGTTTCAGCATCAGTCCTTCCAATGAATATTCAGGACTGATTTCTTTTAGGATTGACTGACTGGATCTCCTTGCAGTCCAAGGGACTCTCAAGAGTCTTCTCCAGCACCACAGTTCGAAAGCATCGATTCTTTGGCACTCAGGCTTCTTTATGGCCCAACTCTCACATTCATACATGACTACTGGAAAAACCATAGCTTTGACCATACAGATCTTTGTTGGCAAAGTGATGTCTCTGCTTTTCAATACACTGTCTAGATTTGTCATAGCTTTCCTTCCAAGGAGGAAATGTCTTTTAATTTCATGGCTGCAGTCACTGTCTGCAGTGATTCTGGAGCCCAAGAAAATAAAATCTGTCACTGTTCCCCCTTTTGCCCCTTCTTGACCCCCAAATAGAATTTGCCATGAAGTGATGGGACTGGATGTCATAATCTTAGTTTTTTGAATGTTGAGCTTTCAGCCAGCTTTTTCACTTCTCCTCTTTCACTCTCATCAAGAGGCTCTTCAGTTCCTCTCCACTTTCTGCCACTAGAGTGGTATCATCTATATATATGAGACTGCTGATATTTCTCCCGGCAATCTTGATTCTAGCTTGTGATAAATCCAGCCTGGCATTGCATGATGTAATCTGCATACAGGGCTTCCATGGTGGCTCAGCAGGGAAAGAATCCACCTGCAATGCAGGAGCCACAGGAGACATGGGTTTGATCCCTGAGTTGGGAAGATCCCCTAAAGAAGGGCCGGCAACCCACTCCAGTATTCTTGCCTGAAGAATCCCATGGACAGAGGAGACTGGCAGGCTACAGTCCAGGGTCACAAACAGTCAGACATGGCTGAAGTAACTTAGTATGCATGCACAGTCTTCATACAAATTAAATAAGCAGCGTGAGAATATACAGCCTTGCCATAATCCTTCCTGAAGTTTGAACCAGTCCATTGTTCCATGTCCAGTTCTAACTGTTGCTTCTTGACCTGCATACAGGTATCTCAGGAGACAAGTAAGGTGTTACAGTATTCCCATCAGAATTTTCCACTTTGTTGTGATCTGCACAGTCAAAGGATTTAGCATAATCAATGAAGCAGATGTAAATGCTTTTCTGGAATTCCCTTGCTTTCTCTATTATCCAGTGAATGTTGGCAATTCAATCTCTGGTTCCTCTTCCTTTTCTAAACTCAGTTTGTACATCTGGAAGTTCTCAATTCATGTACGCCTGAAGGCTAGCTTGAAGGATTTTGAACATAACTTTGCTAGCATGTGAAATGAGTGTAATTGTGCAGTAGTTTGAACATTCTTTGGCATTGCCCTTCTTTGGGACTGGAATGAAAACTGACCTTTTCTAGTCCTATGGCCACTGTTGAGTTTTCCAAATTTGCTGACATATCAAGTGCAGCACTTTAACAGCATCACCTTTTAGGATTTGAAATAGATCTGCTGGAATTTCATCATCTCCATTAGCTTTGTTCATAGTAATGCTTTTGAAGGCCCACTTGACTTCACAGTTCAGCATGTCTGACTCTAGATTAGTGACAACACCATCACGGTTATCTGGATCATTAAGAATTTTTTGTTATCATTCTTCTGTGTATTCTTACCAGTTCTTCTTAATTTCTTCTCTGTCTGTTATGTCCTTACCTTTTCTGTCCTTTATTGTGCCCATCCTTGCATGAAATATTCCCTTGATACCTCCAGTTTTTGGATTTCTTATCTCTCCTTGCTGTTTTCTGGAACTCTGCATTCAGTTGGGTATATCTTTCCATTTCTCCCTTGCCTTTTACTTCTCTTCTTTTCTCAGCTATTTGTAAAGCCTCTTCAGACAACCACTTTGCCTTCCTGTATTTTTTTTCTAGGGGATGGTTTTGGTCACCACCCCCTTTACAATGTTATGAATCTCTGTCCATAGTTCTTCAGACACTCTGTATATCAGATCTAATCCCTTGAATCTATTTGTCACCTCCACTGTATAATCATAGGGATTTGATTTAAGTCATACATGAATGGTCTAGTGTTTTTTCCTACTTTCTTCAATTTAAGTCTGAATTTTTCATATGAGGAGCTCATGATTGGAGTCACAGTCAGGTCCAGGTCTTGTTTTTGCTGACTATATAGAGCTTCTCTGTCTTCAGCTGCAAAGAATATAATCAATTTGATTTCAGTATTGACGATCTGGTGATGTCCATGTGTAGAGTCATCTCTTGTGTTGTTGGGATAGGGTGTTTGCTATGACCAGTGTGTTCTGTTGACAAAACTGTTAGTATTTGCCCTGCTTCATTTTGTACTTCAAGGCCAAACTAAACCAAAATAGTAGCAAGAAATGATGGGTGGATAGTTTAGAGCTGTCCAAGGTACTGAACTGCCCCCTTTCCTATCAGGGTTTTGACATGGATGAGGTAAATTTGAGTGTAGAGTTTTTGTTTTTGTTTTTATTTTTTTATTGAGTGTAGAGTTTTTGCAGAGAAGGAAAATGAAAGTAGAAAACTGAGAAAGTCTAGATATATGCATAGCATTCAGGAAGTTGGAGAATCCATTATTAGAGGACCTAGTGATGACCCTGAAATTCATGACCAGGACCCAATTTTTGAAAGTATTAAGACACAAGGAAAAACTTGATCTAGAAGAAATGTGGGTTCCCTGTGGCAGAGGCATAAGAAAACAGGGTTGGTATATGAGGGCTTGAAGCAGAGGTATTAAATAAACTTTATATTAAGCCCCCACTGAGTTACAGGCAGTGTAAGGGGCATTGGGGAAAAGTAATGAATATGACAATGGTACTCATGGAGCTGCTAGTTAAGTAAGGGAGCCAGACTAAGCATGTAGTTACAAATATGATGACTATTCTGGGAGAGGGCTAAAGCAAGGTAAGGCAATAGGAGGAACTATCAGTGAGGAGGTTAGTACATCAAAGAGTTTGTTCATCATAAACAGGGAGATGTAATCATGGCAGAACTAGGAAAGAGAAGAGAGTGAAAAAAAATTTTTAAATGGGTGTTCCTCTTGGAGACTTCTTGCTGCAAATTCATATGTAACATACCATTCACTGGTTGGACTGGAAGAATCAGGACTAAAAAGGCAATTACACATTTCAAAAAGGACCAGCAAAGAAAGAGAGTGAGATTGGTGAGAAAGTTTCCCTGACATTTTGTGTGTGGGAGGTGAGGAGGAGGAGTACTTAGGAGGCAATGATGAACATTTGTATCTTATGAACATGAATCCACAAATGACAGAAGACTGTTTATCTTCCCCTCTTTCCTCCCTGTTATGGTGACTTAAATGTTTGGCTGCATAACAAAATTTCTCAACAAGGGATTCTGGGAATTTGCTAGGAAGAAATAAACTTTTAAAATAGTTTAAATTGCTTTGCTATTTGAAAACAAATGTGGTTTCATAGCTTCTTTATTAAATTTATGCTGGGGAAACTATGGCATCATGAACCATCACACCACATTTTGGGGTTTCATGGTCAGTGAACAGTCTTCAATAATTCCATAGGTAGGGTCCATCTCCCCAGACACATTCCTTTAGGAAGTAAAAAAATGTTGAGGCAACCCATTTTCCTCCCCCTTCCCTCCTCCTTCTCCTCTGCCTTCCCTTCTATTCTCTAACCTCAAACATGGGGATTCTCAGGAATCTGCTCTTGGTCGCTCTTGTTTTTCTGAAGCTTCATTTCCTCACTCTCATGGCTTCAGTAATTCCTCTGCACTAACAATTCTTAGATCAATATCTCAGATCAGTATCTCCCAACTAGTTTGACTCTTGAGCTTCAGACCTAACTGTTACTAGCCATCACTCCTAGATGTCTCCCAGAACTTTAAATTAAACATGTCTGGATGAAGAAGCTCCTCCAGCAGCCTTACCATTTTTGCCTCAACTTTCCTTCTTAGCCAGTCCTTCAATAAGCCTTCTGCCTTAAGCATTTCTCAAATCTTTCTACATTTTCTCCATTCCCCACTGCTACCATCATTGTGCAGGGTATAGTTATCTCCCATCATCTGTTAGCCAGTCTTTTGAAGTTTGTTTTCTTTTCCATCTAACCTATCCCCCACAGACACTATGATAATCTTCCCTACATGACTACCGTTCTGAGATCCTTTGATGGCTTATCAGGACAATTAGGATAAAGACCCAGTCCTTGACAAGGCTTATAATGCCTTGCATGGCCCAATTCTTGTCTACTTTCTAGATCCCACTCCCATTCCCTATTTTGTTGTCATTCTGAACTGTGCTTTCATTTCTGAAGCACAGTTCTTTCTTATATTTTAGGGCTTTTATGTTTTATATTTATTCTGCCTCAAACACACTTCATTTTTGATAAACACCACACCTCACCAAATGTCTACTCCTATAAATTCTTTAGGTCTTAGCTCAAATATTGTCTTTTCAAAAACAGATCAAGTTGAACCTTATTATTTCTGTATCCATATTTGCAAATTCATCTACTTGATAAAACTTATGTGTAGCTCTAAAATCAATGCTCACAGTCCTTTCACAGTTATTCACAGACATGTGCAGAGCAGCAAAAAATTTGCACTGTCTGATTCACATGTTGCCAGTTGAAGTTTAACAAGATGGTGCTCTGACTCCTGTTTCAGCTCTCACACTATGAACAAGAGTTTTTGTCATCTACTTAGTGCTGTGGGGTTTTAGTTTTTTTTCTTCACATTTTTATGTTTTGGTGCTAAAGAACTGTCTAGTGTTTCTAAGTGCAAGAAGAGTACAATGTGTCTTATAGAGAAAATAGATTTGCCACACAACTTTCCTTTATCCTCTTCAATAGTGTTGATGGCCATGAGTTCACTGTTAATAAATCAACAATGTATACCATATGAAGTGTCTTTAAACAGTGTGTGTTTGTTGCTCTGACTCTTTGTGACCCCATGAACTGTAACCCGCCAGGACCTTCTGTCCATGGGCTTCTCCAGGCAACAATAGTGGAGTGGGTTGCCATTCCCTTCTTCAGGAGATCTTCCCAACTCAGGGATTGAAGGTCTCCTGCATTGCAGGCAGATACTCTACTGTCTGAGCCATGAGGAAAGCCCCTTCCCCAACACAAAACAAGGTTATGTATTGATTGGTTGATGAAAATGTGTGACCAGAGGATTACAGGAAACTAACCTTGTGTTTTTCTTAGCAGCAGTGGTTCAGTGCTTACAGCAACTTTATAGAGCAAAGTTATGATGAATGGACAATGGGTGGTGTGCGTGCTCAGTCATGTCTGACTCTTTGTGACCCCATGGACTGTAGCGTGCCAGGCTCTTCTATCCATGGAATTTTCCAGGCAAGAATACCTACTCCAGGAGATCTTCCCAATCCAGGGATCAAACCCATGTCATCTGTGTTTTCTGCATTGGCAGGTGAATTCTTAACCACTGAGCCACCTGGGAAGCCTCAAAGGAGGGACACATAGACATCACTAAAGACAAACATTATCTCTGACTCCTGAACTGTTACTGCTTGACTTTCTGGAACATTTTCCTCAAATATGTCAGTCTTTGCTTTCCTAGATAGTTTGGAACGAGGGATACAACATTGAACACAAGTGCTCAAGAGAATTCTGGAAAGTCTGTGATAAGAAACAGATTGAGAAGGAATAAGGCAGATTTTGAAGGTGTGGGCAGCAACAGGAACAGTCATCCAAGTGACAAAGAAGCAGTAGGCTTTCAGGTGCTTAGTCAGGTGGAGGTAGATAATATGGAGTTGGAGATAGCAGCTTTTGAAAGCAGGAGACAGAGATGAACTCTTATCTCAGATCAACAATTATCTGCCTTTTATTGCTGTGATTTGAGGATGAAATGTATGGCAGTTTGAACCATTTTGCCAAGCTTGAGAGAAGTCTATAACAGTCCAGATTGAAATAGTCAGCCTCCAAGATGGAGACCCTAGAAACAAGTGACAGAGTCCAGAGTTGAGAGAAGATGGAGAGAAGTCAGTACCCTGGACAGATACATGACTCCAAAGATTATAGTGTTTAGCTAGAATTGTGATCGTTAAAAAGGGCATCCTCAGTCTTTCTGGCCATCCCTTCACCCTCACTTTAATATGAAGAGTGAAATTTTCATATTAAAAATGGCCCTAAAGAAAAATGGCCCTAACATTGTCTTCCTTTCTTAGAAAAGTGAGGAGGTCATCACGGTCTACATGAAATTCTCCCCTACCCAGTTGTCTGACCTGACCAGGAGGTGATTGGGGAGCCACTTGCCTTCTGATCCCGTCTTATGGTTGAACCCTAAGGGGATTGTTCAGACTCACTGGAAATAGTATTTCTTCCTTCTCAGGGTTCTAGTCTCTTTGCTTCTCTGTTGCTTCTGAGGTAGGGGCTGTGGTCTTGGTATTTCACAGCTCTCTCCTGGGGTTGGGAGGGCATGGTGTCTCAACTAAGTTAAAATTTAAAGAGTTTCCATTTTGCCATAAGCACTTTTATGAAGATGAATATGAATGAGGCAAGGCCCCTGCCCTCAAGAGTAATGCCTTGCTAGTGTGTGTATTAGTGCAGAAGTAACATGTGCTTCTTACTGATTAGGGAAGGGGCACACTTCTTGGGAATATACTTCCTAAACAGTGGTTTGCCCCTGGTGTGGACGCTGCCGCAGGAAACTGTATGCCTAGATGTGAGGGTAGACAGACTTCATCTCCACCCACCCCCATCAGTCTGGTCTGTCAAATCACTCTAATTAGGCACAGAATGGGGCCCAGTGCTCTTACTGAGCCAATGGCAGCTTGATCAAACACTGAAGGGATTGTCCTGACACTCATTTATTGAGTGGCATGGGCAGCGGCTCATCCTGATCTTTTGAATTCTCTGGGGCAAAAGATGATCTTAATAAATCTGAATCATAATTATCAGACTTTCAGCTACCAGCCAACCTCCTACTAATTCTAAGACAATCATAATGGATAATGAGAGAGTGAGAAAGAATTCAGGGATCTTGTTTTGTTTCTTTGTTAGGAAAGAGTAGAGATGTATTAGGGATATTCTGAGAATACTTTGTAAGTATGTTTCTTTCCATAGACTTATAAGGACAGTGAATGGACAGGTGAGAAATAAGCATCTCCTCTCACTTTTCTGGAGAAGACACCCTCCCCCGATGCCCTGGCAACACGTGTGGGGGACATAGTGAACAGAGGTAGAAGAAGTTGCCCTCATCTCCTCATCTTTTCTTTTCTGATCTATCGGCGCATTGGCAGGGCAGAATGGAACTGGCAGAATGGGCTGGCCCATAGCATAGTTTACTAGACTAAGCCTCAGAAGACCTGGATTTGAGTTTTGGTTATGTCTATTTCTTGCTGTGTGTTTCTGAGTAAGATGTTCAAACCTCAGAGGGCCTCAATATTCCTTGGTTGTAGAAAAAGAGATGATAAGTTTCTTTTGTGGCAAGAATCCATAAGACTGTCACAAAGGTCAAATGTTTCTTTTAGACTTAACAGAGCACTAACACATAGCGAATGCTGTAAATGTTCCCTCAATGAATGACTGAGTGGCTACACCAAGATTTGAAAGCTGAGAGCTGTGCAAATCTTCATTATTTTATTGCTGAGAACTTTCTGTGTGCTTAATCAGAGCTTATCCCATGTTATGGAAAACATTTTAAATTGTTTAACCCATGTTAAAGCTGTCAAATTAGGATTCATCAGTCACCATGACAGATATATTGGTTCGCTGCCAGAATCTAAAGAAGTAAGGACCATGCAACACTTAGGACACCTCTGGGCTACTTGTTGGGGAGACTCAGAGAAGACTGGAGAAGGATTTGAGTGAATAGCCTTGTCAAAGCCAGTTTCAATGGAAGACAAGAGGGTGAGTTAGAATGGCTTAAATTAAGAAAATAATGTGTCTTAAGGAGGTGACATTTAGTATTTAACAACTCTGTTCCAATTATATAATGTATAACATAATGGCCCAAAGCCAGAAAAAAAATGTTCATAGTGACCTGAAGACAACAAAGCGGTAATGAAAGAAATGTTGAACATGAGCTTCATCACAATTACAGATGTAACAAAGTATTCCTTTGGTATTTTGAAGATAAATTTCTTATTTGGCTTATATCCTATCCCATCATTCATATTTATAACTGAATTTGACTAATTTTAGATTTGCTATTATAAATAAAGAAGCATAATCTTTTACAGAAAATTCATGTGAAGTGAATTGGTGATATAGCCCTCTCCCCCCCCCCTTAATTTTAATGTCTGAACTAAGTGGAATTAAGGCCCTGATATCACAGAAAAAGCAAGAGCTACTCATTACCCTGGGATGGGGGATGTGGAGCAGGAGGAACTGAAATTTGCCCTGAAACACCAGCCCTTCTAACTGATGGAAACGCCAAAGTGGTAGCAATCTGCTGTTTCCAGTTGCCTGTCACCCTGGGGCAGAAGGGTCCGTGCGCTGCCAGAGAGACGGGCAGGGGCTTAGGTGAAGAGCTGTGGCCTGCCCTCCCCAACCCTGACCTCAAGCTACCTTTGTTGTCATGCCAGACTCTCAGCTTGCAGAGGTGGCCCAGGCTCAGCATGTCGGAAAAGTTGAACGTGTCGGTGCTGTTCCGCTCGAACTTGTTCCAGTTGGCTGACTGCTTCAGGGCCAAGGTCCCGCTGTCCCCATTCTCCCCGAAGATAATGATGAACACATTGGCATCGGTGCCCGCTCCTGGGGTGCACAAGACAAGGGCTCTGGCCTCTCTGAATCACAGCCCTCTTGTTCTGGTCTCACTTATGGGATCCTGGGAGGAACCAGGGGTGCACGTGGGCAAGTTCAGAGTCATCAAAGCCAGGGATGAGGTCGGAAAGGGCTGGTCAGTGTCCTGGGGCTCCCAGGTCTACAATTCTATCATTCTTCTTACATTTGAGCCTTGTAAATGTCGTTGGGTTAACTGGGGTCCTGGTTAGCGGGTGTGGATGGTTTGGTACAAGAATTCACATATTCTGTGGAAATATACCCATCCTTAAAGGCATGCCATGTAGACTGGCTTTACAGTTTAGAAATAAACCCCTTCCTATACAATGTGAAACTTTCTTGTTCCCTCATCTGCCTCCGGTTGACATTCTACGCTAAAGCTGTGCATTGTCCGCTTAAGCCAAAGAGAAGCAGTGACCCAGCTGGAAAGAAAAGGCCTCTGGGAGAGGTGACCTCTTGAGACTTTCCTGATACATACCTCGTGGTTATCAATGAACTTATTACTTTTTGAGAGCGCATCATAAAGGGATGAGGGACCTGAAAATGGGTGAACACCTAAAACTTTGAGCAAAGAGAGTGAAGTCTTCGTTCTGAGGAAGAAAGGAAGTGCAACAAAGCTGATGCCTTGCCAGCTGTCCTGACCCAACACGTGTGCCTGAGCTGCCAGCAGGAAAGCTTCATTCCTTTGGTTTCGTTTGCAAGAGGTGCCTATCACTGTGCCCAGAGAGCTTCCCTGTTGAAAGTGTGACCAACCAGGGCCAACCAGGGATCCCTCACTACCATTTACGGTAGTGTGAGTGAATTTGCAGGGTCCTTGCACCAGCTCCCAGGGGACAGATTTGGTTGAGGGGAGGGAGGCCAGATACACTGCTTCCCTTTCAGCTGCAGGCCCCTGCACGCATTGGGGCTTTCACTCGGAAGGCCCTTCCTCTGGTGTCCCATCTGCCTCACTGGCTTCTATTTGTCTTTCTGGCTGCACTTTGGCACCACCTCTGGGAAGCCCTCCCTGATTTTTGCCCCTGATCTCCAACTAGGAAAGGTGCCCTCCTGTCGGTTCCCAGCACTTGGTACGCCTGTGCCAGCCTCTGTCACAGCCTTGCTGTTGCTGCTGCACTCAAATGTCACTCACACATGGGCTCAGGGACTTCTCTTATCCTAAGACCCCAGGCCAAAGCCAGCACAGAAGAGGGTGCCAAAGCAAGCATGGGGACGTGGGAAGGAGCCCAAAGGCTCCATGTTGAACAGCACTGGGGTGAGGGGCTTCAGGAGGCGGCAGAGGACTGAGGGCCTCTGAGCCAAACTGCTGCACCATTTTCTCCCACCTTCCTGATGCAGAAAGGACAGAGCCACATTAGTCATGGGAAGGAATACTTGGTCTAAGTAGAAGATGACACTCTGCGGAAATGAGTTGGCCTCACTTTTGAAAGGCTATCCAAAGATAGATGAGTTGACCAGAGCCCGAATTTGAGAAGGGCAGGGTGAGCGGGCAGTGAACACAGACGGGAGGGCCCCACCCCTGACTCACCCAGGACGTCGCTGGTCTTCACTGAGACGGTGTAGGACGTCCACTCCATCATCTCTTCCCCGTCAATGACGGCACACATCTCGCACACCAGCGTCTTCTTGCCCTTCCGCGGAGACAGCCAGTCTCCATAGTAGAACATGGTCAGGTCTCCGGTGTTCATGTTCTTCAGGAGGATCTGGCGGGGGGAGCGACCAGTGTGTGCCACCTCCCTCACCCCCACCGACTGCCCACCCATGAAGGCGGCCCCCTCGTCTGGAACCTGGAACCCACTACCCCAGGCCTGAGACAACTTCTTCTGACTTAGACTCGAGGCACGAGGAAAGGGTCCTCTCCAGGACAAGACCCTACCCCATGGGCCTGGCACAGAGTCTGAATCCCTTGCCGTGACTAACTTTACTTGGCAAGTTGGGAGTGGGCAACTCATGTAAATATGTTTCCAAGGAGGGCCTATCTCTGTGCACCAGAAATGTGTGGTGAATTAATGACATAAAAATAGGCCAACCAAACCACCTTCAGCCACAGACCCCCAGGACTGTGGACCCAAGTTCGCCAGATTGTCCTTGGAGGGAACACTGTATTATTGGCTCAAGTAAAGTCTGCTAAAGGCTGGACAAGGGAGCAGAGGCTCAGGGGACTCGGGACAGATGGCCTTTGATGGATCAGGTATCAGAGGACGGCTCAGAGAAGAAGAGGCAGCCCGCCCACCGAGACCATGGGGGAACCGGGAGCCTCCCTACCGTCTGCCTCAGGTTCCCAGCATGGGAACCTCGCCCGCCCAGTTCCTGCTGCTCTCCTCTCAGCTCGCTCCCTCCAGGAAGCTCACACTGGTCTCTGTCCACATTACACTGATCGGGCAGGCTGTATTCCCTAGCAGCTCATTCAGTTTTGACTGGATACAAATAAATAAAACTATGTTCCCTGATTAGTTCACACCTAGGGGCATATTATCTGGGGCAGGCTCACATAACAACCTTCTAAGGTGGCATTTGCACATTAACAAACCCCACTGACAACCCAAAGCAGCAGGAAGTAGGGGTGGGCAGTGGGAGGAATGGAGGGTGGAGGCCCAGCCCTGTTACCCTCTCCAGGAACCACTCGGGCCGGCTGCCCAAGCCATCAATTCGGATCCGCATCTTAGTGAATGGGGCTATGTCCAGGATCTCCATGATGAAGGTGTCATTCTGCTCCCGCTCAAATCTGAGGATAAAGAGGAGGGACATGAAGGAGGGAGGCTGGCCATGGTGAGGGGGGAGGCCATGGTAAAGACAGATTCGGGGTAAGGAGAGAAGAGGCCTCTCAGCTCCCAGTGACTCCCCAGTAGCCTGTCTTTTGTACCCAGGAGTGTTCTCAAAAGGCACTGTACAACTCTAGAAAGTACCATTCACATTTTTCTTTTTGTGCAAAATATGCACAATGCTGGAGGAAACACAGGTTGGAATCAAGATTGCTGGGACAAATATCCATAGCCTCAGATGCACAGACGACATTACCCTTCAGAAGGCAAAGAAGAACTAAGAGCCTCTTGATGAAAGTGAAAGAGAAGAGTGAAGAAGTTGGCTTAAAACTCAACATTCAAAAAACAAAGATCATGGCATCCGGTCCTATCACTTCATGACAAATAGGTGGGGAAACAATGGAAACAGTGACAGACTTTATTTTCCTGGGCTCCAAAATCACTGCAGATGGTGACTGCAGCCATAAAATTATAAGATGCTTGCTCCTTAGAAGAAAAGCTATGACCAAACTAGACAGCATCCTAAAAAGCAGAGACATTACTTTGCCAACAAACGTCTATCTGGTCATAGGTATGGTTTTTCCAGTGGCCATGTATGGATATGAGTTGGACTATAAAGAAAGCTGAGCACCAAAGAATTGATGCTTTTGAACTGTGGTGTTGAAGAGGGTCTTGAGAGTCCCTTGGACTGCAAGGAGATCCAACCAGTCCATCCTAAAGAAAATCAGTCCTGAATATTCATTGGAAGGACTGATGCTGAAGCTGAAACTCCAACGTTTTGGCCACCTGATGCAAAAAACTGACTCATTTGAAAAGACCCTGATGCTGGGAAAGATTGAGGGCAGAAGGAGAAGGGGACGACAGAGGATGAGATGGTTGGATGGCATCACCGACTCGATGGACATGAATTTGAACAAGCTCTGGGAGCTGATGATGGACAGGGAAGCCTGGCGTGCTACAGTCCATGGGGTTGCAAAGAGTTGGATGCGACTGAGCGACTGAACTGAACTGATATGCACAACTAAATGCAGTGGCCCTTGGTGACTCAGACGGTAAAGCATTTGCCTATAGTGCAGGAGACCCAGGTTCGATCCCTGGGTTGAGAAGATCTCCTGGAGAAGGAAATGGCAGCCCACTCCAGTACTCTTGCTTGAAAAATCCCATGGATGTAGGAGCCTGGTAGGCTACAGTCCACGGGGCCGTAAAGAGTCGGACACGACTGAGCAACTTCACTTTCACTAATAACTGTAAAACAGCAGGTGACATTGCTTACGCTGCTATTACTGCTTTTCTCCTGAAATGACCACATCATCTTAGAGATGCTCTATCTTTATTCCTACTGCTCTTCTCACAGTGCTGCATGCATCATAATGCGACCTTCAGTGCTGACATTGCTTGACTGCTCACTGATTCCAGATGCTGCTGCTGATAAGGCCCTGGGGGTAACACAGGTATCACTGAAGATATGACACTGCATGGCAATTTTATGCTTCCTTGAGCAAAACATATTTTTTAAAAACAGAGGCCACAGCCAGTGGGAGCTAGAGCTGCAAATGCTACAAACTGAAAACTAACTACTCCTTGTCTTCAAGGCAGTGGAACAGAGGCCTAATCCCTTCTGATAACTCGCTTCGTGCACTTTGCAATTATTAGAAGTAAAAACACTCTCCCAGAAGTCTGCCCTAAATTCCTCCTGCTCTAGTTTAAATTGTCTGTCTCCAGGTCACATGGAAACTGGAAGGCAGTTCTCAGAAACTCCCCTCAAGCTCATCTCACAAAGTGGAGATGCTCTGAAATAATCTTTCAACTCATTCATTCCTTACTCCTGCTGTTGTATAATGTTGCAGATCAAAGGAATGTTAGAATTCTTCACTTCGTCTTTTTCTTTAATTGTCACCATTTGAATTTAACCAACAATCTCCCCTTTATGGAGATTTTATGGTCGGGCAGGTGTAAGGAAAAAGGGGAGAGAAATAAGTTTTTTCTTTTAGAAAACTGAAGTCTGGATTATACGTTCCCCCTAGTCCTTCATTATAGGCTAAATCCCAATTACACCTGGTAGACCCTGTCTCCTAAGAGTAAAAGGCCCACATCCTAAAGGAAACCCCCTGAAGGGAAATTCATCCCTGTAGGAATCACCAGCTACCTCTTTCCTGCTTCCCCACACTCTCTCAAGACAATGCCATTGACATGCTGGAGGGCTCCCACGTTGAGGAGCCACTGCTGGAGAAGTGGTCTACCCCTGAGCCACCTGCCCTTGCCTCCAGCTCAGAAGGACGGGCTGCTGAAGGCCCAGGATGTACCCTGCTCATCCACCCCAAGGAGCTCAGCAGCTCTCGCTGCCTCTCTCTCTCCCTTCCTCTTCTGGTTTCCTTCTATTCTCCACCCATCAAAGAATGTCCTTGGGAAAGGGCCCAGCAGCCACTCACTCAGTGGTCTCCGTGACTGAGGACAGTCTGAGGCTAACCAGGCCCAGAGCCTTAGGCTGCAAGGGCAAGTATTTAATGGAAGAGTTTTAGACATTGCCAAGAAGCTGGGAAGATTTGTAGGTAGTGGAAGCCAGGGGCCATTCTGAAGGGCAAACCCAACAGAGCTCTGAGAATCTGGTTTGCTTCCAGACCAAAAAAATTCCTAGTTCATGGGGTTTCCACTGGGCCTTGGGATGATTCCTTTCAGGCACTTAATTTCCTCTAGAGAAAAACATCTCTTTGCCTAAAACTAATCCCTATCTCCATTAGAGACACCAATTGCCTCAAATTCCACTGTTAGAGACATATTCCTTAGGTTTAAGCATTTCCTTTAGAGGGTATCTTTTTTTTTTTCGAATGCCACATCAACTCACCACCATCTCAAAGTGAATTAGTTATGAACAGTTTCCCCCAAAGTGGCAAGATGACAAGTTGGGGACTTGAGGGAATGGCTATCAAGTGTGACCTCTGGGGATAGTATTTTACAACGGACGTTGCAGCAGGCAAACCCACACAATGCCTTCTGTGCGACACATGCCCATTTCCACCTCCGTTCTGGACACGTGCCATTTCTGGGGAGGATCTCTTTGCACAGCACTAAGCTGTGAGCACAACACAAATCCCGTGGGTCTCAATGTCCGAGTCCCCAAGTTGAGATGCTGACCTCTATAACAAGGATTCCAAGACACAAGCCAAACATTAGGCCACTTGCAAATGAAATAAAGCAAACTATATTTTGGGTAAGAGACCTGAGCTTGCAAATCAGTATATTTAAGAAATGATGGCTCTTCTCACAGCATAAATCTTAATTCAGAAAAACAAAATTCTTTAACGAGGTGCCTCAAAGCATTTATAGAATGGTGTGACTTTCAGAAACATTTTTGGAGTTCAGATACTACCAGAAAAGAAGTGTCTCTCTCTCCCACCAGCAATTATGTACATCTCTAAAGTAAGGTGGAATGTTGGCGTGGGATAATTAACCCGGGAAATTCCAAGGATTTGGGGCTGGGTTGGAGATTAGGGTCAAAGCATAGAGGTGAAGACTGAGGCCAACCACAGATAGCCTGGAGAGAGTAACAGAGCTCTACCCAAAGGCTCTGCAGCAGCCACTCCAGGCCTCCAGACTGCAGCCTCGCCAGCAGTGGCCCACAACGCTCAGGACTCGTCAAACCTGTCTTCCTGATTTCCCCCACTCTCGAATCAAGACCAACTGGAGAAATCCAAAGACACTCCCCTATCCAATCACATGAGCTGCCTCGATTCAAGTCAGCTCTCCTCCAGTTCTCCCATGCCTCAAATAATGTTGCACTCTGAAGTTTTTCCAGGATCCTGAGAGCCTTTGGCCTCTGCCAAACTAAGTGATGGAGCTCACACTCACTGTAGCAAGCTGGAAAGATACAGCCTCTGTTCTCATTTGACTTCCATTTTATTTCCACAGTTACATGAGCTCAAATCCCAGCTTCCCTGCTGACAACCTGAGGGACCTCGGGGCGTTACTTCACCTTTCTACACCTCAGGCACTTTATTTGTTGTGAGTTAATATATATAATTTTATTATTATTATAGCTAATATAAACATTACTGTATGTATGTATATATATATATAGAGAGAGAGAGAGACAGAGACAGAGAGTGACAGAGAGCAATTACAATGGTGCCTGGAGTAGGTGCTCATTGAATGTTAACCATTATTAGTCACCATCAGGGAAGAACTGCTCAGGAGAGAATTCCAGGAGGAAACAGGAGTGGCATAATAAGAGCACAGGAGTGCTAAGAGACGAGAGGTCAAAACTCTTCTCATTGGATCCCCCGGACACAAGCTGCATAAGATGAGCAGAGTTCCCACTCTCAGGGACTGCTCTGTCCATGAGAAGAAGCCTCTACCTGGCAGCCAAGAGCTTCAGCAACTTCATCCCTCCCAAGCGCCATCCCACCCATTGTCACCACCCCCACCCTCCAGACGTGTTTATTGAGTGTCCGACACATGCAGGGCCAGAGGAAGGAGCTGTGAGAGCTCAGAAAGGATCCTTCAGCTTTAACGGAAGGCTTTTAGACATTGCTAAGAAGCTGGGTAATATCTGTGGGGGGCAGCAGTGTGGGTTGAGAGGTGAGTGGCTGTGGGTGGGTTGTACAAGCCTTAGGCTTGGGTTCTGGGTCTCTGCCCTCTGATGCTTAAGATATCAAGGGTCAGGGATGGTTTGGGGGACAATAGCCAAACACAGGAAACCAAACAAAACCTAGGACTAAATTGGGGATTTAATGAAAGGCGCAGACAGGGAGCACTAAACAGGTCCACCAGTACTGTCATTACTATCTTAGGAGGAAGCAGAACCTAAGGCTTAAGACTGGGGCCGCCTGGGTGCAGTGTCCAGGGCCAAAGCTCACTGGCTATGGGACCCTGGGCAGCATGACTTGACCCTGCTGGGTCTCAGTTTTCTCACTTGTAAAATGGGGATGATAATAACAGACCTCATAGAGTTGTAGGTAGGACTAAGCGTGTCAATACATTCAAAGGGCTTAGAAAAACATCCAACACAAAATAAGCCCACATCAGTGTCCGTGTTGTTGATGTGGTCCCCTCAGGTGTTAAACTTCATCTTTTCTTCCTGGTTGTACTGTCTCTCGAGTGTCTGAGACAGTGCCTGATATGGGTGTTCAATTGTTTTTTAATATATAATTTTTTTTTGCTTTGATACAATCATTTTGAACTTGTAGGCAAGTTCCAAAACTAGAGTAGATTTCTGTGTTCCCTTCAGCCAGCTCCCCCTAATGAGAACAAGTTACAGTACCACAGTAAAAAGAATGAAAGCAGGAGATTCACAATGACACAGTGCTATCCACTAGCCTCCAGACCTTACAATAAACATTTTACAGTGACACAAGGAAGGAAGGAAGGAAACAGGGCTATGGGCTGAAGTGATCAAGGAGGGCTTCCTGGAGAAAGTGGATTTGTGCTAGCCTTTGAAACAGAAAGATCTTGCAACAGAGAGAGTGGATGAAAGGCATTCTAGGAGGGAGGAATGACACAGACAGAAGCCTGGAGACTGGAAGGCTCCAGGGGATGAGGGGAGTGTCAGAGGGTAGTCTGGTTGAAGGCAGGATGGGGCTGGAGGGTGGAGGACTGGGTGTGTGGAGGGGCGAAGGGGCAAGGGGCACAGGCCACGTCCAGATACCTGGCCTTCTTCTTGTCCAGCTGCACTTCCTCTGTGCTGCCGTTGACGCCATAGAGGGTCATAAAGATGTTGGAGTCGGTGCCGCCACCCACCACGTCCCCTGTCCATACCGTCACTTCGTAGAGCACCTGCCACGAGAGGGGTGCGAGTCCTGGGCTCTGGCTTCAACCACCACCCCGACGATTTATTAGACTCCACTCTCGCTGGGGCAAAAGATAGGTCCTCCAAGCTCCACGGCTCTGAAAACAGCCCTCCCTCTAAGCACCCATGAATGTCTGGAGAGCAAGAGCCAAGCCTTGTCGCTGTCCCTGTCCCCAGCTTTGCCCAGCCCAGGGCTGGAGAGGAGTTCAGTTTCTGAGAGAGAACACATGTGGAGTAGGAAGATGACCGAAAGCCCCAGCATGAACCGTCTCCTCGTTCACAGAAGCCTGACCTAAGTCCGTTCATGCCAGCAGCGTGTGTTGGCTGGACAGTGGCTTTTGGAGCCATGCAGGGTGCCACTGGCACCCCAGGGCCATTCCGCCTGCTAGCTGTGGCACCTGGGCAGATGTCCCACCCTCTCCAGCCTCTGCCTCCTCTCCGTAAATAGAAGTAAGCACTATGCGGAGCTCTGAGGGCTACAGACACCCTGCTCTGGGCCTGGCATCAAGGGGCAGCTGCAGTTCTGGGGGACCGTCCCTCCTACGTGTCACAGCCAGCACACACCCCTCACGTCGGTGATGGGGAGTGTGTCAGGGCTGACGGTTGAGGGACCTCTGCCTCCTTTTGCTTGTGAGGTGGGCCAGCCACGTACTGTAGCTGCTTTTCACTTTAGACTGGAATTTTGCCGTTTGGCCTGAGGTTTAAGCCAAAGAGGATGTGTTCTCTTTGTCTCTGCTGGAGGAGGCGAGAATAGCCCGCTCCCTGCAGCGAGGTACCTTCCCCAAGGCCCCTGCCTCGGTTCTGCCTCTGAGGGGCAGCCTCGTGGCAAGAGGGGTCATCTTCACCCTTGACCTGGAGTGTCCTCTGGCCCCTGGTCTCTTATGCCACAGCCTCTCACCAGGTGCCCAGTTAGGTCTCAAAGGTTCAGGAGAGGCCTGCACACATGGCCAAGGACACGCCATGCTGACCATCTCCTTGCATGTACCTATAGCCAGCCCCTCCTTTCCCCAGGGGCTCCCACATTGCAATATCACTGTTGCAGATGCCGGATACCCACCACCAGTTGCCTTCAGATTCAGAACCCCTGTTATTCATGTCAGCGATCACACCCCTGATGTTGTCCTTTGCAGGCAGCACTGAGAACCTTCACCGCCACACTGCTAGGTTAGAAGTAGTATTTCGGGCCTGGCCAGGAGGATATGGTTGCCGGGGGAATAATTGAACTATACTTTGCTTTCCCGGGCAAATCCTCTTAAAACAAGGGTGTGTGTGGTGGGCACGGAGCTATGGCAATGAAAGCAGAAGCCTAACTGCTCAGCTCTTACCCACCAGACTCAGAAGGATCAAAGCGAGGGCTCGTGGCCTCGTGGAGACTGGCCCCTTAAGACTGGGCTTGCCAGACTCCTGTCTTCTCCAGGCCCATCTTTTTTCTCTTCTTTACACAGACTCTTCTCTTTTTATGCCATAGATGTGTTTCCAGAAAGAGACACAGAAACAGGCTTTTGTAATTCCAGTCTGATATCAGATGTCCTGGGGAGGTGGCCAGTCCAAAGAGCCCTGGGGTTCTTTCTGAAGTGACAAGCCTGTGTTCTTTTGTAACATGAGTAACTGGGGTGGGAGGGTTAGGATTGCGCAGACTAAAGAGCCCAGAGGGAGGCAAGCTGTACCGAGAGGGGGTGTGCACGCGCCCTGGGGGTGGTGCGTGCACACACACACACACACACACACACGCCCACATGCATGCCAGGAACTGGGTCAGGACAGAGGTCCCCGGAAGAGCTGTGTGCTCCCCTCCACTGACCGGCTGGACACAGACACAGGTGGCTGAGCACGGGAGGGCGTGTCTGTGCTGTAGGAAGGTCAGCTCTCCAGCAGGAAGGAGATGGGCAGGCATCCACACTCCCACCCGGAGAGAATTGAGAGCCCATAACTCAGCCCTTCCTTGTTTCCACAGACAATACAGGCACGGCATGCTCAGGTCCAGGGTGATGTCTTCTTACCTTTGTGGGACAGCTTCCGACCTAAATCTAGTTCCTGAATTTGGATTCAGGAACAGACATGAAGGCTGGGAACTTCTGTTGACCCTTCTGACCAGCTTTTCAGAAAAAGAGAAGCCTGCAGAGTCACGTGACACAGAAGCCTCTGGCCCATCAGCTGACCACATGTCCTCGGGTCTAGCACCCAGGCACTCTGCTTGCTGCCTGGCACCGACCTGTGACTTCATACAACTCAGCCCAGGTCACTTGGCCAGCTAGAGGTGGAGCTGGGACAGGCACTCAGAGCATCCGTCTTCCAGCCTTTTCCACTTAAGGGGGATCTTGGGCAGACAGCACTCACTGCACTGAGACCCAAGGGCTCACAGCATCCCAGTGCCATCTGTCCCCACCACCAGCCTACTGCTGTCAATGGAACATCCTTTGGAGAACAATGGCTCTGTACATCTACATAGAGCAGGCTTTTCATGGACTGTTCAGGGTCTCATTAGTTCTCATCAACACCTAACATGGGAGAGGACAGGAAGCATTATTTCCATGTGCTGTGTGAGAAGACCAAGGCCCAGAGAGGCCAGATGACCTGCTCAACACAGCTGCAGACAGGAAGACCCTTGAGTCTCCTGGCTCCTAGCAAAGTGGGTCTGGCCCCAGCCAATGCCCCAGGGATGAGTCTGCTCCTTCTCTCACTTCCGTCTCCCCTGTGCTCGCCCCCTTCACCCGGCACTCCCTTTGCCATGCCATGCCATGCCATCCACACACACCCTCTATACCTTCACCCCGATGTTCACCACCATGGCATCCAGGAGGTCGAAGACACGGGAGGTGACGCCATCTCCTCGGTCCTTGGCGAGCCAGCAATTGCAGCGCAGTATGTATTTGGTCCCCTGGGTGGGCACAGCCAAGCACAGCTCCTCCACCAGCCAGCAGCTCTCGGGGGAGGCCCCGTCATGGCCCAGCTAGGCGGGGACACACCGGGGCCGTGAGGATGGGGCACAAGTGGGCAAGAAGCCCTGGCTGCTCAGCATCCCCGCCCCCATTTGTTAGTCCCCCCCCCACGCACCCCCATCTTCAGTGCTGCCTTCGTGTGCTCTGCACTCACTCATCCAAGTCCCTCCTGTGAAGGTGGGGAGACTGTGCAGATGAAATGAAGGTCTCTTATCAGATGACCCTGAGTTCATCAAAAGATTATTCTAGGTGGGCCTGACCTAATTAGGCAAACCCTTCAAAAGCGGGTGTAGACATCAGAGAGGGAAGACGTCACAGAGATTTGAAACAGAAGAGATCCTCTCTGAATGGCTTTGAGGAAACACTTGCCTGGCTTTGGAGTGAGCCACGTGGCAGAGATTGCAGGCCGCCCCTGGCCTTGGTCCCACGACCACAAAGGGAACTGATTTCCTCCCACAACCACTGAGACAGGACCCCAAGTCTCAGACAAGACCACCGCCCTGGCAGCGACTTTGACTTCGGCCCAGTGGGAGCTTGAGAAGAAGACACAGCCAACCCAGACCCGGACTCCTGACTCAGGACACTGTGAGGTCAAACGTTTGTGTGGCCTTAGGTTACTAAGTTGGTAGTGACTTGTTACAGAGCAAAAAACCTAGTACACAGACATCCCCACTGGGTGGGTGGAGAATGGGCGTGGAGGGGCAGGTGAGGCATCCAAGGCCACCCAGCCAGTTGATGACAAGCCAGGGGCTCTTCCTGTGCTGCCTGTTCTCAGCGGGGCTCAGGCCAGGCCCACTCACCCTCCCACCTGCGCACAGCTCAGCTCCTTCCTCCCCTGGGGGCCACCGCCCTGATGCTCCAGAGCCCAGCACCTCTATTTTCTTGATGACGCCCACATCCAAGCCGGCAACATAGAACTCCTCCACAGAGCCGCAGCGGAAGCCCTTCTTCCCCTGGGGATAGTCCAGCCAGATGCGGTTACTGCGCTCGTCCTCCTGCCCGATGAGGATGACGAAGGCCCGGCTGTCAGTGGCTGCGTCCCTGTGCTTCCCCGTGGTGACTGACACGTAATAGGGAATAACTGCAAGAGATCGTGGGAGCCCAGCCTCATCACGGGCCGGGGGGGCCAGGGCAGGCTTGGAGACTTGGAAATGACCCCTGGAGGCACTGATCTCAGCTCCCTGTCTCTGAGACAAAGCATAACAGAGCTTTTCAGACTGGTGAGCTATCTATGGGGAGGGTCTACCCTCCAAGGGGGCTTCCCACGTGGCGCAAATAGTATAGAATGCACCTGTCAATGCAGGAGATGTAAGAGGTGTGGGTTTCATCCCTGGGTTGGGAAGATCCCCCAGAGGAGGGCATGGCAACCCATTCCAGTATTCTTGCCTGGAGAATCCCATGGACATGGACAGAGGAGTCAGGCGAGCTATGGTCCATAGGGTTGCAAGGAGTCAGACATGGCTAAAACAACTTAGCATGCACCTCCACAGAGTGAGGGAGTTGGTAACTCCCAAATGAAGATCAAAGAGAGCATCACTATGACATCTAAAAGTCCCATTGACCAATTAGCTTAGCTGCACCCAGCACTCCCATGTGAAGTGGGGTGAGAGCAATAACTGCTACCCACGTACAGGGGTAGATGCCTGACAAGCACCCTGTGGACGTAAAAATAAGGGTGGCAAAAGCAGCTTCTCAAGAAAAGTAGGAATTTAGAGAAGAAAAATAAAACAGTATTTATATGTGTAACATAATAAATGGAAGTTCTAGAAGGCATTCATTTCCAAACGAGGTTTTAAACAGCATAAAAACCTGCTCAGGAAATATGCATAGAGTTCTAGTTAGCCAGCCAGTATGCATTCTCCTTACAGCTAGGGGTGGTCATGATATATAAGATGTTGGGAAATTTTCTTTTAAAGGGTCTGACTCAATTGGGAAGAACACCTTTTTTGCTCCTTACCCTTCTGTTCATTCTGCTTAGAATGCGGATGTGATATCTAGAGCTCCAGCAGTCACCTTGGAACCATGGACAACTTTTGCAATGGAAGCCCCTTGGAGGATTGTTAGATTGGTCAGGATGAAAGAGCCTAGGACCCTGAATTTGCTGGAGCTGCTGTATCAGTCCTGTGTTTCTCTGTGAACTTTTTTGAGTAAGAAAAGAAACACTTCATGTTTGTTATTTGTAGTTACTAACTGAAACAGGTTGGAAAACCTTCTCCTAATTACCATATGTAAAATAGATGACCAGTGCAAGTTCGATGCATAAAGCAGGGCACTCAAAGCTTTATGGGACAACACAGAGGGATGAGGTGGGGAGGGAGCTGCGTGGGGGGATTCAGGACGGGGGCTATCTGTACACCCATGGCTGATTCACGTTGAGGTATGGTGAAAACCACCACAGTATTGTAAAGTAATTAGCCTCCAATTAAAATAACTAAATTAATTTAAAAAAAAAACAACCTTCTCCTAGCTGACCTTCCTAAATAGCTTGGGAGACATTGCCCTGATGAAGCGAATGTTAGGTTATACAACCCGTAGCCCTTTGAAAATTTTCCAGACTAGACCTTCCTGCCTGGAATTACTTGCATTGTTCTCTGCCCATGGCTGTATTTCATCTTTACACAAAGAAACCCACTGGCCTGTCCACAGCTGACCATAATGCTTAATTCAGTTTAGTTCAATTCAGTCGCTTAGTTGTGTTTGATATACTCTGCATATAAGTTAAATAAGCAGAGTGACAATCTACAGCCTCGATGTACTCCTTTCCCAGTTTGGAACTAGTCTGTTGTTCCACGTCTGGTTCTAACTGTTGCTTTTTGACCTGCATACAGGTTTCTCAGGAGGCAGGTCAGGTGGTCTGGTATTCCCATCTCTTGAAGAATTTTCCACAGTTTATTGTGATCCACACAGTCAAAGGCTTTGGAATAGTCAATAAAGCAGAAGTAGATGTTTTTCTGGAACTCTCCTGCTCTTTTGATGATCCAACAGATGTTGGCAATTTGATCTCTGGTTCCTGTCTTTTCTAAATCCATCTGTAACATCTGGAACTTCTCAGTTCATGTACTACTGAAGCCTCACTTGGAGAATTTTGAGCATTATTGAGATGAATGCAATTGAGTGGTAGCTTGAACATTCTTTGGCATTGCCTTTCTTTGGGATTGGAATGAAAACTGACCTTTTCCAGGCCTGTGGCCATTGCTGAGTTTTCCAAATTTGCTGGCATATTGAGTGAAGCACTTTCATAGCATCATTTTTTAGGACTTGAAATAGCTCAACTGTAATTCCATGACCTCCACTAGCTTTATTTGTAGTGATGCTTCCTGAGGCTCACTTGACTGCAGACTCCAGGGTATCTGGCTCTAGGTGAGTTATCACATCATCATGGTTATCTGGGTCATTAAGATCTTTTTTGTATAGTTCTTCTGTGTATTCTTGCCACCTCTTCTTAATATCGTCTGCTTCTGTTAGGGCCATACTGTTTCTGTCTTCATTGTGACCATCTTTGCATGAAACTTTCCTTTGGTGTCTCTGATTTTCTTGAAGAGATCTCCAGTCTTTCCCATTCTATTTTTTTCCTCTATTTCTTTGCATTGATCACTGAGAAAGGCTGTCTCATCTCTCCTTGCTATTCTTTGGAACTCTGCATTCAGATGGGTATATCTTTCCTTTTCTCCTTTGTCTTTAGCGTCTCTTCTTCTCTCAGCTATTTGTAAGGCTTCTTCAGACAACCATTTTGCCCTTTGTATTTCATTTTCTTGGGGATGGCCTTGATCGCTGCCTCCTGCACAATGTCATGAACCTCCATCCATAGTTCTTCAGGCACTCTATCAGAGCTAATCCCTTGAATCTATTTCTCATTTCCACTTTATAATTGTAAGGGATTTGATTTAGATCATACCTGAATGGTCTAGTGGTTTTCCCTACTTTCTTCAATTTAAGTCTGGATTTTGTAATAAGGAGTTCATGATCTGAGCCACGGTCAGCTCCCGGTCTTGTTTCTGCTGACTGTATAGAACTTCTGCATATTCAGCTGCAAAGAATATCATCAGTCTGATTTTGGTACAGACTCTCTGGTGATGTCTATGTGTAGAGTCATCTCTTGTGTTCTTGGAAGAGGAGGTCCTCTTGGCTAAACTCTGTTAGCCTTTGCCTTGCTTCATTTTGTACTTCAAGGCCAAACTTGCCTGTTACTCCAGGTATCTCTTGAATTCATACTTTTGCACTCCAGTTGCCTATGATGAAAATGCCATCTTTTTTGGTACGACTTCACCTGCTGTTAATTCCTTCTTGTGTATTTTTCATTTATTGTATTCTTCAGCTCTGATTGTTTAACAGTGAGTTAAAATTCTCACTGTGTTTGTCTTTGCTCTTCCCTAGTTCAGTTAGCATTTTTATAACTAATGCTTTGAACTCTTCATCTGGTAAATTACTTATCTCTGTTTTATTAGTCATTTTTCAGGCTCTTTTGTCTTGTTCTTTCATTTGAAACAAATTCCTCTGCCTTCTCATTTTGCTTAACTTCTCTGTCTCTATCAAATTAGGTAAAAAGCAGTTACTGGTCCCAGTCCTGAAGGGCTTTCCTTTGTGGGAGCAGCCTATCAGTCTGTGTGTGCCCAGTGGCTCTGGCGAGACAGCTGGATCTGGAGTCCGCACAGGCCACGTCTTCCCCTCGGGTGTGCTGGCACCTCTCACCGGGGTGGGAAGTGGGGCTGGAGATGGAGAGGCTAGAGCCAGAGCCAGTGTGAGCCAGGGCTTCTGCTGTGCTCAGTGGCCAACACTGCCCTGCTGGGACTGGGGTCAGGCCCAGGGTTGCTGTTGCTCTTCATTGCTCGGTCATATCCAGCTCTTTTCAGCCCCATGGACTGCAGCAAGTCAGGCTTCCCCGTCCTTCACCGTCCCCTGGAGTTTGCTCTCCCAGAGGTCCAGCATGCTGAGGCAGAAGTCCTGAGGGTCAAGTTCAAATTGGTTCTATTTCCTCTAAGTGCGTATACTTCCCCATCACTTTCATCCTAGAAGGGAGTAGTGTTGAAGCGAGAGAGGTCAGAGTGGGCACCTGGTGCCCACGGGCAAGCACTGGGGCGGTCCTGGTATATCAAGTAGGGCTTCAGTGTGCTTTCGATGCATCATCTCTGCAAGTGTCAGAAATGGCCATGCTCACTCCACTCAGATGAATTCCAGGTCCCAGCGGTCTCTGTTCCTCACAATCGCACACTCTCCTTGGCTATGACAGACTTCGCCCTAGTGGAGCTGCCCTGGAACTAGAGTGGTGGAGTGGGCAGTCGGTGTGGGAAGTGCGCCAGGGTCCTGGGCAGCTTTAGTCTGCTTCTTCTGACTTGATCCCAAGAGTAAGCATGCCTGTGTTTGGAGTCTAGGTTTCTTACAGCCCTCCTATGAGTCCCACAGATTTTCAAATCAGTTACGGGGAGTCATTGCCTCACTATCAGACCCTAGGGCAGGGATGCCCAATATGTGGGCCAAATTGCTCATTCCCCAGGGAGGATCTCCTAGCCTATATAATCTCCAACTATGCTATGTCCCTTCCTAGTTGCTTCTATTCCTTTCCTACCTGACTCCACGTGGATCTTTCTCTCTGCCACTCTCCAGTTTGTTTTCAGTGAGAGCAGTTCCACATGTAGATGTATTTTATTTTATTTTTATTTTAGATATGTTCATAGTGGGAGGTGAGCTAGGTCTTCTACTCTATCATCTTGATCTCCTCCCTCTTAAATCCTTAATTTCTTATATTCCCTGGACTAAAGCTGAACTGTGAGCCAAAGTCAAAGATTTTCCCAAAGCAACCAAAGATCCTTAGAGATCTGAGGAGGGATTTAATATAGTCATTGAAACTCAACAACCTGACTTCTCTATCATATCAGCTAGCTCATTTGCTTGGTGGTAAAGGCCAGGCCCAGCACTGAATGCAAACCATTAGCTGGGAAAATCCTAAAAGGTGTCTAGAAGCACAACTGGGAGTCCATCCTGCTATTTCACCATAGAAATACCTTGAAGATATTGCAGGTTCAGTTTTGGAACATGGCAATAAGGCAAATATTGCAATAAAGTGAGTCACATAAATTTTTTGGCTGCCCAGTGGATATGCCACCTGATGCAAACAGCCGACTCACTGGAAAAGACTTCGATGCTGGGAAAGGTTGAAGGCAGAAGGAGAAGAGGACAACAGAGGATGAAATGGTTGGATGGCATCACCAATTCAATGGACATGAACTTCGGCAAACTCCAGGAGATGGTGAGGGACAGGGAAGCCTGGCATGCTGCAGTCCATGGGGTCACAAAGAGTTGGACACGACTTGGTGACTGAACAGCAACAACAACAGATTATAATCTATTAAGTGTGCAATAGCATTATATCTAAAAAATGTGCATGCTTTAATTTAAAAATACTTTATTACTAAAAAATGCTAACCACCATCTGAGCCTTTAGTGAGTCCTATTTTTTCCCCCAGTGGATGATCTCGCTTCTGTGTTGATGACTGCTGACTGACCGAGGTGATTGTCACTCCAGGCTGGGGTGGCTGTGGCAATTTCTTAAGATAAGACAACAATGAAGTTTGCTACATCAACTGACTCTTCCTTTCATGAACAATTTCTCTATAGTGTACAATGCTCTTTGATAACATTTTACCCACAGTAGAACTTCTTTCAAAATTGGAGTCAATCTTCTCAGACTCTGTCACTGCTTTATCTACTAAGTTTAAATATTCTAAATCTTTTGTTGTCATTGCAACAATCTTCACAGTATCTTCACCAGCAGAAGATTCTCTTTCAAGAAATCACTTTCTTTGCTCATTCATTTAAGCAACTTCTCATCTGTTAAAGTTTTATCATGAGATGGCAGCAATTCAGTCATGTCCTCAGGCTCGACGTCTAAGTCTAGTTCTTTTGCTATTTCCAGCACATCTGCAGCAACTTCCACTACTAAAGTCTTGAACCCCTCATAGTCATCCATGAGGGCTAGAGTCAACTTCTTTCAGATTCCTCTTAATGCTGATATTTTGAACTTCTGGTGGCTCAGACTGTAAAGTGTCTGCCTACAATGCAGGAGACCCGGGTTCAGTCCCTAGGTCGGGAAGATCCTCTGGGGAAGGAAATGGCAACCCACTCCAGTACTCTTGCCTGGAAAATCCCATGGACAGAGGAGCCTGTTGGGCTACAGCCCATGGGGTCGCAAAGAGTTGGACATGACTGAGCAACTTCACTTCACTTTTATGAACCAAAAATATTTTTAGTGGCATCTAGAATGGTGCATTCTAGAAGTTTCCATTTTACATTTCCCAGGTTCATTAGAGGAATCACTATCTATAGAAGCTATAACCTTATGAACTGTATTTGTTAAAGAATAAGACTTGATAATCAAAATTACTCCCTGATCCATGGGACGCAGAATGAACATTGTGTTAGCAGGTATGAAAACATTAATCTCATTGTACATCTCTATCAGCTCTCTTGGGTGACAAGGTGCCTTGTCAATTAGTAGTAATATTTTGAAAGGAATCTTTCTAAGGGGGAAAGGGTGGGATGGGATGAATCGGGAGATTGGGATTGACACTTATCCACTATTGAGACTCTTTATAAAATAGACAACTGATGCGAACATTCTATAGCACAGGGAACTCTACTTAAAGCACTGTGGTGTCCTAACTGGGAGGGAAATCCAAAAGAGAGGAGATATATGTATACCTTTTGCTATGCAGTAGAGAAGCTAGTACAACATTGTAAAATAACTATACTGCAATAAATTTTTTTAGAAAGCCATGATATCAAATCATATATATGATTCAAGTTTTATAAGTAAAACATATCATATAGCAAAAAGGGGGAAAGTTTGAAATATTGCAATAATTACCAAAATGTGACACAAAGACAGGAAATGAGCAAATACTATTGGAAAAATGGCACTGATAGACTTGCCCCATGCAGGGTTAGCACAAACCTTCAATCTGTTAAAAAAAAAAAAATCTGTGAAGCACAATAAGTGTATTAGTTGCTCAGTTGTGGCTGACTCTTTGTGACCCCATGGACAGTAGCTCACCGGGTTCCTCAGTCCATGGAATTCTCCAGGCAAGAATACTGGAGTAAGTTGCTATAGCCTTCTTCAGGGTATCTTCCCAACTCAGGATGTGAACCTGGGAAGCCCAGGAGCACGATAAAGTGAGGCGCAAAGAAAAATATAAAAAACAAAATGAGGTATGCTTGTATATGATCAGCCTCAGGCAATCACTAGGTGACTTCATCCGGCAATTCCTACAGCTTTTCCAAAGCCTGTTGATTGGAACAAAACTCAGGATTGCAAACAAAAATCTAATAAACCTGCTCATAACTGTTACAATTGACTTCAGATGACTGAATCCTCCTGGGTAACTTTTAATTCTATGTTTATTAATAGTTAACAGGGATGGTTTCCTAACAGCAGAAAAAAGGCCAGGATGGAATGAGAAACTAGATCTACTCCAGGTGATTTAACCTGGCACACCACCTCCCTTGTACTCTAGATGAGTCACCTAAAAGAAAGATGGCCCAAATCCTTATTCTTCATCTCCAGTAATTGAAGGCCCCTAAACAAAACCTAAACCCTTTAGTTTCTGCTGTTAGTGCAAAGAGCCAAGACACTGGAAAAGAGATTGCTACAAACTTTAAGTGCTTTAGACACCGTCAGCCCTCCAAATGACCTCTCCAAGTGATAATCATGTCCGACTCTTTTCAACGCTATGGACTGTAGCCCTCCAGATTCCTCTGTCCATGGAATTCTCCAGGCAAGAATACTTGAATGGGTTGCCATTTCCTTCTCCAGGGGATCTTCCCAACCCAGGATTGAACCCAGGTCTCTTGCATTACAGGCAGAGTCTTTATCATCTGAGCCACCAGGGAAGCCCAAATAGTGTCTCCAACGTCCTCCCAGTTCTCAGGGGCAGGGCTCACCAGAAATACAGGGGCTCTTCCCCATCCTCTCTCTTAATGGGCTTGGAGAAACATTCCCCCAGTCCTAACTGTCACCAGAGCCACACTCCCAAGGCTCAACCCCACTACTAAAGAAGCCCCTGCCCCACACTACTAATCAATTCAAATAGTAGAGATTGCTAATGAACCTCGAGAGGTTCCTGTCTCTGAACCTACTTCCTTTTGTTTAGGCCCTTTGAGAGATACATGTCTTTTTCTCCTTAGTTCCTTTGCCTCTATCCATTGATTAGGCCAAGACTTCTTACAGAAGTTTCATGTTGGAATTTCTTTCTCCCCGAAAGGAGAAATAATTCAAGGACTTGACAGTAGTCATCAAAACAGCCCACCAGATGAGTTAAATGACATCTTTTATTTGCTCTGTGTCTGACAGTACTAGAGATGATTCTGGAAACATTGATTCTTTGTCCCAATTGAATCAGCTACCACCCTCCTTAAGCACAAAATCCTCAACCGATACTGGCAAAATTCACAGTGCACCTCCAACCAATATTCAAATAGATTCTCAAAATCTCTTCTCAGAATTGATCAGTATCCTGTAAATGAAGAATCCTTCCAGGCATAAAGTCAATAACAGAAGATTACAAAGCTCAAGGCTTCATTATTTCTTGTACTGGCTCCTTGTAGCTCTCCCATTTTGCCATGAGACAACGTAAGGGCCAAAAGTAGAGAGGTTCATCCTGAACTTCAAGCAATAAAAACATCATTATCCCTCAACACCCTATTGTTCCTAACCCTCAAATGTTACTACTATCCATCCCCACTGGAACAAATTCTTTACTGTAGCTTATTTATGCAGTGCATTCAATTAGTATTCCAGTAGAAGAAGCTAGTCAGTACCTTTATGCATTCACTTGGGAAGAAAAAAAATTCACCAGGACAGTAATGCTTCAGGGTTTTACTGGGAGTCCTTCCTATTTCTCACAAATCCTGAAGCCTGATCTGGATGATAAAAATTTCCCTAGGGATTACTTTGGTGTACTATGTGGAGGATTTGTTTCTTTGCTCTCCTTTTCAAGCTTCCTTATAAAGACAGTATCCACTCACTAAAGCTTTTAACCTTGAAGGGACATAAGATTGCCAAAGAAAAGTTGCAGTTTGCCCCAATCCCTCGTTTCCACATGTAGGGCATCTGATATCAGAACGAGAGTCATACCTAGTTCCAGTGTGGAAATTTACGGTGTCCTAAATTTCCCCAAACTCCAAACTAAGTGCTGACTGCTAGGTTTTCTAGAGCTACTCTGTTACTGTGAAAATTGAATTCCAAATTTCTCTCTTATGGTCAAACCTGTGTCTGTTTTACTAAACAATAGTAACACTGGCCTAATATTATAGGAAGAAGTAGATGACATAGCTTTTGAGGCCTTAAAGGAGAGTTTGATGAATCCACCTGTCCTTGGGCATCTCAACGATCAGATTTCCTTTTCCCTTTTGGCATATGAAAAGGAAGAGGTATGTGTATACTTTGGGGTACATGCCCTAAAACGGGGAGAACCATTGGCCCACAGGGTATGACAGCCAGCAACTGGAGCCTGCGCCAGTGGGATACCCCCTTTGCCATTGCAGCTACTGCCCTTTTGGGTAAGGGCTACCAAAAAAAAATCCTTATGAGATCTTGAACCATTTTTGTGCCTCATGCAGTAGAAGCCCTCCTGAATTCTCATCACACTCAACATTTCTCAGCCAGTTGCTTCAGTTCCCATGAAGTCCTTTTGTTAACTGCTCCTTACGTAACTCTTTTCCACTGTAATATTCTTAACCAGGCTACTCTTCTCCTCTCCAGGACGAAGCCCCTCCCTACCAATTAACACTGACAGTCGCCTCCTAACCCTGCTGACGGCTCCTATTCAGAAGGTGACGAGGAGAAATACCTTGGGGCTGCGCTGCTGTAACCCCTTTGACGTTGTTACTTCAGCCCTGTGGTACACAGGGTACTCACGAGGGGTCTCAAGAGGTTTCCAGTCCTACCCAGACTCATACTTCAGCCAAAGACAAAGCTGCCAGTATTTATACTGAAAGCAGATATGCTTCTGGAATAGCTCATGATTCTGGAATGTTGTGGAAACAGCACGGCTTCTTTACTTCCAGTGGAAATAAAATTTTAAAAGGCCCCTATGTTCAGGAATTATTGGATGCAGTGTTTTCACTTGCAGTTTTAGCTATTAATAAGATTCTGAGGCATTCTAAACTTGACTCGCTGGAAGCTAAGGGAAATCACATAGCTGACATTTCTGCAAGGAATGCTGACCTTAAAGAACTGATAGCAGTCAAACTTCTGTCACGGTTCAAAGGGATATTTCCCCCAAATGATAACTTAGCAAAACTAGCTAGGAAAGCCCAACAATTGGCCTCAGAAAAAAAGAAAAACAAGATTGGAAATTCAACAATTCTTGGTTTGACAAAAAAGAGAAAGCTATTTGGTTTGGACCAAATAACAACCCAATCTTACCAGAGAGTAAAATCTCCACTCCTCACCACTGTACCTGCATCAAACCATTGGTCTACTGGAAAAATGACAGTATCCATGAATCAATATTAGTGAGGAAACATTAACAAGGCCACAAAAGTGCTTACCTCACTATTCCACTTCTCTGAAACACAAATCAGGAAAATCTGCTTGCATTGATCCTGGACATTGTAAACTTACTAATGGACCATTTGAGGTCTGGTAAATGGATTTAATACAACTTCCTATGTCTCATGGAGATAAATATCTTTCAGTCATGGTCTGTATGTCTTCACACTGAATGGAAGCCTTCCCTTGTAGACAGACTACTGCCTCTTCTGTGAACAAAGCCCTTTTGGAAAAGATTATACCTACTTGAGAAACTCCTCTCAAACTTCATTGTGATTGAAGAACTAATTTTGCTCGTCAGGTACTTTGACATGCATGCACGCTAAGTTGCTCAGCTGTTTCCGACTCTTTGCAACCCCATGAACTGTGGCCCACCAGGTTCCTCTGTCCATGGAATTCTCCAGGCAAGAATACTGGAGTGGGTAGTCATTCCCTTCTCCAGAGGATTTTCCCAACCTAGGAATCGAACCCAGGTCTCCTGCATTGCAGGCAGCTTCCTTTACCACTTGAGCCACCATGGAAGCCCAGGTACTTTTAAAAGTCTGCACTATTTGGCTGGTTTTAATACACTTTCATTGTGCTAACAACCCTCAATTCTCTGGTTTAGTCAAATGCACTAACAGCATTATTAAGATTCAATGGCAATTTCTGTAGGAACCCTCCAAATACCTTAGCAAAAAGCATTGCCATTGATTCTTCTAAATCTTAGACCCATTCCGTTTGGACCTCACCAATGCACACCCTTTAAGATAGTCACAGCACACTCAATGCACTTAGCTTCTTCTTTTTCTGATCCACAACTAATAAAAGGAGAGACAGTCTAATACAATTTCTATTGGAAATAATCATGTTATTTGTAGAGCAATCTTTTCATGGTATGCTCTTTGGAGACAAAGACCTTAAGCATTATGCTATGCAACTTGGATTTTGTTTATTGGAAAAGACTATCTTCAATCTTGCTGGAAAAGCTCCTGGGAAGTACTGCTAACCAACACTTGTGCTACCAAACTCCAAGGAACAGACTCTTGGATTCATATGACAAAGAAGGAAATCAAATCCTGATTGGACCTGTACATCATCTAGTCACATGAAAGTAAATATTTCCTGGAACTGAAGCATATAACATCTGATGAAACAGCTTTCCCAAGATATCCAGATCAGGTCTGTCAGAAGTGTGTTTCCAAACCTCTGATGGAGATATAAAGCTTAAGGTAATCTCCAGAGTCAATTATCTTGATAACATGTACTTTCGATTAAAAAAATGCCTGAGATTTCTCCCTCCTTCCTTGTTACTCAAATGCGATCCCATTAGGTTTCCAACCTGTGCACTTTCTCTCCAACATGGGATACTATACCCAGGAAACGTCCTTCCTGACACTGAGGGACAAAAAGCTGCTGAGAAGTGAAAACCTGACTCATCACTGATACTTTCATAAAAAGAAATTCGTCAAGAGGAGAAAACATAAAAACAAAAACAGACAAAAAACTAGAAACTTTAATTAAATAGTCAAAACCAGAAGGGGGAGCTCTCATGCCCTGTGACAACAGACAGAGCCCGGGAAAGACGCCTCTTCTATCCTGGCAACAACTCAGCCAATGAAAAGCTGTGGACTCTTGGTTTACTCCAGCCTTCCCAACTTCCTTTTCTTCTCTATGAAAGAGTTCTCCTTCCCCTGCTTTGTGGGGACTTGCATGTAGCTTGATCTGGTTGTAGACTCCAAGTTGCAACTCTCTGCTGATCCTGAATAAGCTCATTTTCACTAGAGAAATAACTTGCAGTCTATTTGGTTTTTTGGTCATTGTCTCTCAGTTCACAGAGCTGTTATGCAGATGGAAATAGCATGTGAGGAACCTGTATGTAAATTACAAAATGTTATCATCTAGTCAAGGATATAGTTTTTCCAGTGGTCATGTATGGATGTGAGAGTTGGACTATAAAGAAAGCTGAGTGCAGAAGAATTGATGCTTTTGAGCTGTGGTGTTGGAGAAGACTTTTGAGAGTCCCTTGGACTGCAGGAAGATCCAACCAGTCTATCCTAAAGTAAATCAGTCCTGGGTGTTCATTGGAAGGACTGATGTTGAAGCTGAAACTCCAATCCTTTGACCACCTGATGTGAAGAGCTGACTCATTTGAAAAGACCCTGATGCTGGGAAAGATTGAGGGCAGGCAAAGAAGGGGATGACAGAGGATGAGATTGTTGGATGGCATCACCGACTCAATGGACATGGGTTTGGGTGGACTCCGGGAGTTGGTGATGGACAGGGAGGCCTGGCGTGCTGCAGTTCATGCGGTTGCAAAGAGTCAGACATGACTGAGTGTCTGAAATGAAATGAACTGAACATGTAAGTGAAATGACAGTGAGGTTAGTACACAGCCTGTCTAGGAACAGTTTAAACACATTTCCATGTGCCTGCCACCACTTTGAGGAGCTCTCTGCTTGGCTTACCTGGTCCCTCCTGAACATAGTCAGCCATGGGCCCTGTCACTGTGGCGATGTCGACGTCGGCCATCTTGGAGCTCAGGGTGATCTCCCAGAAGTCAGCGGGGCTGCTGCAGTTGCTGCTCCGGTCGCCGGTGTATTCCTGTCAGGAGGAGCACAACCCGGGCCATTACGCCTCTGGCATCTTGTTTTCCACAGAATCACCCCAGGTGCCCCACCTGCCTTTCACGCACCTTCTCATAAAAAAGCCTCTCGAGCCGCCCATCCTCCTTCTTCAGGGACAGCCAGCGCCCGCACAGGAACAGGAATTCATCCTCATTGGTGTCGTTCCAGATCTCCACCTTCTCCACGTACCAGTCTGCGCACCACTTGGTGTTGTCGTGCCGGAGCTTGATCTTGTAGATGACGCCCAGGTCCGCAGCCTCGATGATGAAGGTGTCGGCCTGGGAGTCCAGATTCGCGGATTGGGTGGGGGTCCCTCCCCACCTCCACCTGCTCCAACCCCATCCAGCCAGTACCTTTCAGCCCCCTTAATTGCTGGGCTGAACAGACCTTCCAGGCTGGAGCCCTCCAGACCCAAAACCCTAACACAGAGAGTATGATATTCCAAGGCCTTGCTTCCACAGTTGTCCCATTTTGCAGTTCAGGTCCTCTTGGGATAAGAGGACATCCTGGACATGCTGAGTTATAATGAGTATTGGCTTGAGGTCAGCCAGGAGGCTGGATGGTAAAAGCTATGGAAGAGGTGAAATCTTTCTGAATAATGAGAGGGGGCTTGAAATTCCCAGGGGGGAAGTTGGCAGTTGGAGGAGTCAGTCCAGGCTGCAGGAGAGCAGAGAGGGGAGAGGCTACGGTGCAGGCCGGCCTGGGGCGCATGAGGCACGACACCTGGACTGTGAGTTCATGAGGGATTTGGGGTGTGTGTGACATAGGCCCTTCTCTGTGTCCCTGATTATACCTTTCGTGATGTGACATTGTATTCTTGAGTGCTTACATTCCTTTAGGATTGCTCAGTGAAATGTGGAGTTGTAGGTGAGCTGGGGTCAAAACAGCTGGCAGGAGCTTGGGGAAGGGGAGGAGGGAGAGGTGACCCCGAGTGACACCCACTTTCCTTCCAAAAGATATGCTAAGTCACCGTACTGAGAGTTGGGAACCCAGGGATAATAGGATGCCCTATGCCCCTCTTTAGGACAGCCCAGGTGGTGGTGGCAGCCACCTGCCTGAGGACTAGGGCCAGGGCTGGCAAGACTTGCCTGGTGGTGGCATTAAGCTGAAGCTGAGCCTTCCAGGCAGCCAGGGCAGGTCAGCTTGTGGGCTGAAATAAGTGCAGGTGAATGGTGTGATGCTGATGGCAGGTGTGGACCTGTGTAGGCCTTAGAGTGCTGGAAAGTGGCTGAGCCCAAACCCTATGACGTGGCAATTCCACTTTGCATCTGTCCTTGGTTGGGGGGGACACCTTCATTGTACACAAGGATGCTTACTGCAAGATAATTTTTTACAGTTGGAAAGTTAGGACCAACCCAGGTGTCCAGTGTTGGGGCAACAGTAAATAACCATGGCAGTGTCGTACATGGAATGTTATGTGTGCAGTGATTACAGAGAACAAGCCAACAACATCCATGTCTGACTATCTTGAAAGAAAGATTTCAAAGGCACCCCATTTCCTGTAAAAAGCACCCATAAAGAATGATACCTTTTATGTAAAAAGTTAAAGCCACAGAACAGCATTATGTATTTCCTATGGGCATATGTGCACGGAAGCAGAGAAAAGGCTTGGAAAGACTTGGACACAGGAGAGGGTGTGGGCCATTCTGGAAACTGGGGCCCAGGATAACTTCTACACAGGCTGGTGAGGCAGGCAGTGAAGGTCTGGGAATCCCATGAAAGGTTCAGGCCAGATCTGGGATCGGTGGGGAGCCTTGATGAGTCCAAGTGAGAGAGTGACTCTGCCACCTTTGGATGGGTTAACTGAGGAAGCCTGATGGGTAGATTGGATTTCAGAGGTCTTGCGCAGGGTTCGCTAAGCAAGGTATGATAAGGAAGGTGTGACAAAGCTGACTGGGCTTATCTGAGGGTCATTTAGAGAGAGACTCTCTAAGACCAGGTGACTGACCGGATATGGTTGGGAGGGAATGCTGACAGTCAGAGGGGTGTCAAGGTGACTCCTAGATCTGGAGCAAACAATTACAGAAGTGGAAGCT
Organism: Antilocapra americana; assembly: GCA_007570785.1. Lineage (NCBI taxonomy): Eukaryota > Metazoa > Chordata > Mammalia > Artiodactyla > Antilocapridae > Antilocapra > Antilocapra americana. Next base: position 43,040,148 of record ML662445.1, read on the forward strand.
TTCACACATTCAGCAGTCAACAAAGTTCAAAATCATCAGTGACTAAGCCAAAAGAAGCTCCAGCTTCCCCAGCGGGACATCAGCATGGGAGGGAAGGAGGAGAAGGATGAGGCAGAACGGGGCAGACTTCTCTTGCAATGTCATCATTACTAAGAGAGAAAATATCTGAACCTAAACACAGAGGAGAATGGATTGCATCACCTTCATTTATACTTTCACTCATTTATTCATTCAACAGATATTTTCTGGTGGGAAACGAAGTCCAGAGCCCCTTCCTTCTTCCTCGGGTGGTACGTGCCCTCGGGGGGCTCCCTTTCCCTTCCCCACCTTCTCTGGGAGCCCTGGGGCCCGACTCCCCTGGGATCTCGAGCCCAGGCTAGGGCTCCTTCCAGGCCGTCTGCCTGCTGGAGTCATCAGGCAGCTGCAGACCCGCTTAGGTGACACCTGCTGTCCTTGGCCTGGAGTTATTTTCCTGTTCACCAAGTAGCGAACGTTTCAGCACTAAAGATGATGCCTGGCTGAGCTTTGGGCTTTAGGAGACCCCAGTGAACACGAGCTGGTTGATGTGGGAATCTATCTCCCGAGACATACGGCTACGAGGAGGACCGCAGACAGGGTTAGGAGCCAGCCACCTTGCTCTTGTTCCCAGGCTTTGTAGCCTGGCCTGTGGGGCTTCTGGCAGAGTTAGGTGAATGGAGAGGAGGAAGTGAGCCTGAGAAGCGAGGAAGGGGCAAGGTGGCAGAGAGAGGGGCCAGTCTGGTGGGAAGCAAGTGTGAACAGAAATCTTCCTTTGGTAAAACCACTGTTAGGTCAGAGCTGGTAGGGCCTCAGATCCCACTATCCAATTGGATGGTCTTCAAGCTTTTTTTGTAACCACAGGGCCCCTTGATTAATAGAGGGCTTGCTTGGCACCCCAATAGATAGGCCAGGTCAGAGTGGCCCCATGTGGGAGGAGGGGGGTGCCTCTCTGCTCCCCCTTCTCTTCCATGGCTCCCTCAGTCCTCCGTGCTGTCTAGCGTTCTGCACAACACAGCTGAGCTGATTCACATCAAGCCCCTTCTTTCACAGATGAGGAAACTGAGTCCAGAGATGCTCAGCCATAGACAGAGAGGACAGCAGACCCAGCCCTCTAGACCTCGAGCTCGTTCAAGCCTCTGTCGAGGCAGCCCCCCACTCTGCGGTGCTCACCTCATGACCCACGCACAGTGAGCTGCATTCTCTGAAGACGACCCAGCTCTGTATAGCCAGCAACCTGGAGCTCACACTGCCTCTTGCCTGCTCAAGTCCCACCCCCACTCCACATACAGGACCCAGGGCTCGGGCGTAGGCTGAGAGAGAGGGACCAGATGTCCTTGAGGGAATGCATGGGGCAGATGCCACCCCAAGGGTCAATGACATCCCACAAAGCTCCCAGACAGCCTCAGGGACCAAGAGGAGCGGGCCCCTGGAACACAGGACCAGAGGAGAGGTGGGGTAACTTGGGGGCCCCACCTACCGTTCCTCTCTCAAACTTGTTGGTGCGGTTCTCTGACTTGCCCAGGTACCGCTCCCCGGTGTCCCCAAGGTCCCCATAGATGGTGATGTAGACTCTGGCGTCTGTCCCAGCCCCAGGAACGTTTCCTGTGAAGATCTGCACCGAGTACAGCACGACTGGGTGGGCAGTCGGACAGACACACAGACAAAGGGAAGAAAGGGATGGCATTGTTTAGTTTGGGGGAACTGGATTTGTAGGCAGAGTTCAGCTTGTGGCCCAGGCCTCCAGGAGAACTCAGCGTCCTTTTTGTCTGCTCCATATGCACGCTCTGCTACAAGTCCAGCTGGATTCAGCAGTGGGAAGTTTGCCTCCAAGAGACCCAGGGGATGGAGACTTTTCCAGCATCCCTCAAAAACATCCGTCACCACCGCCAGGAAACTGCCTGCCACGCATGCATACCGTGGCCACTACATGCACCTGGCGTGACACACCGACAAACAAGTGCCTTCCCACTGGAGGGTGACCAGTACCGATGCCAAATCCTTCTAAGTAGTTTATAGGGAAAAAGTAAGTATTTTTAAAAGAACAGCTTCCGCTCAGTGTCTCTCCTCTTATTCGCCTCTACCCGCCCCGGTGCTCCAGGGGACCAGCCCCCACCAAGCCACAATTACTGTCACCTGCCCTTTTGTCCCCCACAGACTTTGGAAAGGGCTCAGAAAACACCAGTGTGACAGTTATTACCGATTATTAAGGAGACTAAAACCAGACACTGTCTTGTTGTTGTTTTGCTGCTAAGCATTCATCAGGGAAGAATAAAGTGATCACTCACCCAATCCGCACGCCAGGGTTGGGGGGAGGACGCATCTGTTTCTATGATGGTTGAGCATTCTGTGTCCCCTCTCCACAGTCCTTTGGGCCAGGAGCTTTGGGGTTTCAGGCCAAGGAAGAGGCACCTTAGCTGAATTATCCCCAAGGGGAAGGATGGAAGTTGTGGCTTTGAGGTCAAGGTGAAAACGACCCAGCTGGAAAGAAGTTCGGTTTCCCCATCCTGGACGCAGGTGAGGGTTCAAGAGTGCCTATGGTGGTAGGAACTTCCCCCCTCCCCCCGGGACCCAAGAAGGAGACAGCTGCCAAGCTTGTCTGAAGCCTTGAAGCAAGGAGGCCTCCAGGGTGAAGACAGGGTCTTTCGACAAAGCCGGGCTCCTTGGAGAAGCCTTTCTGGCCACACAGAGAAATGAAACCTGTGTGTTGGCTGAGAGCCAGCAGCCACAGTCTCACCAAGCAGCAGGAGGCCACAAGTAGAGGTTGTCCCCACCCTGAACTGAAGGCCAGGTCCCTGCTGTGAGCCTCCGGATTTTTATAAGACCCTAGAAAAGGGGACACCCCCTCCCTGCAGTGACTGAGATGGACTTTCTTACCAACCCATGCAAGTGGGCTCAGAACCACATGTAACTAAATGCGGGAGAGTCAGGAGCTGCTCTACCCGTGGGTATGGAACACGCTCACACCCACAATATGGTTCTTATTATTAACTTCATTTTCCCTTGGATCCGTAGCATTATTCTTCCCTGCTCCCCTTCTGCCTCTCTCTGCTCCTTGAGCAGCTTTATATGTTCCTAAACATCTGCCTTGCCCCAGATGCCCATGTCTTCCAGTTCTGTTGGCTTCCCACAGCTCTTGCCTTGCAGGCTCCACGCATTGACTTCTGTGAGTTCCCCAGGCTGTGTCTTCAGCCCAGGTCCCTTCTGTGCTCTGAACCCACATCCCTGTGTCCACCTGGACTGGACCACAGCCCACAAGCTCACATCCAGTCCTGAACTCTGCCCCCTTTCCCATCCTCCCATCTCCATCACCCCACCCAGCAGTCTGCTGGCCACACCTCCTTGGTGCCCCAGGAGACCTGCTCCTAGAGGCTTGTCCCCTCTGAGAGCAGGGTTCAGCACTGGAACCCTGGTCCCCCGGCCCCCCACCTTGCTCAGTTTGGCGCAGAATCCAGCCAGCATTTCACATGCACATTAATAACATCTTTTGTCTAAAGGAGTCAAGGTGACCCACACCTGGCTGGCTGATATGACACGAGGTAACACGAGGACTCTTGCCGGAGTTTGGACACAGCAGTCGACTCTCCCCGCCTCCTCATTTGTCCTCCCCATCCATTTCCTGGCTGTTCATTCAGACCTGCTCCACACCTGGGCGGGACCTTTTCAAAGGCAGCCCTAGTCCCAGAGTGGGGTGTGGTGTCCCCAGGGCTGTGATTTAAATGGTCTTCCTGCCCCACACCGCTCTCTCCAGTCCTTTTGGGAATTAGCAAAACCAGCTCAGCTTCTGGGTGCTGAGCAGCGCAGTCGTGCAGTCAAATCCGGCTATTTCCGGATCCTCCTCCCTCCCCATCCCACCAAGGCCACCCAGCTCTCCGTGAGAAGATGTTTCCCTAGAAACACCACCCAGCACAGAGGGGTTCGTGGCATGTTGTTAACGCAGAACAGCCAAGGGTGCTGTGAGGACAGCTTGCCGGAGCGTCCTCTGGGATCCAAGTAGAAAAGGGAATGATCCCCCAGATTCAAAGAAAAACACATTCAGAGAAAGGGATGTGGGCAGGGAAAGGCATGTTATTGAGGAAACACTTGTTTTTATCTTTAAGCAAGTGGCAACTCAGATGAAAAGAAATGTCACAGCTAAAGTAGAGGCTCAGATTAGGTTAAGGTCTGAACCTGGAGCAATACCACCCAGTAAGGGAAGGGAGAAGGGCATTCAGAGACCAGCCAGAGAGGTATGGAGAGAGTACATGGAAACTTACGTTAGCATATGTAAAATAGATAGCCAATGAGAATTTGCTCTGTGACTGGGGGACCTCAAACAGGGGCTCTGTAACAGCCTAGCAGGGTGGCATGGGGAGGGAGATGGGAGGGAGGCTCAGGAGGGAGGGGACATGTGGATGCCTGTGGCTGGTTCGTGTTGATATTTGGCAGAGGACAACAAAATTCTGTAAAAGAATTATCCTTCAATTAAAAAATAAATAAAGGAAAGAAAATGATGATTCCAAAGCAAAGGAATGAGGGAAAGAAGTGTGTGCTCAGGTTGGTGCAAATTCTGCAGAAAAAAGCCTCATCAATGAGGAAAAGGTGACTGGCACACACAGAAAAGAAACCCATGGCCTTGGATGCTGAAGCTGCACCCAGCCCCCAGAGAACAAACACCAGAGTTACATTTCTGTACAAAGCCTGGAAGCTATCCGATTCACGCTCAGTAGGGACAGGTGGATCCAGCAAGAGCAGAGAGGACCAAGCCTCGTGGATTTAGTAGCCAAATTAACTAAGCAAAGGGAGAGAATGAGGACCAGGAGAGCACATACGTGGATGTCTGAGCACACTGTCAGACCAGAGGAGGATTTTGAGCACAAGACTCAGGGTGAGGGAGCTGTGACTCTGAAGAACAGCCGTGCCATTTATTAGCTGAGTGAACTCTGGGAGGTTGTGTAACCTCTGTGAGGCTCAGTTGCCCTCGCTATGGAGTGAAGGTAATTACAGACTCTGCCTCCAAGGTGCAAAGGCTCTGCCCTGCACAGGGCAATTATCCAACGAAGGAGGGTTCTGCTGATGGTGATGAGGGCGATCGCACCACACTTACTGTCCAGAGGCTCCTCCACTTCCTTGTAGACTTGCCTTAAAGACCCATCTCTCATATATTTCTCGGTGAAGATGTCATAAGGGACCAGTTCTCGAATGGTCTTCTTGTCATCCTCCGAGGTGGCAAGCCATCGATCACAAGGGAAAGTCAAGGTCTCTGTACCCTAGAGTGAGGAAAAAGGAGGAAATTGAGCCCTTAATGTGGAAACTGCCAACTTCAGTCATTCATCACCCGTGTCAACACTCCCAGGGACCAAGGCCAAGGGTGATGGAGCCCTGCTGATAATGCAAAAGCGCCAGGGGAGGCCCCAAACCCTGCCCCAATTCCAGCAGATCCAGTCTTACTTAAAACACTTCCAACCATGTCAGGGGGAGGCTATGGAAGGTGGAATTCCCCAAGTCACTTGAACATGGATACCCACAACCCATCCCAGAGGCTAAGACCCAGCTGGCAGTGAGGGGAGAGTCTGTGTTTTAAACTTTCTCGCAGTTCACTCATACCACAGCCGTGAATGACCGCTGCCTGCTAGGTTTAGAATTCTGTGATTTCAGGAATGTTTTCCAAGTTGTGTGGTGGCTTTCTTTCTTTGAGTTGACCTTGAGTTGCAGGAAAGACACACTTGGTCACTCACTAGTAGTGTGGCTTTAGGGGTGAGAAGCAGAGACCCGGCTGCCCAGACCCTTCTTCTTGAAGGTTTCAAAAGATTGTGCCTTGGGCCTGCTTTAGCTCCTGCACTTGGTGTGAACTGGCTGAATCTTCCTTAGATGATTTTTATCTCAACTTAAAAAGGCTGCAGTTTCTTAGAAGAAATCTGACTTGAATCTCTTCTGAAAAGGGACAAAAGAAACAGCAAGACAGACCAGTCAGAAACTCACGTCTTTATCTGGGAGGAGCCTGCGGATGTCCACGTGGGAGCAGTGCCAACCAGGATTCATGCCCGTATTATCATGGCCAATCCGAATTTTTTCAATGATTTCTCCCACGTCTTCTAACTTGGGGAAGGAGAAAACACACTAGATGTTGGTTAAACGGTCCAGGAAAACACAGCCTCAACAAAACCCTGCCTCCCAAGGGCATCTACCTTAGAATCCCTTTGAACTTCCAGGGGTCACTTTCTCCCAGTCAGTCCCGCCTGTTCGGTCAAACCAGCCCCTGCTTTCCCTTCCTTACACATGCTGTGCTCACACCTCCCTTCCTCTCCCCCAGTTAACATCAGCCTAGACTCTAGAACTCAGTTCAGTCAAGCTCTGGGAGGCTGTCCCCCCTTTTCATGGTGGAGCGCAGCCCCAAGTCTTCTGTTACTAGCAGAGGCGTGAGACCTGAGGATGAGTTCTAGTTCTGCCCAAGCCCTGCCTCGCTAGTCAGACCTTCTCCTGGACCCTAAGGGCTGCTTCCATCTCTAGCCACATCTCTTCTGGTCATTCAAATTCCAGTCCCTCAAGCCTGACCTTTTCTTGTCACTGGGCCTTTGCATCGGCTCTCTCTGCCCATTCCCTTACATCTTCTTTGCCTAAACCAGTGTTTGCCTCAACCTCATCATTAAAGTCTCACTTAGCTCAAGAATCATTTACTAAGGGAAAGCCCCTGATCACCTTGGTGGATTAGTCACGAAGTCATGTTCGACTCTTGAGACCCCATGGACTGTAGGCTGCCAGGCTCCTCTGTCCATGAGATTCTCCAGACAAGAATACTGGAGTGGGTTGCTATTTCCTTCTCCAGGGGATCTTCCAGACCCAGGAATTGAACCCAGGTCTCCTGCGCTGCAGGCAAATTCTTTACCAACTGAGCTATAAGAACCTGATCACCTTAAAAAATTCAAATCTCTTCATAATAGGGTCTGACAGCATCCTATAACACACACACACACACCAGCACTTCTCACAGTCAGAAGTTTGCATTTACTTGTGTGAAACCTTCTCTTCCATCACTTTAAAGTCATAAGGGGAGGCACTACATCTGTTTTGCTCATCATGGCATCCCCAAAGCCTGGAACAGAACCTCGGTACTCAATACCTAATGGCAGAAAGGATGAAAGACCACTTCCTCATCTGCGAAATGAGTGTGACAAAGTCAGCTGGGCTCTCTCACACCTCAACCACCAAGGTGTGCGTGAAAGTCCTCTTGAACGAAAGAGTGATACGTGCAGGCATGGTGAGTCCCTGAAATTCAGGAGGTGCCGCCTCTAATCTCTCCTGCCGGGACCCTATGGGCACACGGTGCTGGAGAGGGACTCAGCCAGGAGTGACTGACTCCCAGATCCTTTCCTTGGAGCCTTCGAAAGAAGCAGCAAGGTGCCAGACACAAGGCAAGGCATCCACACAGTTGGCCCTGCCTCCTTGGCTCTCTCCATCAGGCTGCCCTCCACCAGGTCCCACTCTAGGGCCTCGGGGAACCTCATGGGCCTCTCCCACTTCCCATGGGTCACGTTCTCCCCTGAAACGGTGCCGAATATGTCAGCTCACACCCTGCCTCATCCCTATGGGGATCTGGGCAATCACAGGTGGAAACAGACAAGGAAGTCTGGGTAGACGGAAAAGAGGGCAGGGAAACATAATAATACCCAGATGCCCTGGCTCATGGTTGGTCCATGGAACTCATGTCTTTGGCATTGACAGGTCGAGGTTAAGGAGGGTGTGCAGACTTGAGCTTCCTGGCAGCCCCTCTGCAGCGCTTTCTGCCTGGCCTGCTCCATCAAGGACTCAGTGCTACAAGGAGACGGGACAGTCAGCTCCAGGGTGGATGAAGACTCCTGATGAGTAAATGGCATCTGAATGAGTGAGCCATTCACCAAATGCGGAGCCTCTATAAGCCTAGACAGATGTGTCCTGGGAATGAACTGGAAGAGCTCCCAGCACTGCACACCCTCCACACACACACACACACCACTGACAGCCAGGAGCAAGCCCATCAGCACCACCTGAGGAATGTCCCCCTGCTCCCACCCACCTCCATCCTTCCCAGCTGTAGCCCTACACGCTGCATGACATAGACAAGTCTCTTGACCTTCTAGACCTTAACTGACTCATCTATCAAATGGGGAGATTGCTCAGCCAAAGGCAGGGGCATGGGCAGGACAACCCTTCAAGGTCAGTTCTGGGTCTCAGATCACAGTTGTTCTTCTTTTCGACAACAAATCTCTCCTTCCAAGTGACCAATATGGTGCCACCTTGCTGGAGACACCCTAGTTAACAAACTCCCCACCAACCAGCTCACTCACGCTTCATCAGAGACATGGTGTCCCCCACAAGCTCCTGGGCTTTCTGAATCATTAAACAGAGACCAATGAATGCACGGGGCCTCACCCTTTCACAACAGGAAAAACGGGAAGCTCCAGGCGAGATCATGACTTACAAGATCTGCACTCAAGGACACTGAGCTGCCAGGCAGCTGGCAAAGGGGACAGTGATACCATCTGACTCTTGGAATGGTGATGAGGATTACATGAGGTGATACACCCCAAGTGCCAAGAACAGGGCTGGCACATGAGAAGTGCTCAGTAAACATTAGCTATTGTTATTTTCCCAGCAGATCCGCGTGTCTGAGGACGAGGCCACAGAGAGGGTGGGTTCACTCGTGAGTCAGAGGCTGAGCAGAGCCAGAATCCAGGGTTATGGGCTCACTCACAGTCCAGCAGTCTTCCTCTTAGCCAAAGATCAGTGGGAAAAGAGAAACGGAGAGACAGAGACACAAAGCGAGCTCATTTTTTTCTAAGTTCTCATACTGCCCCCAATACCCAGAGAGATTTGGAAAGAAAAAAAGAAAAAAAAATTGCAACAAATTACTGGCAAATTATAGCTGCCTATTAGGCAGACTTCATTGATGAAACTTCCCGGAAGCTGAGGTGTGATCACACTCAGGCCTCTGACAGCATCCGGCTGGGATGACGCACTCACCAGGACATCTCTGTGGGTGAGGTGCTGTTTCATGTGGATAGATGAATCACCCTTGAATTCTTCTTGTTAAAAAATCTCCACCAAGGTGGCAACCTTCCCACAAGCGCTGACAGCTCCCGGAGAAGGTGGGGAGGGAAGAGGGAATTCCCCGGGGCAGACACGACCCGAGGAAGCAAGATGGGGCTCTGTGCTTTGTCTCCCACCAGAAAATAAGGGGCACATCTCCCAAGGTCCTTACTACCTGGAGAGCCCAAGCCCCCACCCCTTGTCCTTCAGAGTCATCCCCTTTAAATCCTGTTTCATGGATCCTATAGCCAAGTTCCATCACTCTCCTATCCCCTCTTGTCAAACCTCAAGCCACACGCCATGTCCCCTTCCACCTCTGGCCCTCAGCCATGATGTCCCCCTTGCTAGTAAGGCCTTCCCTCCTTGGTCCCTCATATGCCCACTTTCAGGTCCAGCTCAAAGTCACCACTTCCAGGGAGCCCTCTCCTGTCTCTGAAAACCTACAGCACACTCAGCCAGCCCCACCGTTTGCTCTCATGGGCTAGTGGATGGCAAGGGCTAAGGGCACATATTCTGAGCCAATCCTCCAGGCTTTGAATCCTGCTTCCACTATGCCTTGGCTGTGTAATTTCATGGAAGCTACTAAACTCTCTGTGCCTTGGTTTCCCCACACTTAAGCACAGATAATCACAGCGCAGAGTTGCTCTGAGGGCTAAGTGACCCTATAACAGTGCCTTCTCACCCCCCAGGAGCAGCTATGATGATGATCACTGGACTCTTTCCTTAGCCTTGTGTGAGATCTGGGGTTCCCCAGTTGGACTGCAAGCCCCTTGCAGGCATGGTCTGGGCCCTCTCCTTCCCTTGTCTCTCCCACCCTACCTGGCACAGAGTGGAGTGCACAAGGAGGCACGGGATGGGTGTACAGAATACCAGGTGTGGATGCAGTGATATACATCCACAATAAGCGTCGAACAGCAAAACTCTCAGGCCAGAGCTGAGGGGGAACCAAGGAATACATGGGATGCCCTTCTGTATCGGTCATAGCTTGGCAGATAAGCAGGAGACAATAACGTAATGAGGAAGTCTGGAAGCCAGCGCTCTCTGTGGCTCTGCTGTTGGTAGCACTGGAGATAGCCCCAGTGGAACTGTGCCACTAATTTCCTTAAACCCTGTCCACTCATTACCACCTTTGACTCAGACACTGGTCCCGGAGAGGGAGGGCCACTGTCCTCCTGGCTCCTCAGATGCACTGAGAGGTTCAGAGAGCTTGGATGAACTGCCATCTCCCTCACCCACAACAGCCCATCAGATGAAAGGTGCATATCAGACTCTGGACAAGGGCCCCTTCTCCTTGCTTTCTGGTCCAGCCCACATCCCTGTACTGGCTCTCCTGGCAGCCTGCCAGATGCTGGTAGTACCTCCATTATGAAGCGGGAGGCAGACTTCCTCTCAAAGAACAGCTTCTGCTCCCTCTTATTGGTGCACAGGTACTTCTGCTGAGTGCACACAGCATCACAGCCATAGATGACGATGAAGATGTTGGCGTCTGTCCCAGCAGCAAAGACGTCACTAGTGTAGAGGGTGATCTCGTAAGGGACAACTGGCAAGGGGACAGAGGGCAACGTCAGAGGGGAGGTGAAAGCAGGAAACAAATGCAGGCAGGTCAAGTTCTTCACCAGCACCATCACTTTGGATCTGTCCCTTCACTGGGAGCTGCTACCCAGGGGCCTGAACCTTCATGTGGTTGCCTGGCAACCCAGGGAGGAGGGAGGTATCCTGTCATGCCAAGTGCCCATCGAAAACCCCTGTCACCTCAGACTAGGGTCTCCATGCCTCTCCCATCACAGAGCTAGTACAACAGATTGAAAGCACAGGCTCTATCTAGCCTGACTGTGTGACCTGTGCAAGTCACCTAGGAGCCTTGGTTTCCTCATTTGTTACGGCATCCTCAATGCAGTCCTTGGCTGCAGACACTCTATACACAGGAGCATTATGTTTCAGGGGACAACTGCCTATCAGATTGGCCAGTCTACAGTAGTGAGAGTCCTTTCTCTTCTCTTTTCACCACTTCTACTACTCACCCACTGGCTCCACACTGGCCTGCCCCTCCCCGGCAATACAGACTTCAGATGATGATAGAGGAAGTGACATGTCAAAAATTCACCTAATTGTTCCACTTTCTCCTTTTCTTTAGCTGGTAAAAGAATTACATTTAGCTTCTTTTCAAGTTCTTTGCCCCTCTACCCCCCCGCCAGTCAAGATAAAACCTTCTAACAGTGATTTCTTTGGTGTGTTAATGACTGGAGTGAGGACTGGTTAAGGGATTGATAATGACCCTTCATTGGTAGACTTTGGAGAAGGAAATGGCAACCCAGTCCAGTACTTATGCCTGAGAAATCCCATGGACAGAGGATACTGGCAGGGTATAGTCCATGGGGTTGCAAAGAGTCAGACACTACTGAGCAACAACAACAGCAAATGTTAGACCTTATCTTTTCTCCTTTTTGGGTCTTACAACCACCCTACACCATTATCTCTCTTTCGCAGACAAAGAAACTGAACTCCAGAGAAGTCAGATTCTCTGCCTGTTCTCATCAGTTAGGTTGGAGTAGAAGTACATCCCGTATTTCCTTTCTCTGAGTCTAGGGCTCTGTTCACAGCCAGCACAGGGCCCGGGGAATTCCCAAGGTGGGCCTGGCCAAGGGTCAACCCCGGATAAGGGACTGGGAGTTGGCAGGTGGACGAGGAGGTCTAGGAGGAGGCCCAGCCTTGCCCTGCAGAACTCCTACATGGTGTGTACCGCCTTGTCTGAAGCTCCGCGTGGAAAAGGTCCCTGACGATGGTGCCGTCATCTTCATTCTTGGCCAACCAGCGGCCACAAGGGAACGTCATGCACTTTCCAAGGGATGGGGCGTCCACCTCTACCCAGTCTACAAACCATCCTGGAGCCTTGCCTGCAGGGAAGGAGACACAGAACCCCTCAAAGACCTCTACACAGATGGCTTCCTGTGCACGACTTCAGGGACTCCAGGCATCCTTCCCTACTCAGTGGCTGATGCCTATGGCTCCGCCATGGACGAGTTATCCCTTTGGCTCACAGCAGTGTGGACTGATCCCTGTGTACCTTACCAGATCATACTCTGGGCTGCTGTCCATGAAATGAGCAGGAGGGAAGGGACGTGGAGAAGAGATGACAGGAGGCAGAGTCTCAGGGGAGGGAAGCAAAGGACCATCCAGGGTGGAAGGTATTCCAAAAAGGGAACCCAGATGCCAGAGAGAGCCTGTGTTAACGAGGACTCCATACTTTCATCCAGTAGCAGGGGGACACGCTGGGCTCCCTGGCGTCAGTTTATGATGCATGAAGGGAAGGGAAACCAGTGAAGGATCGATGCTCCTCCCTGGGAAAATGAGTGCTCAGGTTTAAAGAAGGAAATGGAAGCCAGGCAGAGACCTTGTCCCCTCAGTACCCAGAGGCAAGGAGAAAGTCCTCTTTCCTCAGCCTTAAAAGATATGGTTTGAAGACCAAGAAAATGAGTCCTGCTTTAGTGAGAGAACAAACTTGGGCACAGTATTAAGGGGCTCTGGGAAGAACTGGCTCCATCCGTGGTTTTAAGTGGAGTCTCCAGACCAACAGCCCCAGCATCACCTGTGAGATATAAAAACTCTTGAGTTCCACCCCAGACCTACTGAATCAAGGACTATGTGTGTTTGGAGGGGTGGGCAGGAATCTGTGTTTTAACAAGCCACCCATGTGGTTGTGATACACATTCAAATTTGAGAGCCACCCATCAGGGATTCTCAAATCTGGCTACATAGTAAAATTTCTGACTGTGGGGTTTGAGGGGAAAGCTTTAAAAATCACCAGAGTCTGGGCCCTATCCTGATCAACTAGACCAGAATCTCTGTGTGCAGCCATGAAGGGACTGAGGAAGCTGTGTCACTATGGAAAGCAGATGACATCCAAGCCTACCCTAGATTCCTTCCTAGTCACCCACGGGGACCTCACATTCTCAGCCAGGGACTGAGGGGAGGGAAGCCAGACCTGTGTTGTCATGACCGATCCTGACTTTCCACAGATCTCCCAGGTCCAGGGTCTCCACTGTGAAGATCTCAATGCTGTCCCTCTCAAACTTGTCGCTGTTGGTCTTGGAGGATTTCAGGAGGGTCATTCCTACAACCAAATGACCCCAACATGACTGGCTAGGTCTGAGACCTTCAAAACTAGTCTGACTGCTCCTCTTAGCCTCTTCTCCTAATGAGCAAATTTCTGAACTTCTATCAAATTTAGACTATACAGCCACCATCTGTGGGGCATTTTTGGTATTTTGTATATGTGTGCATGTCCTTTTATGGAGCTTTGCAATAATTCCTTGACATATGTATTTTTATCTCGAGCTCTGCTGGAGAAGAAAAGGAGACACACACACAAATTAAGGGCCTTATACCAGATCACCCAGGAGAAAGAGGTGGGGCCCTAAGACACACCCCTCAGGTTTCTCCACGTGGGGAGGGAGCCACCCTCCCATGCTCCCTGGAGTGGGGAAACAGGGGCTCCCCTGCAAGATGGGGCATGTGGCAGTTCTCTGGAGACTCTTCTCTGGATGGCAGAAGGAGGGTTGGATTCCAGTGCCCTTCACCAGCCACCTCACATACTTGCTCTGTCCTAGGGCTCTGAGTGCAGTGTCAGTCTGAAATTTAAGGTGGTCCCAGAGTCATCACCATCTCCTCTTGCCTCAGCCTTCAACTCTCCTTTATCCCTGGAAGTCCTGCCTCATGTAGGAAGTCTTTTGATAATCATTGACTTACTGCAGATGATTGAAGTACACAAAGAGTCAGACAGACCTTGGTGACTGTTTGGGTGGCCTTGGGCAAATTACATAATTCTCTAAAACCTGGTTTCTTCAAATGTCAAATGGGGTGGTTTTGGTGCCTTCCCCATAGAGGAGTTGTGACTATTTAATAAGATGATGACTGCTGAGTGTTGAAAAACGTGCCAAACACATAGAAATCCCTTGGCAAACAAAAGCACTCTGTTAGGTCCCCTCGATTTCATTGACCATGGCTCAGCAACTATTGCAATGACATACATCTGTAAGTTTCAACCTGATTCACTCATTATATTTGCATTATTTAACCTATTAGGTAATAGTAATACTAATAATAAATGTTTCATTGTCATTTTGTCTCAAATATTTTATACATTCAATTTCATTAAATCCACAACTCTATGAGGTATGCACTAGTTTAATCTCCATTTTACAAACGTGTGTGTGTGTGTGCTCAGTCATATCCACCCCATGGACTGTACCCCACCAGGCTCCTTTGTCCACGAAATTTTCCAGGCAAGAATTCTGTGGTGGGTTGCCGTTTCCTACTCCAGGGAATCTTCCCAACCCAGGGATTGAACCCAGGTCTCTTGTGCCTCCTGCACTGGCAGGCAGATTCTTTACCAACTGCACCATCAGAATATGCCAGAAATGGGGGAAACTAAAGCAAAGAAAGGTTAAGCACCTTTCCCAAGGTCACACAGTTAGTGAATTTTATAGGAGAAATTTAAACCAATTAGTCAAGCTCAAGTACACACGACTGAATTAGAAGATGAGCCTCTCAAAGTCAGTGATTCCAAACTTGGGGATCACCCCTTCATTCCTCAGCAGTGTTTGGAATAGAGCTTCAGGGGTAATGAGAAAGTATGTGATGACGACATATTTGAGGAACTGCTCTCTCTGAACTCAGAATGGCTGGAAAGCTGACTCCAGTGCACATGCCGCCTTCTGTGATGGCCTCACAGAGGCTCCAGAATGACGCCAAGATTCCCTGAGTGTCTCATATCGAGAGTACCATGGACCCACTGACTGAACCTTATTGGAGGTTGGGGAGAGCCACCATTTCCCAGGTTGTTATTGAGAGAGAGTTAGAGCTACCTCTGCATTTAGAATAGAAGGGGAAAGCTGGCAAAAGACACAGAGCAGAGACCTCTCACTGTGTGACTGAGCAGCTCCTTCACTATAGTTTTGAAAGGCCACCGCAGTGACATCTCAAAGAAGGGTGCAGGAAATGGAAAAAACAAAAAAACCAAAAACCACCTTTCAGGAAGGCTGGACAAAGACTTGGGCACCATTATCTGGGGAGAGGATGTTGAAGGGAAGATGATTCTCACAGCTTCCAAACACTTGTAGGGTGTAGAGGCAACAGTGAGGGCCGAGAGAGGACTTAGAAGGATTTAAAAAGAATTTTAAAAGAACATTTAAAAGAACAAGGAATTGCCTTTCTCTGTTGGGGTCAGTCACATGTAATCTTTCAAGAGTCAGAGGCACGCAAGCATACCAAATAGGGACAGGAAAGCCTCCCCAATAAATGGTGCCAGGAAAATGGATGTCTACATGTAAAATAATTCATTTGAACCCTTCTCTCACATCATACACAAAAATCAGCTCAAAATTAATTACAAATTTAAATGTAAGACCTGAAACTGTAAAACACCTAGGGAAAAAAAAAACCATAAAGAAAACACTTGATAACGTTGGTCTTGGTAATGATTTCATGACTATGACACCAAAAACACAGGCAACAAAAACTAAAATTAACAAGTGGGATTACATTAAAGTAAAAGCACAGCCAAAGAAACAGAATTTTATTCTGTAGAATGGGAAAAACATTTGCTAACCATATATCATCTATAAGGGGTTAATCACCAAGATATATAAAGAAATACATGACTCAATAACAAAGAAAATCTAATAACCCAATTAAAAATGGGCTAAAGACTTAAATAGACATTTCTCCAGAAAAGACATAAAAATGACCAATAATATATGAAAGAAGTATTCACTGTCACTAACCATTAGGGAAACGCAAACCAAAACCACGATGAGATACCATCTCATTCCTGTCAGGAGGTTACTATCAAAAAAACAAAAGACAACAGCTGTCGATGAGGAGGTAGAGAGACTGGAATCCTTACACACAGTGGGTGGGAATCCTAAACGATGCAGCTGCTCTGGAAAATAGTATGAAAGTTCCTCAAAAAGTTGAAAATAGAACTACCATAAGAACCTGCCATCTCACTTCTGGGTATATATCCAAAAGAATGAAATCAGGTTCTTGAAAAGATATTAGCACTCCTGTGTTTGCTGCAGCACTATTCACAATGGCTAAGACATGGGATAAAAATCCTAAGTGTCCATTGGCAGATGAATGGATAAATAAGATATGGTATATACAATAGAATATTACTCAGCCTTGTAAGTGGAGATTCTTTGGTATGCAACAATGTGGATGGTTCTTGAGGATAAGTGAAATCAGCCAGGCACAAAAAAGACTAATACAGCATGACTCCACTGAAATATCAAGGTCAAATTCATAAAATCAAAGACTAGATTGGTGGTTACCAGGAGCAAGATGTAGGAGGAAATACGGAGTTATTAATCAACAGGCACACAGTTTCAGTTCAGTAAGATGAACAATCTCTAGAGATCTGTTGTACACCACGAACCAACAGTCAACAATAATGTATTGTACATAAAAATTTGGTAGGAAAACAGATAGCATGTTAAGTATTCTTCCCACAATAAAATAAAACAGTAAAGAGAACTTAAAAAGTGATTTCTTAAAAAGGAAAATGAGAGACATGACCAGGATTTCTCTGGAAAGTTCCACTGACTCTTCCAGTCTCCCTGGAAAGGAATATGGGTGAACGCGGCCTTGCATTGCTCTCTTACCAGTGTCATCTTGAGTGCCAAAGAGTGTGATGAAGACATTGGCATCAGTGCCAGCGTTCTTCTTGTCTCCAGTCTTTATGGTCACTGAAAATGTGGTAGATTTATCTGCCAGGAGAAGAGTGTAGAGAAGTGAGTGGTAGATTGCATCTCCCATGAAGGGAGGAGGGAGACAACATACTAACACATTTCTAGACTTATGTTGACTGTGTCTATCAATCACTTTCCCTATAGTATGTTCTATAGTTGTTCTGTAGTTGCCTTTAGTCTGGAAACTTCCAGGAGGCAGAGATGAGGCCCCCCACCCCTGCTTCCAGCTCACACAGGAAACCCTCAATCAGCAAAGTTGTAGGATGCTTAAGGAAGACTTGGGGTGACTGTGAGGTTCAAAGGTTCATCAGCCAGGACCCCTGGTCTGACACCTCCAGGTTGGGAAGTTTTAGGGATGTGAGGTTCAAGGAAAGGGGCACAAGTATCACAGGACTCTTGAAAGTTCATTCTTCCCCTTAACAAAAATATTCATATTGGGAGTCTATATAATGAGCCTGGAGGGGAGGGCACAAGACTAAATCAAAACCAGCTGTAACTATTCTGTTCTATTCCATTCCATTCCTGACAATAACTCCATGCTAAGCCATCTACTTCACAGCCAGCCATATGCTAGACATGTGAGAACACGCCCCTGTCACCTCCCCATTCTTGTCACGGAAGACTGAGATGGATTCCCAGAGAAGGAGGTGCTCAGAGTTCAGAGTGGAGAGGAAGCTGGAGACCTAGTTTGGGAAAGACAGAGGAGAGGGGTGCTGGAGGGAAGAAATCAGCTCTAATTTAGGAAACCTTTCTGCTCCAGGGCCAGGTTGTCGAGGGGGTTGTTGTCACCACCTCCCCCGCCCTCCTCCGCGTTTGGAGGCAGCACAAAGGACTCGTCCACTGGCAACAGCTCCCTGGACAGCTGGCCGTCATCCTCCTCCACGGCCAGCCAGCGTTGGCACGGGAAGTAGTACCTGTGGAGGGAAACGGGGAGAGTTTGGGAAGGTCTCTTTGAGAAGGTCTCATGAAAGAGCAGCCATGGCTGAGACAAGAGAGGCCCTCATGGGGCCCAGATGCTCCCCTATCTGTCCCCACCCCCCAGCACTGCCCTCCCATCCTACCTAGCCCTCCCAACTAGTTGCTTGCCTGGTGGTGGTGTAGCCCCTAAGTCGTGTCCAACTCTTGTGATCCCATGGACTGTAGCCCACCAGGCTCCTCTGTCCATGGGATTTCCCAGGCAAGAATACAGGAGTGGGTTGCCATTTCCTTCTCCAGGGGATCTTCCCAACCCAGGAACTGAACCCAGGTCTCCTGCATTGCAGGCAGATTCTTTACCAACTGAGCTGCAAGGGAATCCTGTTTGCCTTGAAGTCTATGTTTGCCTGGAGCAGACGACAAACACGGGATGTGGTTTCCATACGGCCCATGGAAAATGGCTGTGTTAACAATGCCTGGAATCAGGGTCACATAGGAGGAATCTAGAGAAAGACGGGTTTCTGGGGATTGTTCTGGACTTTTCTAGAATCAGTCTATTAGCCAGAGTCACTTTGGCAGAGAATATTGTACATAGGAAGTGCTTCATACCTAAGGGATTGAAATGAGATGACCCACTTAAGGTTCTGGAAGGTACAAAGAATATGACCTTTAAGGAGCTGGCACAGCAGACAGCGGACACCATCCAGGGAAGGGAGGTCCAAGTTAGACTCCTCAGTGGAGAGGCTGAACCCAATGTAAGGGAGGAGCCGGGATGGAAGGGAAGGCAGAAGGAGGGCTGGAGAAGCAGCAGAGAGTAGGGACTAAGGACTTGCCTCTAGAGCCAGACTGGGTTTGAATCCTGGCTCCGCCCACCTACATTCTTGTGAGATTGAACAAGTTTCTTTACAACTCTTTCTGCAAGAGTTGCCAGATTTAGCCTGCAGAATCACAGGACTTCCAGTTAAATTGGAATTTTAGATAAGCAAGGAATAATATTTGGGACACACTTATACTAAAATATTCTTTGCTTATCTGACTTTCAAATTTAAGTGGCCATTCTACATGTTATCTGGCAACCCTCTGTAGAATGAGGATAATGTTGCTGATTTCAAAGGCAGGGGTGAGAATTACATGAGTTACATATTTGTAAGTGCTTAAATTGCCTGGCTCTCGGTACCTTCTTGTTTCAAAATTTGGTAATACTTTGGTAGTGATGACGATGACGATGGTGATGGTGATACTTCCTTTCTTTGCCTTCAGTCCAAGCCTGGGATTTCTGGAGGTCGTGGGCTGGACAGTTCACTGTTGGGCCCCTGGGCTCCTAGAACAACTCAAAAGGTCTGAGGACAGACCATCTCTAAGTTGGGGCTGCTGCACCCCATCCCTACCACCGTCCAGGTGCATAAGACGCATTCAGAGATGGGGCAAAGTCTGGAGAGGCTGGGAACAGTGTAGACCGAGGGTCTTATCCCCTTTTGAGCCCCACACCCTCCTGCAGTCCTTACTGCCTCCCATTAGCATGTGAGAGGAGCAGGGCCAGGGGCGGGAAGTGCAACTGTGTATCAGAAGTGAAAGTCACTCAGTCGTGTCCAACTCTTTGAGACCCCATGGACTAAATAGTCCATGGAATTCTTCAGGCCAGAATATGGAGTGGGTAGCCTTTCCCTTCTCCGGGGGATCTTCCCAACCCAAGGATCCAGCCCAGGTCTCCCCCATTGCAGGTGGATTCTTTAACAGCTGAGCCATCAGGGAAGCCCAAGAATATTGGAGTGGGTAGCCTATCCCTTTTCCAGAGGATCTTCCCAACCCAGGAATCAAACCGGAGTGTCCTGCATCGCAGGCGCATTCTTTACCAACTGAGCTATGAGGGAAGCCCCCATAGCTGGGCATAGAGAGACATGGATTTAAGGGGTGGGAGGAGCTCAGCCTTGAGAGTGATAAACTAGATTGCTTTGAAATTAGTGTTTAAGTGAAAAACGCATATTGTTCCACTTTTCAGCCTTTTAAATCTATGAATGGAAAAGTTAAATTTTTCTTCAAGCAAATAATTTATGAATAATAGGCTTTAGTTCTAAATTATGACCAATTAAGGGAGAGAGACAGAAATAAAGAAAAGAGCGGGGTTGGGGCGGCGGAGGAGTAATGAGAGTGTGGGAGGCTGGAGGAGGACAGAGACAGAAGGAGAGAGAAGCATAAGGAGCCGGGAGACTTACACGGAGAGAGAGAACAGTCAGCAAGAGAGAAAGGGGAGGGCGCAAGCCCTCCCACACCCGCGAAGAGCGCATGTGCCAGGTATCAGCACCCGTCTTCGGGGCGCATCACCCCTGAGGTCCTTGAGATGCCTGATCGGGGAAGTTAGAGGTCCTCAGCACACCCACTGATGCAGCATCGCGGCCCCGAGCCTCCAGACCCCGCTCCCCTGGGGGAGAACTGGAGCCAGAGGCCGGAGGGGCCTGAATGCCGGGCATTCAGCCTCCACCCCCAACGGTGCCAACAAGCACCCACAGGAGGTCTAGTGGAGGACTGGGCCTCAGGGCTAGTTCCCTCCCCCTCCTCCCACAGGAATAAATCCTGCTCCAGGAGGCCTGGGGAGGGCACTAGGTGGCTGTTTCTCAGGAGAGAAGGAGAAGAGAGGCGTGCAGATATTCTGGGCGGGTACCCACCACTCCAGCCAGGGCAATGGAAGGAAGAGGCAGGGCTGGGGTCAGCAGGAGGTTTAAACTGAGCATGGAAGCAAGGCTCGGGCCACTAAAAGGTTGAGTTTCACTTGAAAGTAAAACTGGAATGAGCAGATTGCACACTGAAAGCTGTAAATGTATTTAATGCACAGCCTTTCCCATGATGGCTGAAGCTCATCAGATATGCCCACTGGTGGTACGGGAAGAGCGGTGTGACAACAGAGTGGGTCTGGGGCTCAGGGACTCTGAGTTTGTGCCTCTGCTCTTCCCCTAACACGCAGGATGGCCCCTGCACCCCAAGTTTCATCACATTAAGGCTGGATGAAATCATCTGTCAGGTCTTTTCTGTCTCAACATTCTGTGACACCGCCCCCCCAACCCCAAATCCTGGAGGAGTGAAGGATTTCAGAGAATATCTTCCTGTTAGGTGAAACTTACAGGGAAAAATAATTCAATAAACTTTTTGTTCAACCCTCGCTGGAAAGCCCGCCCAACACATTTGCCACCTGTAATGGAATTCAAGAATAACATCTGTCTTTCATGAATCAGGGTCTTATGAGACCCCCATCAATCAGAACAGCAATCTATGACTTAGGGCCGAAAACAGAGGTGGAGCAAGGCTATCTAATCGAATGTGGACGGAGCTCAGAACACTAAATACATTCTTAACTTGTGTGGCATTTGCTTCTTCCTCTCTGAAGTTGAGTGATTCAATTTTATTGCAGATCTATATAAAAAGATACCTTAAGTATTACAGGAGGAAGGAAGATGTGGCAAACCTCATTTAGTCAACAAGGAAGGGGGCGAGGAAGCAGCAGAAAGAAGGACTTAACAAGACACACTAATTCAAGATGACACACTCCCAAGTGTCTGCCCATTTCTGTTATGTATTCAGAAACTAAAACATCAGAGATTCATAGCTTTAGAGGCGAGGAGGACTTTGAAGTTTTAGGTCCTTGCTAATGTACTTGGAATCTCTGGGCTGTAAGGGGTCTTTAAGAGCCAGTGCACAATTTGTCACATCTCCTTCCACTGTAAGGAAGGGCATGGAAACATACACTGAGGAAAAGCCTCCATCAGCCTGAATGCTTGAGAGATCACAGTGATTCTCAACGTATACCCCCCTCCGATGCCCGCCCCCCACCCACAACATATGTTATGAGTGAGAACTAAGCTTCCACTGTGTGAGGCCACTGACATTTTAGGGCTACTTGTTATTTAGCAGAACTTAGCCTATTCTGACTGATACAACTTGGGATACCACATGGACATTATTGTCAAATAAATGGTCGTTGAAGTGATGAGAAAGGAAGAGGTTGCCCAGAAGCATGTATTTAAAGTGTCTCTGCCAGAAGTCAGGCAAACTGAACACCCCATGAGCTCAGAGTCTCCTGCCCCCTGCTGTCCACAGTCCCTGGCATACATGGGCACCACAGGAATCAATGGAATCAAAAGGCATCATCCCCTCTTCAGGCGAAACGTTCTTAATTCCTCCTTCAGAATTCCTGCCACAGCTCCTAGGTTTCTTAATCAGCCACTATTCTTTTCTTGAAGATGCATTTTCTCTTTTCCATCAGCCCCCTTAGAATGTGGCGCCTGACGTCAACCCAAGGCTCCGGGAGCTGTCTGAGTGGAGCCGGTGAGAGGAGAGGACCAGCCCTCCTCATCCCAAATGTGACAGGGCTGTCAACATGACCGACAACTTGACGCTTTCTAAATGCTGTTTTCCAGAGAGGCCACTGGTGGAGCCCCCCAGGCTAGAGTCCCCAGACAAACTGTCTCAGCTTCGCAGTTTCCTCCCTGCCCGAGGGGTTAGTGGCCTCCTTATTTGAGAGGGTGTGAATCTGTGGGTGGAGCCCCAGCCAACCCACGGGAGGCCTCAGACCCCAGGACAACGCACTCAGAGCCGTTCACAGCTGCGAACCACCATTAAAAAGACTTTCCACATCATTTGATCACTGCCCCTGACAGCTTGAGACTCCTCTAAAAGACCTCAAGCACTCTCTATTTGGAAAATAATTATTCCTTTTTTTTCTGCAGTTGAGTTGCAGATCAATAAGTCTTCGGCCCCCACTTCCCCCAGTCCCCTCCTCCTGGGGTTTCGAGCTCAGACTCAGCTGCCCTCCAGAGAAACTGTCTCAGAGGCCAGAAGGGCTCCAAGGGGTCCTGCTGAGGCTCTGCTGAATCTGTCCAGCTCTGGACGTCAGACCCCTGGGGCCACTGAGGCTCTGTCTGGGTGACCTCATGACGGTGGCAGGGGCTCTGGGCATCACACCCTCCCCTGAGCCTTTCTGCTCAGACAGCATCTCCCGAGGGGCCCTGGCAGCAGCTGACATCCCCATCCCCATGCTCAGCTGGAAGGGTGCCCATGAAATGCAGCCAGCCAGGAACCTGGATGTGTTCTCAGCGTGGCTTTGGAGCCCCTTCACGCTGCCTCGCAGCCCTCTCCAGCGTTCTTTTCCTGCTTCCTATCCTCCAGGATCCTCATGTCCAAGAAAACCACAGTGACCCACTGCATCCTGTATGTGGCCCCCTGGCTCCCCAGCTCTGTGCCACCCGAATCACATTTTCCAACCGCTTCTAATGCTCTCTGTTTCACACACTCAAACATCCAAGGACTGCCTGTTCATAAAGGCACATCTCGATGCCACCTTGGACAGAAGAGCAGCATGATCACCCACCATCACACCCTCCTTCCCGGCCCCCTCAGTGTTCTGGGTTACCATGTGGAGCCCACCAGCACCTGTTCACCCTGGAGCCCCTGTGCTCTCCCTGCCTCCCCAGCTGTCACCTCCTCAACCACCCTGCACATTTTCCTGCCCCATTTCCTAGCTGTCTTGCCACTTTTAGATGTTGACTCACTGGAGCCTTCCTGCCTGGGGAAAGAACCGATGCTGCCTTTTACTGAGTGTTGGGCCCCCTGACACACAGCACCTCACTTAGTCCTTGCAATGATTTTGTGTAAGAGTTTCTTTATGCCTATTGTATGGTTGGAAGAACTGAGACTCGAAAGATGAGGTGACTGCCCCGGCCACACAGGCAAAGAGTGGAAGAGAAAGGAATTGAACTGAACTATCTCCCATCATAGGTGTCTGCTCTTCAAAGGTGGTGTCTGAGCGAGTTGTTTAGCTGGCAGCACTTAGCATGGCTTGTGGTTGTTGAATTAATGAATGAATCAACACATCAAGCATAATTTTATTTATTAGTTGACTTAATAGGTATCTATGGTATGCCTGTTACATGCCAGGCACACTTCTAGAGACTGGGCGGTGAGGGGGCAGACACAGCAGTGAACAAAACAGATGAAGTCATTTCCTCATTCAGAGGACCTCATAGTCTACATCAGGGAAAGGAAGGATGGCTAAATAGAGCAGTTTATTGTAAGTCAGTGATGTGGGGACAGTAAACAGAGGAGGAGGAACAAAAGGTCCTGGGCTGGGAGTGGGGCCTTGCTGAGCAGATGGGACCTAAGCAGAGACCTACCTAGACAAAGGATGAGCGAGCCATCGGGGTAGGACTGCCAGCAGGAGGGGGCGGCATGTGCAAAGGCCCTGAGGTGGGGCCGCGTCTGCTGGCTTCAAGGAACAGCAAGCAGTGAGCAAAGGGGTGGGACCGGCCACTGGAAGTGCTATTGCTCTTCCTCTGACAGACCCCGGAGCCTCTGCACGGCGTGAGCAGAGGAGACGCATGGCCTGAGGGTCTGCACAGCTGCAGACACAGGCAGGGCCTGGGTGAGGCAGAGGGGTCAGCCAGGGGGCTTTGACCAGGAGGTGCTGAAGATGGGGAGGGGCGTCTGACAGCTTTTCTGACAGAAGGGGCAATGCACGGAGGGGTGGGTAGCAGCAGAGAGGAGTTAAGCGCACCCAGTTTGCAAGACCAGTGAGTGTGTCCAGGACAGCTCAGTGTGCATCACCCTTCTGGCCGCAAAGGTCTTATTCCTGAGCTAACAAAGGTCATGGAAGGTCGTGGCGCTGTTGAGAAGACAGTGCCTCTCCAAGAGAGAAGGTTCGCTGCCTTTATTCTGCTTCCAGTGAGCAGCCATGGTTTTACATCTGTCTCTCAGGGCAGGCTTTGCTCAGTCGCTCTCTGTTTGCCCATGGTTGGAGCCAGCTGAGCACAGAGCCCTTACTGCTGCTTCAGTACCAACGAAACAAAGTAAAGAAACCATGCAACAGGGGAAGAGGAGAAAATGAGCAGAGAGAGGAGTGGAGGAAGGAAAAAGAAAGGGCAGGGGAAAGGAGAGAGGAGTAATGAAAAGCGTCCAGTCACAAGAGCAATAAAGATATAAGACACTTGAGCAAACGTAATAGGAACGTGTAGCCTGTGTGTAGCAAGTGTAGAAAATGTGTAGAAAATGGCACGACTGAGATACTCAAAGAGCACCTGGATAGACGGAAATGTGTGCCTGGGGATCACTTCATGGTCTAAATGTGCAATTCTTTGCACATACATTTAACAGTAAAATGATAAAAATTCCAACAGGGTTTTAAAAAAAGTCACCTGATGTCTTGATTTGAAAACATAAGAACAGCTCATATTCTTAATAATGAAAGAAGATAAGTATGGACAGAATTAAAATAGATTAAAAAGCTACAAACAATTTTCAAGCTGTTGGGCTGGCCCAGAGATGCCAAATCAACTGAACAGAGTTCCCCGACCCTAACCAGGCTGCACGTGATGTTCGCGGTTTGTCCCTGTCCTTCCATTTTTTTGGAGCACTTTATCCTTGTTAAGATTCAATGCTTTCTTTAGATTTTGAGACCATCTTGAGATATAAGTTGGGCTATTATCTTTAAACCCATTTATCAGAAGAGCAAATGAAAGCTCATAAAGATGGAGTCTGGGATTGACATGTACACATTACTACATTTAAAATAGGTAACCAATAAGGAGCTACTATATAGCACAGGAAACTCAATGGACAGTTGTGTGGGTATAACTGAATCACTTTGCTGTACACCTGTAATGAATCCATCATTGTTAATCAACTATACTGCAATATAAAACAAAAACGTTTTAAAAAGATGGAGTAGTAACTTGTCCAGAGTGACCTGGTGAGTTTCTGGCAGAGCACCTACTCCAGGTAAGGACCCTGGTTCCCAGCGTGGGCTTGTCCCACAACCCTTCTGTGCCATCACGGGGACCTCATGTGACCTCATAGAAATCCATGACTCTGGGTTGTATGTGAGCTGTCCCTCAGTGTCCCCATCTGGAGTAATCTCTTGGGCTGGTGGGGCAGGGTTAAGGTAGAAGATAGGGTGACCTCCATCAACCCCTACCTTGCACAGAGGGTGAATGTTTCAAGAGACACCAGGCTGCAGGCTAAGATGTTGTTTAATTCAAACATTTATTTCAAGTGCCCTTGACATTCCTGGCACTGGCAGGCCCTCAGCAGCTCCACAAAACCCTCAAGATCTTGCCCACTTCCTCTCTGCCCACCTGTTGTTGTTGCTGTTGAGTTGCTAAGTCACATCCGACTCTTTGCAACTCTATGGACTGTAGCCCACCCCTGTCCATGGGATTTCCCAGGCAAGAATATTGGAGAGGGTTGCCATTTTCTCTTCCAGGGAATCTTCCCAACTAAGGGATTGAACTCACATCTCCTGCATTGGCAGGCAAATTCTTAACTGCTGAGCCACCATGGAAGTCCAGTTCCTGACTACTCTAACTTAAAAAAAAAGAAAAAACAACCAACAGCTTAAATAAAATCCATTCACTTAGATATCATCTGTGGCTGCTCTTTTGCAGCAAATGCAAAGCCGAAAAATTGAAACAGAGACCAAACGGCCTAAAACATTTGCTATCTGGCCTTTATAGAGTAAGTTTCCTTATTCCTGGTCTAGAATGTTAAAGTCATGTCCTGGAAGTCACTTTATACATGGAGAGACTTATGAATAGTAAGTCTGGACATGGAGATTGGGCCATGGCAGGAATAGAAAACCTGACTTTCTGAAATGATGGACATAAAGGACAGGATTAGATGTTCTACTAGACTGCCCACCTGACAGGGCAAGCAGCTGAGGGGCAGCCCAAGAAGGAAGGGAGGGAAGCAATTCCCACCTAGCCAGCTCCATGGGCCAAACCCACATCCTAGCCACCCCCTCTCCTCACCCATCACAGCCACCCCACTCATGACTACCTTAGTGGCAGGCATGACCTCCCTCCCTCCCCTCCAGTCCCACTCACGTGATCTCATTGTTCATGTCAGTGATGTCTATTCTGTCCAGGAACCAGCCCGGTCTGTTGCCTGAGTTGTCATGGCGAATCCGAATCTTGGTCAGGGGCCCTAGGTCGATGGCGTAGATGGTGAAGGTATCTGTCTGAGAAAGATCAAAGTAGCATTCATTGGGGGGGCATTCATGGCTGGGGGCAGCCCTCCCCACCTTACCATCAGTTTCACCCTCCCAGGACCTGGGGCAGCCTGAGGCCAATTATTGGATCCAAGGCATCAAGAAGGAGGGGGCATGGAAAATGTAGCCAACCATCTGGGGTTTGGTCTGCACTACTGGTTTTTGTTTATTGAATTATCATTAATATACAACATTAAATTAGTTTCAGGTGAACAACATAGTGGTCCAATATTTTTATACATTATGAAATGATGACCACTTAAAGACCAATAATCATCCATCACCATACAGAGTCATTACAACATTATTGACTATATTCCCTACGTGTACATTACATCCCTGAGACTTATGTATTTTATAGCTGGAAGTCTCCACCTCTTCATTTCTTTCACTTACTTCACTATTGTCTTTTCACCTGCCCTTGCCAGCAGGGTCTTCTCACTTTCACTGTGTCCTGGAAGGTGGAGGAAGGTAGGAGGGTGACAGAAGTGAGCATGAGAGAGGAGTAGGGAAGATGGGTTGACTGAGTGCCCACATTTGTGTTGTGGGGTGTGTGTGTGTTTGTAGGACCTGTTGCTTGCATGTGTGCAGACACTACATGCTGTGTGTGCACATATGTGCATAAACTCCTTCAACTACAAATTCTGAGTAAGTACCTATCATGAGTCAAAGTGCACATCCAAAGTGATTGACAGAATGTAAAGCATAAGACCTAGATTGCTCACTGTTCAAGTGGGAAGAGAGACAACAAGGGAAGCCTTATATGATACCAGTGGACGTATATGCACTGGAGGAAACAGACGACACCAGGACCAGAGAAGTGAACCCGATAAGTGAATGAGATCTTCTTGACTAAAACTTTTAAACTACTTATTGAAAAGCACTCCAAATTTACAGAAAACTTGCAGAAACAGTGCAATGAAATTTTGTATACCCTAGATCTTGCTTTCTCTCTCACTCTCTCTTGCCCTTTCTCTATTTTTTGCCTGAATTATTTGAAAGTATTTGGCAGATATCATGATCCTCTACTTTTGAATTCTTCGGCATGGGTTTTCTAAGAATAACATTCTCATATAATCTCAGTGCTTGCGTGGTCAGTAACAAGTCGTGTCTGACTCTTTGCGATCCTATGGACTGTAGCCTGCCAGGCTCCTCTGTCCATGGGATTCTTCAGGCAAGAAGACTGGAGTGGGTTGCCATGCTCTCCTCCAGGGGATCTTCCCGATCCAGGGATTGAACCTGCGTCTCCTGCAGCTCCTGCATTGTAGGTGGATTCTTTACCACTGACCCACCAAGGAAGCCCATATAATGACAGTACAATTACCAAATTCAGGAAACAAAGTCAACACAATATTATTTAACTTAGAGTCTATGTTCAAATTTCATCAGTTGTACCAATTACATCCTCTGCAGCAATTTTCTTCCAATTCTAGTCATCATAGTGGCTGCAAGTTTTAAAGGAAACACAGAAATAAATCCTGATCAAGTCATGGGAAGGTGGTGTTGAAGAAAAAAGCAGGGGCCATCTGAAATAGATTAAGCAATAAGCCTAGAAGTATTTTTAATGGATTTGTACATTTCTGGTTCTCCTCTCTGTTGACAAGGGAAGCTGGCTTTGGGATGCTGGCAGAAATGGGAAAGGTGACATGAGAGACAGTCTTCTAGCCAGAGGACCCTGTAAAACCTCAAGGGATAAGAATGACAGTTGCATTTTTCCATGCTTTTCCTACTAAACCTGGAAGGAGAGGGGCCTGCATTTCTCTAAATGCTCAAATGCCATCGTGGTGTCATCGCCTCAGGATGTAGAGCAAGCTTCTCAGCTGTCATTTAAGGTTCTCACACCCCCACCCCGTCAGTTGGTCATGTCAAGCTTCTCAGAGGCAGCACCCACCATGGCCTGGCAGTAACCACTGCCAAGTGAGAAGACTCACCATCCAACGTCCTCCAGCTGGCCTTCCGCACTTCCACCTCACACCTCCCTCGTGTGGTCCCATCTTCAGGGAATACCTCTCACTGTCATCTTCAGATCAACACCGTACTCCTCCACCATGGCCAGCTCACATGCCTCCTTCCCTCCCAGTTTCCTCCAAAGCCCCATCTTCTGATCAGCACTTCCTCCCTGAACCCCTGTCCCCCTACTTAGCACCTGAGGATCTGGTGCCCATCCTGCCTCCAGTTAGTTCCTGAGCACTTCCTGGCACCAGACCCCACCTGTGTCTTTCTTTATGTCCCCACCACAAAGCCCCGGTGCTAACAGACAAGGAGCTTCCATCCTACCCATCTGGACTGAGCAGGGCACAGCACTGGACACAGCAGTTGCTGTGCAGGCTGGACCTGCCTTGGGAATCACCAGAGGGCTCTCTCCATCTGGGACCCACCTGCTCCCCCCCGGGAGGGAGCCCACACCCTACCTGTCCCTGCTCAAACTTGTTGGATTTGTCTGACTTCTTCAGGGGCCGCTCGCCCGTGTCCCCGTATTCCTCCCCGTAGATGGTCAGGAAGACGTTGGCATCAGTGCCGGCCTTGGGCACATTCCCGGTGATCACCTGTATCTCGTAGGTGTTGGCTGGGGGACACAGAAAGGCACAGTGCTGAGGATGCCCGGGCCTCAGGGTGGACCTGAAGCTCAGCCCATCACATCCAGCCAGATGATGGGAGCCGGAAGGACCTCGGGGTACACCCACGTCTATACTGACGTGGAGGCGAACTGGTTCCTCCTCCCTACCCAAGACTTCCCTTCACCACAAAGCCCAAGAGGCTGAGAGTTCTGGCAAGGCGCTGGTCCTCAGCAACCCTCCTACTGAAATCCTCATGATGAGTCACCGCGAATTATACCAGGGCTCCTCCCAAGAGTCTCAGGACAAGGGCAATGCCAGCCCCAGCAAAGAACGGTCCGTGGTGGCATTTCAGCACAGCCCAGGTCAGGAGAGCCATGGGGG
The DNA here is from genome assembly GCA_007570785.1 of Antilocapra americana. NCBI lineage: Eukaryota > Metazoa > Chordata > Mammalia > Artiodactyla > Antilocapridae > Antilocapra > Antilocapra americana. The sequence goes on from ML662445.1 coordinate 43,069,838, forward strand.
GGGCCCACCTGCAAGGAGAGCTGGGCATCCTTCCCTCTCTGCACCCCCCCCACCCTGGGGGGCTTTGTGACCCCTCCTTAGGCTTACGCTCAGGACCCTCTTGGCCCGTGGGCACCAGCTCCACCACCAGTTCGTTGTCCTCCTTGCCCCGAGCCAGCCAGCGGTGGGCATCGAACTTGTACTCCTGGATCACCTCCTGCATCCCTGGGTCCAGCTCCTCCTCCTCTTCTTCCTCCTCGGTCTCCTCCTCCTCTTCCTCGGATGAGGACTCCTCCTCAGATGAGGACTCCTCCTCCTCGTGCTCCTTGTCGCTGCCCTCCTCCTCCTTCTTCTTTTTCTTCTTCCTCTGCAGCTTGGCCTTCAGACGTTCCTTCCTGAGCAGCTGCCGCAGCCTGTCCTTCTCCTTCTTCCTGCGCGCCTCCTCCTCGGGTGTGAGGTCCTCCTCCCGCACGGCCAGGTGCCGCAGCCACACGGTGTCCACGTACCAGCTGGGGCTGAAGCCCTCGCCCGTGTGGCCCAGCCGGATCTTGAAGACCTGGCCCACGTCCGCCGCCTCCAGCTGCATGAAGCGCGGGGGGCAGTGGCTTGAGGGGGACCCTTGGGCGGGGGAGACCCTCGGTGTCCTCCCCCGGGGCCCCGAGGAGCTGCGGGAGAGAGAGGCTGGGGCGTCTGAGTCAAAGCCGCCCCCGCGCCTCCTCTCCCGCCCCTCCCCAAGCCTGGTTTCCCTGCCGGACCTCCCTCCACCCAAACCGATGTCTTCTGAACCCCGGACACAGTGGGTCAAGACGACCTCCTTCCCTCTTTCTCCTTCTCCATTTTACCACACACACACACACACACACACACACACACACACACACATACACTCGGCACTCACACTCACTCCTAGTTTTCTTATTTCTGTATCTTTGTTCCCTCTTCTGCCTCTAACTAAACCTATTCATTCCAGTTCCTGAGCTTTATTATTATCTTTTTTTTTCTTTAGTGTTGTGCCTTTCCCTGCTCTCTTTCTGAGCATTTCCCCCCCAGCATTAATCATGTAGAACTTTTCCAAGAAGCAAAAAAAAAATGTGTTGTTTGTCAAAGACAGAAGTCTCACCCATGTCCCCAAGAGGCTCCAGCCCCCACCACCACCACACACACACCAGCTTTTCCCCTGCCTGAGTGCTCAGGGGGTCCCAAAGGTTGGCAAGGTCTCGGCCTAGCCTGGATGCCCTCTCTGCCCGCAGGCCTTACTGTCTGTGCACTCAGCTCGCTCTTGCACTGGGCCTAACACACGGCTGGCTCGAAGGACAAGGATTTAGCTCTGCTTCAGAGGACTGGGTCCTGACATCTTCAACCTGATGTCTGCTACTCCGGTCTGAGCCTGACATTGAGGGGAAGTCTGGCCCCCGCTCAGGCGACAGCTCCCGTGCAGAGGAGACTGAGGCCCAGGGCTGTCCCATGAGCTGTTTAGAGTCCCCCAAGCTGGAGCTCAGACATGCAGGAGAGTTCAGGTCTCCTGACTCACTGTTCATGAAGCCACAATGTAGCCAGAAGCACCTCTGTGAGAAAATCAGTAGCCAAAATGGAGGTCAGGGCCCCCTGAAAGAGGAGTGTATTCTTCTCAGCTTTGTAGGGATGGGCTCTGGATATGGTAAGTTCCTTCTTCAGCACATTCCAGGGGGTTCTGGTCACAGCACCCTCGCAGTCTGGCTCACGTGCCATCCCTGACCCCCATCAACCTGCCCAGCCATGAATGCAGCCACCACCACACCCAGCCACGCAGTCCGCTCACGTCCAGAAGACGCTCTGCTCCTAACACCTCCGTGACTGGTCACAGTTTCCTAAGTACTTTCCCTGACATTGACCATTTTAATCCTTCCAAGGGCTGTGAAGCAGGCCAGGTAGTTACTGTAAAGCTAGGTTTGAGCTGACGAAGAAGCTGAGGCTCAGGGAGGTAAACCGCTCAGCCCTCCGCACTCTCAGCGGTGTCAGGAGAGGGCTGGAGTCCAGGAGGCCTCCTCCACCGCGGACATTCCAGACACCCATGACCCCAGCCCAGCTCAGCCAGCACCCTCTCTGCTGGGCACTGGGTTAGGACTCTTGCTGAGGGCCAAGCTACTTGTGTGGCACACACGCAGAGCAGCCAGCATGAACACACTACCGCAGAATAGATCTGCAGATGTACGCATACGCACACATGCACTGTGTCCCACAGGAAACATCACATGCCCTTTAAAGGCACCACCCTGGGTCCTCCTCTCCTGCCAACCGCACGCTCACGTTCTCATCTCTTTTTCTCTCCTACTCAAATGGACGTGAGGTGGCCTGGCGCACTCAGAGCAAAGCCACGAGACCCCGAGCCTCCCAGTATCCTGGTTGGGAGGCATGGCCCCACTCTTAGGCTGAGTGAGCTGTAGAATCAGAGGCCAAGGCTGGAAATAAACGCGGTGACCAAGACCCTATATGGCACCATATTTTGCTAAACTAGAATCAGTGCTCCAGCCATCCTCAGAATTGGCAGCACATTAGCGTCACTAGTAGAGATTTTAGAAACATACCCCAATATTCTTGCCTGGAAAATGCCATGGACAGAAGAGCCTGGTGGGCTACAGTTCTTGGGATCAAAAAGAGTTGGACACAGCTGATATGTTTTCTGTGTGTGTGTGTCTCTGTTCACACACACAGAAAACATATCCAGCCATAGAGGTTCTCATTTAATTGATCCAGGTGTAGACTAGGCTGCATTTTTTCCTTAAAGCTCCTTAGGTGATTCTAATAAGAAGCCAGGGCTGAGAACCAATCCCGCTGTTTTCAGACGTACGCTGAGCCCTCTCTTGGCACCAAACCCCCGCCACCATGGCTTTACCCCCACACACCTGGAATGTGTCCTTGGACGCCCGTTCAAACACCTTCGAGCGGCTGGAGAGGAAGAGCACCTCTGTCTTGCCTTCCTCGCCGTAAATCTGCATGAATACTCGGGCCGTGGTGCTTGCTCCGCCTACATCCCCGGTCCAAACCTCAACCTCGTAGTGGATCACTGGGTGGGCACGCGGAGGAGAAACAGGACATTTAGCAGTAGCAACGACAGTAATAATAGTTACAAAGCAAACATTTCCCAAACCTACGCCATGTGTCTGCTGCTACTTAGGCATCATCTCATCCAATCCTCCCAACAGCATCATAAGCGGTATTATTGCCATTTTGCAGATTGACAAACTGAGGCTTTGAGGACTTGAGTAGGTGGTGGAAATGGCAAACCTACGCAGTCGGACTCCAAAGCTCAGTCCTCCTCTGTGCTGCGTGTGTCAGGGGAGGAACCAGGAATGAGGTCAGTATACCAGCTGGCACCCTCTGCTGTGTGTCTACCCCTGGGGAGACACTGTGGGACAGAAAGAAGCAAAAGGGTCTGTATTTGTCTTTTTCCCTTATTTTCAGTAAAGAAGGATGGTTGAAATGATAATCTTTATTTAAATATAGGCATCTTTCAGATGATACCAACAGATAGAGCTATGTGTTGAAGAAATACTGTCACATTGTTTGAGGGTGGAAATGTGTTACAAGTATTCACCATTAGAGGGCGCTTCTTATAGGAGAGCAATAGGAGAGCAAAATGTCTCCAAGAACTATGGGACCACATTTTTTTTTTCTAAGTGGCTGTTACAAGACTTGTCCTCTCAGCAATGCTGTAAGGTGAAACAATAAGTTTTTCAAGTTAAGACTTATTTTAAACAAGATAAGGGGTCTCTCATTACCACAGCAATGTGAGAAATTGGCGGCTGAAATTGGACTGGCTGAGAACCTGAAGAAGTTGAACTAGCGATTCGGCTTTAGCTGGGGGTGAGATTGGGCAAGTTGATGGGCAGGAAGGAGACCCAGTAAAAGTCAGCATTCTTAATGGAGAGAACCCCAGTCTCTGTTCCCTCTCTCTGGTTTCAATAGCAACCAGGATTAAACAAAATTAGGAAAGATAAAAATTAGCATGCAGGGAACAAGAGCTATTGGACATGAACATGTGGTAGCTGAAATAAAATATTCCAAAGAAAGGGTAAAATCAAGGACAGCACTGAAGAAGAAAAAGGAAAATTCCCAAGAACAAAATGATAGAAAGATAAGAAAATTAGAGGAAGCTTAACAAATTTCAGTTCTAAAGAAAACAGCAGACACAGAGAGTTGGAAATTGTCAAAGAAATAAATACAAAAAAAGGTCCCAGACCTAAAAAACACTTCTAAATTCAAGGAGCTCTTGAGTTCCCAGAAGATTGGATGAAACAAAAATCACAAAAGACACTGAAGACATCATGAAATTTCGGAATGCCAGGGATAAAAATAGGATCCTGCAGGTTTTAGAAAGAAAAAAAACCCAAAGGTTTGGGTAGCAGAATGTCATCAGACTTCCCAGCTGTTACCCTAGGAGCCAGAAAATCCCTTATAAACTCTAAGAGAAAATGAGTTCTAGATCAGCATTCTCTAACAAGCCAAATTATGGATCAATGGTGAGAGTAGGCCAGGGACATTTGCACACATTAAAATTCTCCATTGCAGTGGACAATGAACCAAAAAAGAGGGAGACATGAAATTCAGAAAACAGGAGATCTAACCTAGAAGAGAAAGACTGGAATGTCCAAAAGATGGTAGCAAGGAAGTCTCAAAAGCTTCATTGCAGCCCAGAGAACAAGACAAAAGTCTCCCTTGTGACAGGAGCTGGGGAGAAGGAAGTAGAGTTCCTGTTGGATTTGAACATATGAAAAGAACTTTAATTCTTTTGGAGAGATGGAGATAAGATGGTGTTACGGAATAACTGTGTACTCCCAAAATTCATATGTTGAAACCCTAGTCCTTAGTATCTCAGAATGTGACAGCATTTGGAGACAGGGCCTTCATAGAGGTGATTAAGTTAAAATCAGGCCATTAAGGTGGGTCCCCATCCAATATGACTGGTATCCTTATAAGGAGAGACTGGGACACAGACGCCCATGGTCACAGGAAGACGTTGTGAAGGACAGTGAGACAGTGGCCTTCTACAAGCCCAGGAGATAGATCACAGAAGAGACCCAACTTGCTGACTTGTCAGCTTAGATTTCCAGCCTCCAGAACTGGGAGAAAACAAAGTTTTGTTGCTTAGGCCACTTAGTCTGTGGTAATTTGTTATGGTAGCCCTAGCAGACTAATACAGATAGGTGGGTATACAGATGGGTATATAGAAATACATATGTGTGTATTGAAAACTCTACTAATGAGTAAATGAGATTATTATTAACTCCAGAAAAAACAAATTGTATAAAAAAATGAAGCATAATTATTATGAGTAGGTATCTCAGCAGTGAATAATATTTATGTGGTTATAATAATGTAAAGGTCAAATGTTTATTACTGAAGGTTGGAGGGAGGGGATATATATGTGTATATAAATGTACATGTGTGTGTGTTAAAAATGCTAAATCTTCCTGTTCCATAGTAGGAAGTTAATAGCTAATGTCTATGACTGAAAATAGTTAATGTCTATGACCAGCAAATTTGGAAAACTCAGCAGTGGCCACAGGACTGAAAAAAGTCAGGTTTCATTCCAATGCCAAAGAAGGGCAATGCCAAAGAATGTTCAAACTACCCCACAATTGCATTCATTTCACATGCTAGCCAAGTAATGCTCAAAATTCTCCAAGCAAGGCTTCAATAGTACATGAACTGAGAACTTCCAGATGTTCAAGCTGGATTTAGAAAAAGCAGAGGAACAAGAGATCAAATTGCCAACATCTGCTGGATCATCGAAAAAGCCAGAAAAATATCTACTTCTGCTTCATTGACTACGCCAAAGCCTTTGATTGTGTGGATCACAACAAACTGTGGAAAATTCTTTAAGGGATGGGAATACCAGAACTCCTTACCTGCTTCCTAAGAAACATGTATGCAGGTCAAGAAGCAACAGTTAGAACCGTACATAGAACAATGAATTGCTTCAAAATTGGGAAAGGAGTACGTCAAGGCTGTATATTGTCACCCTGCTTATCTAACTTATATGCAGAGTATATCATGGGAAAAGCTGGGGCGGATGAAGCATAAATCAGATCAAGACTGCCAGGAGAAATGTCAATAACCTCAGATATGCATATGACATCACACATATAGCAGAAAATGAAGAGGAACTAGAGAGTCTCTTGATGAAAGTGAAAGAGGACAGTGAATAAACTGGCTTAAATCTCAACATTCAAAAAATGAAGATCGTGGCATCTGGTCCCATCACTTCATGGCAAATAGATGGGAAACAATGGAAACAGTGATAGACAGAGCTCCAAAATCACTGTAGATGGTGACTGCAGCTATGAAATTAAAAGATGTTTGCTCCTTGGAAGAAAAGCTATGACCAACCTAGACAGCATATTAAAAAACAGAGACATAACTTTGCCAACAAAGGTCCATCTAGTCAAAGCTATGGTTTTTCCAGTAGTCATGTACAGATGCGAGAGTTGGACTGTAAAGAAAGCTGAGTGCCAAAGAATTGATGCTTTTGAACTGTGCTGTTGGAGAAGACTCTTGAGAGTCCCTTGGACTGCAAGGAGATCAAACCAGTCAATCTTAAAGGAGATCAGTCCTGAATATTCATTGGAAGGACTGATGCTGAAGTTGAAGCTCTAATAGTTTGGCCACCTGGTGTGAAGAGCTGACTCATTAGGAAAGACCCCAATGCTGGGAAAGACTGAAAGCAGGAACGACAGAGGATGAGATGGTTGGATGGCATCACCAACTCAATGGACCTGAGTTTGAACAACTTCTAGGAGATGGTGAAGGGCAGGGAGGCCTGGCATGCTGCAGTCCATGGAGTCACAAAGAGTCGGACAGGACTGAGCAACTGAACAACTGAAAAAAAATCAAGCAATTGATAAGTATATTACTGAAAATATAGAGACAGATTTCTGAAGAAAAAGCTAGTTATTAAAAATGTGTAACCTCTGAAGAAGGAGGGTGGGTTGGGGAAAGAGGTAGGTAAGGAAACTGCTGCTTTTTTAATCTTTATCTTGTAGTACCTGTATTGTGCTTTGCTTAGTTGCTCAGTCGTGTCTGACTCTTTGCAATCCCATAGGCTGTAGCCCACCAGGCTCCTCTGTCCATGGGGATTCTCCAGGCAAGAATATTGGAAGGGGGTGCCATTCCCTTCTCCAGGGGATCTTCCCAACCTAGAGATCGAACCTGGGTCTCCTGCATTGCAGGCAGGTTCTTTACCATCTGAGCCATCAGGGAAGCCCAGTACCTGTATTACTCTGATGGAAATCAAGTTTTAACTCATAAAAAGGGGGAAGGATTTGATTCTGCACACTAGCAGGTACCATTACAAAGTCTGTGTATGTGAGACAGTTCTCAAAGAATTTACAGGTTACATGGGAAGAGAGGATGGACACAATGAGAAGACACAAGGCTCTCTGGAAGTGGAAGCAGTGAGTTCGTAGTGGGTTCTTAGAGCAGCTTCCTGTGGAAGTGAGTGTCGGACAGCTGCTTTCAGGATAGACACAGAAATGCAGAGGTGAGGGAGGGGACATTGTCTGTACCAGGTTTGGACCGATGATCCCTAGATAACCTCTTGTTTCTTTAACCCCTACTTAATTGATGGCTCTCATATCATGTGCAATTGGTGGCCAGATCACCTTGAATTTCACCTCCACTCAGAGAGGTCATCATCCTGTCCACATAGTTCCCTCTTCCCCATGCTGTTGCTAACCCCTTATCTTGCTTCCTTTTCATCCTAGCTCTTACTTGGCATCACACTATGTATTTATTTTTTTGTCTCCCATCATGGAGCGTAAATTCCATGAGGACAAGGCTTTGGTCTGTTTTGATCCTGATTGTCTCTACAAAGCCTAGGGCAGTGTCGGCACAGAGAAACAGTCAACACACACATATTGAATAAATGAATGAATAAACAAACAGCTATCTCTTCACTAGTCTTCCCAGGGGGAAAACTATTTCTCTAACTCCTCTTGTCTCTTCACTAGTCTTCCCGGGGGAAAACTATTTCTCTAACTCCTCTTGTACGCAAGACCAAGAAGGTATCTTTCTCAATAAAGTCATCTGCTGCCTTTCTCCCAGAAATTGATGGTTCATCCACTGAGTCCTCAGGTTCCCCATCTGTAGAAGGAGCCCCCTTTCCCTCCCAGAACCCTACCAGGGGCAACTGGAAGCTTCCCACTTTGAGACAAGATCCAGGTGGCCCACAATCCCTCCTCCTTCCCCACTGCCCCACCCCATGGGGAGCAGTGTTGACAGTCTCATCACAGCTGCCTCCATACATTTCTGGATGTCCACCACCTCGCTGGGGTAGAGCTCCACCTCCAGGCGCCCGTCAGCCTGGTCCTTGTCCAGCCAGCGGTTGGCAGGGAAGGTGTACCGCTTGCCTTGGCGGGGCACGCGAATCTGGACACTGCCCAGGAACCAACTGGCATGCATGCCCGTGCTGTCGTGCCCGATCACCAGCCGGTTGATCTGGAAGGAAATGTGCGACTACATGTGAGCAAGGAGCCAGTGTAGATGCCTCCATCCCTCTATCCCTATGCCCCCAAAACACCAGGGCAAGTGGCCCCCCTCAGCCCGGTCTCCAACTCTTCAGGAGGTTCAGGCTCAGCAGGAAGGGCTGGGTCCCAGGCAGACCTGCCCTCAACCAGCCAGGAGACCAGGGCCCCACCTATCCAGTCTGGAGCCTCTGTCCTTTTGTCTTTAGTTCAGCCCACCTCCCAGGGACATGGTGAGAAGCAAGTGCGGGGACAGGTGTGAGTGGAGCTTTGAAAGCTCCAGGATGTACTGAATGGTAGGCAGTGGACTTCCTAAGAATGTGGTGGCTGCACAAGAAAGCAGACGTTCAAAATATTAACCATCGGCTTCTGACAGCCATGTTGGTGATTTGGCTTTGTTTTACAGCATACACAGTTGTACATGTTTTTTCATGTCTTCTCTGGCACATCCATCCTATAGGTGACAATATGCAGGCAACCTTTTGGGGCTCTGTCAAGCCCCGAATGGGACAATTCTGTGTCCATTGTCACCTCTCACTCTTAGAAACAAGGTGTATTTTTCTCAATGACACTATAGTTCAGTTGCTTTGCTATTTTATATTTTATGTTAATCTTTGCCCACAGATACCATAGATGAGCACATAAATTGCACGTTACCATCCTTAAATGTACCTCGCTCTTCAGTGTTCGGATGACGTTTACGTGTTGTTGGTTTTTTTAATGCTATATTCAGGCCAATCCTAACATCAGATGGAATTCTCAGATGGCCTTTGAGATCCCTTCCAGCCCCCTGGATTCTTTCTGTGCTGGTTTGGAGCAGTGGTGCTAGTTCTGAGTCTGGTGCCCAAAGGCCAGATTTAGAAAACTGTCCCTGTAAGCCTTGCTCTCGATCTTCTGCATACTGAGCACCTGTTTGCAGCTGCTAATGGAAACGCTATCACAGCTGAGTGCCTGGAGCCCGGTCCCCTGGAGTCCAGCTTCGTCTACAGACACAGTCTGAGAGTCCTTTAGGGTGTGGGCCAAGGAGCACAGACAGCTTCGCCATCTTTCTGTGGTGCTGGCACTGTGACAGAGGCAAGACAGGAGCAGGTGTTTTCTGCCTGATGTGACAGAAAATGCCACGAAGGCAGGGATCACCTGTCAGTCCCATAATGGCCAGCGCCGGACATGGGCAATCATTTAGGCACTAAAGCGTTTACTGAGTACCTACTACGTGCATGTGGGTGTTGCTAACATAGTTAATGCTAATAACAATCCCACTGGAATCCCTTTCGATAGTAGTGAGAAACCAAAGCAAACAGAGATCAAGTAACTTGCACACGGCCCGTAAGTGGAAACACTGGGCCTCACACCAGGCAGTCGGGGGCCCAACCCCACCCTCTCAAACTTTTGGCCACATTGCATGTTGAGCTGGTTTCAGAAGCACAAGAAGGGCCCAAACACCCTTCCCCACCACTCAGATGTCTCATTTATCTGCTGGCTGCTGCCAGAAATCTTTAGTTAAGGAAACAGCATTTAAGGCTACAATTATTAATTCAGCTTAAAATGTAAATACAGCTTGATCAAGGAAAATCTTGATTTTAGCTCCTTACCTTTAAGATGTAAATGACTGACATGAAATCATTCCCCAGAGCACCTGAAATCAGGTGAGGCTCACCAAAGAGGGAAGGGGTCGGCAAAGGGGAGTTTGTAACCCTCTCAGTTTCCACAAGCCACCCCGAGAGGGGCAGGTGGTAACACGAAGCCCTGCTCAGACACTTCTAGAAAATTTTCCAACACTTGAGTCCAGGCAGTCAGACCCACGCTTCTCCAGGTGAATGCTCAGATCCCTCACGGCACAGCCAGCCAGAGAGGTGATGGTGGGGACCCACCCCTTATCTAAGGCAGAATCTCTCAGGTGTGGCCTGGGAGTTCACACTGAAACAGGCTTTCTGGGTGTCACTGTGGCACACACACCAATTTGGAACTGGGAAGCATTTTCAGCCCCTCTTTACAGCTTCCCCTCCTTCTTCCTTCCTCCTTCCCTGCACACCAGTGTCCAGGACCTGGGTCCCTCTGGTCCTGGCTTCAGAGGTAAAGGAAACACCGGACTAAGAACGTGAGTTCCAGCCCCGGTGAGAGTCCGGAAGCTTGACCACTGTTCACATGCCTCGTGCTGCTGCTCTAGGTCATAGCTGGAAAACAATGCACTGCACCAACCAAGTGGGCACTTTTCCCCTTCAAATGGGTTCACCTGTGTGTGCGTGAGAGCGTGTGTATGTATGTGTGCATGTATGTGTGCATGTGTATGTGAGTGTGCATATGTGAGTGTGTGTATGTGCATGCATGTGTGTATGTGAGTGTGTGAATGCATGTATGTGTGTGTGTGTAGGTGAGTATGTGTGTGTATGCAAGTGTGTGTGTGTGTATGTGTGTGTGTATACATGAACGTGTATGTGTGTGTGCATGTGAGTGTTAGTGTGTGTACACAAATGTATGTGTATTTGCACCCATGTGCAGATACACACAGGGAAATAGGCGAGACACCTTCACAGGGTCTTGAGAAAGAGTCTTACGTTTCCAATGTTGAGGGTCTCCAGGGTGAACTCATCCACTCGACTACGTTCAAAATAGTCTTTCAGGTTGTTGTCAGAGACGAGAAGAACTTGCTTGATGGTGTCAGATTTGTCCCCATAGAGCTTGATGTAGACTCTAGAATCTGTGCTGGCCCCAGGGACGTCCCCCGTCTTCAAGCTGATGTGATAGCGGAAGTCTAAACAGTCCAGGGCAGGAGGCAGGAAGGGAGGGGTTAACACGGGTGAGCTGCAGGGAGCTTGGGGCAGGAGGTCAATGGCCAGGGCTCTGATGCTCAGCTGGCACTCGGGGGCCCAGGCTCTGTTTCTCCTTACATAACCCTGAGACTGGGGTGGGCGGGGCAGGGTGCTCCCGCCATCTCTTGGAGTTCCCTCATCTCAAAATCAGAATTTTGATTCCTGCTTCGTCTGCCCCCATAGGATGTGAATGCTCTGAGAATAGGAAGACATGCAAAGAATACTAAAATGTAAGAGACGAGGATTTAAAGCAAATACACATTCAATTTCTCATCTGATGGATGAAGAAACTAAGGCAAAGGAAGCCTCTGCCTCCCGGCAGACAGCAGACAGCACATTACTTACATGGCATTAGTGCTGAGTGTTCTGACCTCCGTTTTACAGGTGAGGAATCTGAGCCCCAGAAAATGATGTCTTTGGCTCAAGATGGCAAGAGTTCAGAAGGAGTCAGCCTAGCCGTCTGACTGTCGTCACTAGGCCGTCATCATTAAGCATAATACTAGTCCTTAAATTTGAGAGTGGTATTTTTAGTCATTTAAGAAACTAAGCTTGTATTCATTTTTTAAAAGTTGAGAATGGAAGCTGAGTTTTATCAAATAACATTTCTGGCATGATATTGACATAATCACAATTGCTTTCTCTGAACTCTTATGTGTTAAGGTTTATATATTAAAGTAAAATAGTTGGAGATATTAAAAAAAGAGTCAGCTATGAGTGAATCCCTAATGTGGACCCGAAGGTCTTGCTTGTTCTCATCCGAAATGCCATGCTGATGTTAGTCTACCTTATCACCCAGAAAGGTCTGTGCCATCTGTCCCCGGGGAGGATAAGAGGCAAGGCCCAGGACAGTCTGAGCCGTGAGCCCAACTCCAATAGCCTTGTCCAGGGTGTGGGTCTTGGGAACGAGAAGGGAGCACTGGAAAGGCAAGTGATGCTAGCTCCAAGGCCTGCGGTTCACAGCCTCTCGGGGCCTTCGAGCTCGGAGAAAGGCAGCTAAGCACAGCTCTCGGTGACAACCCCACAGACCAGTTAGGCCCTGGAGGAGGCCAGGCCTGTGGGTCTAGTCCAGGCCAGCTCCCCTGAGCACACCTGAGGGCACTGAGGAGGTGGCTTCTGTCCTTGCTGTAAAGATATAGCAAGGCCTGAGAAAGACTGCTTCCTTATACTATTTCCATCTAAATCCTTTCAAAAGCTCTGACTCGGGGAAGAGGGTGAAAGACCCTGTCCCTGTGGAATAGCAGGGCTTGCTGGAGTGGGAAGGACAGGCAGGAAGGCAGAGATGCCTGGGTGCTGGGCCCAGCTCCACTGCTGACCGCAGACCTGGCTGTCCTAGAGCTCCCCTTGCCACAGCATGAGACTTGTGTCCAACGGAGGCATTTTTCATCTCTTAAGAACTGTTCCAGCTCTTAAATTCTATAATTCAATGTTCTCAGAGTGCAAAATTCCAACTTTGCAACTTGCTATCTGAGCTCCACCAGATCTGGGTCCCCCCTGACAAACGGGCATAACATTAGCTCTGCCGACTGCCAGGGTTCTTGCTGGGCTCACATGAGATAAAAAGTGATAAATATGAGGTCTTATTATGCATGTGAGCCCAGCAATAACCTTGGAAGGTCAGTGGAGCTGATGTCATTATGCCCATTTGTCAGGTGAGGATGCAGATCCGGTGGAGCTAAATATCTTCCTGAGGTCAGATAGCAAATTACAGATAATAAGTGATAAATATGAGGTCCTAGGGGCTTCCCTGATGTCTTAGATGGTAAAGAATCTGCTTGCAATGAAGGAGACTCAATTTCTATCCCCAGGTCAGGAAGGTCCCTTAGGGAAGGAAATGGTAACCCATTCCAGTACTCTTGCCTGGAGAATTCCATGGACAGAGTGGCGTGGTGGGCTACAGCCCATGGGGTCTCAAAGAGTCAGACACTTTGGGCAATTAACAGTTTTATGAAGCCTTGGAAAACAAACCAGGAGTTGGTATTATTGAGGATTCTGAATATATTTCTTTTAAATTTTGTCTTAACATTCATGAACAAATCAAAGTTCTTGAAGAAATAACACCAATAAGGAAAACTGTAAGACCTCTAGGATAATTCTCAGCATCGAAGAACAAGGTCTTCACTGTATAGCCCCTTCCAATCCTGTTTATCCTCTCCACATCCTGAATGACAGGTACCCACCCCAGGGCCGGGCAGCATTAGCCAGTGTTACTGCCCTTGTTCCTCTCATCAACAGAAGCCCATGGGTGTCCAGGGACCCACATCCAGGGCCATAAAGAGGCTGTGCACAGCTCATACAGAGGGTTCCAGATCCTCCCTCAGAGCCTCTTCCTCTCCACCCTCTGCAGTGCTGCCTCCATGGAGTGAAGTGAAGGTGTGTGCGTTCTCCAAGGGCTGGTTTCTGGGCAGCCAGGGAAGTCCCGTCCAGGCCACACCCACCACCTGTCCTCTGGACCACTTACTCTTCAGTGTCGCGTTGCTGTCACTGGGCAGCAACTCTCGGACCAACTGCCCATCATCCTTATCCTTGTCCAGCCACCTGTGGGCAAACGAGGGCCGTTAGCTCTCTGAGTGGGGCAGCCCGACAACCAACCATCACACAATTCACCGGGAGGCCAGAGCTCTGAACTCAGCAAAGGAGAATGTTTCTACCAGAGCTCAGAAGAAAAGATCTCAACCCAGACTGGGAGGGAGGGCTACCCTGCAGAGGTGATAACTGGGTAAGCCTGGGAGGGTGATGAGGAGTCAACCAGGAGAGGAGGGAGGTGCATTTAGAGTGAACAATATGCTGGGACAGAGCAGAGCCTCCAGGAGCAGACAGAAGGCAAGTGTGGAACGGAATGGAGCAAGCAAATGTTGAGGGCTGGCAGATGAGGCTGGAGAAGGCGCAGGGTCACTTGATGTGGAACCTCAGTTATTATGGTGAAGAGTCTGTCCTAAAAGCCATGAACACCTGTGTCATTATCATAAAAAAAAAAAACCCACCTCTTTTTCGAAAAGTTCATCATGTGTATGGTACTGTGCTGAGGGCTCTGGGGTGGGGAGAAAGCAGAGAAGATACACTGTGACGAATAAGAGACAGCCCAGCCCCTAGAGAACCTGCAGTCTAGTTAAGGAGACAGAACATAGAATAAATACTAAATTTATCAGCTAAATAACTCTTTCTTAGGCATCACTTAACTAGCTTATTTTTATAGTCATCTATCTATAAATTCATATTACCCACTTGTTGTTCAGTCACTAAGTCGTGTCCAACTCTTTGTGATCCCATGGATTATACAGTCCATGGACTTCTCCAGGCAAGAATACTGGAGTAGGGTAGCCTTTCCCTTCTCCAGGGGATCTTTCCAACCCAGGGATTGAACACAGATCTCCCACATTGCAGGCAGATTCTTTCCCAGCTGAGCCACAAGGGAAGCGCCAGAATACTGGAGTGGGTAGCCTATGCCCTCTCCAGTGGATCTTCCCGAACCAGGAATCAAAATGGGGTCTCCTGCATTGCAGGGGGATTCTTTACCAACTGAGCTATCAGGGAAGCCCACACTATTGATACTATGTATTATATAGGTAACTAGTGAGAACCTACTGTCTAGCTCAGGGAACTCAACTCAGTGCTCTATGGAGACCTTAATGAGAAGGAAATACAAAAAAAGGGGATATATACATATATATATTTCACTTTGCTGTACAGCAGAAACTAACAGAACATTGCAAAGCAACTACACTCTGAGAAAAATAAATTTAAAAGAAAAAAAGAAGGCAGGGCTGACTGGCCAAGGAACTGGATGGAGACCAAGACAACGATGGATGTTGGACCAAATCAAGCGCAACAGAAGTTTAGAGAAATGAGAAGGCTCGTGTGAAGAGGCTCTGATCTGATACCTCAAGGATGAATGAGATTTGACAACGAGGAGGAGCTGGGTCTTCACCCAGAAGGGAGGGGGCTTGATGGCTATGACTCATCAGTACATTGGAGTGGGCCACGGTAGATGCCAGCAGGAGAGACATTGGGCTGATTTGCCTGAAAAGCACTGTTTCCACTGAACACAGAGACCCAGCCTGAGAAATCAGACAGTTGTGCAAGTAGGAGTTATCCAGGCCCCAGTACTCAAGAGAGTCTGTGATATTGGGCTGATGGCAACAGAAGAGACACTCTCAATATTCTCCAGGGCAACAGGGAAACCAAGATACTTGCTTCTTGTCCAGGATGTCACCCCATTTGTCTTGATGCTTATCTTTGCAGTTACTCCTTTTATACTCCCAAGAGGGAGGCAACTCCTGGCCACAGAACATATCAAAGGTAGCCAAGGCACGGCCTCCTCCCCAGCTCTCCTGACATGGAGTTCAGGCTTCCCTAAATCATGGTCTGCTCTACCAATACACGGCCCCCTCTCCCCCGGGTCAATGCAGGTGACGTTGTGGTCTCTCCCATCCCTCTCTCAAGCCCTCCCTCCCCAAGCACATGATCTCTAGGACCTTGCTATCAGTTGGCTGTTAGCTAGCATCAACTACAATATGTAAAATAGATAAGCAACAAGAATCTACTGTCTAATACTAGGAACTATATTTGATAACCTATAATAGAAAATAATCTGAAAGAATATAACTGAATCACTGCTCTACACCTGAAATTAACACAATGTTTTAAATCAACTATCAGCTAATTTTTTCTGACCACTAAGTTGTCATGCTTCCCATGAGCTTTCACTCTGTGAACCTAAGACATGAAGATACAAACTCTTGGGTTTGCTGACAGGAAGGGAGTGAGCAGTGCTGGCTAGAGCTCCTCAGTCAACCTCTGATTGTCCTGCTGAGGTCACTGCAGCATCTCCCACAACCTGGAAACCGCTATGGGACAGCCCTGGCCAAGCACTCATGGGGACAAACCGGAAGGATGGACCACCATCGTCATCCATCCTCAGCCATCGCAAAGCCCCATCTGTCTCTCTTCTTGCCCTCCACCACTTCTCCATCCCCAGGCTCTCCCCGGCAGCAAAAGAAACCATGACTTGTCATTTCAGTTTCCACCTAAATACTTGCAGGATATTAACATAAATTTCCAAATATAGCCGCTTTCTTTCAGTTTCAGACACTTCAGCCCAGTTTCAGCGTGAGACACTGTGAAATAGATAAGCCAGTCTGCTGGAGCTTTTATTATTCTTTCCCTGGACTCAAAAAAGTGTGTAAGTATGCACATATGTACACACATATACACACTCACACATAACACACACATCTACCATAGCTAAGATGTTCACCACTCCCTGATCCTGGCAAATGCCATTACCACACACCTCAGCAAGATAGAAGAATCCGTTTTCTAAAAATATGTGAGCTCAAGTATTTGGAGGCAAGGAGGGCCCTGGCATGTGTCAGGGGCTTCAGCTCCTAGTCAGCCCTAAAATGGGCAGCAGCAGCAGCGGCATCACCTGTGTCATCAGCAGACTTGGCTCCTTTCAAAGTTCAACTCGATTTCACCCTCACAATCTCCATTAGACACTTGCTGGTCAGGAAGGCACAGAAGACCAGAGAAGTCAAGAGTTTTGCCCAAAGTCACACAGCAGGTGGTGGCCAGATTCCTGGCCCCTGGACCATGCTTGTGACAATACAGGCAGTGTGGGCACTCAGACTTCTCCCTCGTCCCCTTTTCAGGTTCCCCGCTCCTCCTCCGTACCTGTCCAAGGGCTCAGACCTCATTTTCTTCATCCACAAGCTTTCTGAAGGATCCCCTCCATTTGTCTGACTTAAAATCCGATCTCTCTGATCTCATTCCCTGCATCTATTTCTCAAGGCCTGACTCTGCCTATTTAATACACAAGCACCTCAAAACCACCTTGGCCCCACTGGACCTACAGAGTCCACCCATCTCTACCCCTCAGCCTTTCCTCCCCAGGTCCTATTTCAGTAGACTGTGAGACTTCTGCCCACCTGCTGAAGCTAGAGACCTCTCTCCTCTTTTTTAATAGTAGGTCCTACGAACTCCACCCCATGATCCACCTGTGGTGTAGCCCTTTCCCCCACCTTCACTGCCACCACCTGGGGCCAGGCTGCCAACTTAAAGGTTGAATTGTGTCCCCCTAAAAAAGCCCTGGTAAGAATATGGCTTTATCAGGAGATAATGTTCTCACGGAGTAATCAAGTTAAAATGATATCATCAGGGTGGGCTCTCATCCAAATGATGGAATCCTTACAAAAAGTGGAAATCTGGACCCAGAGGCAGACACATATAGAGGAAAGACAAGGTGAAGACAGAGGGAGAAGATGGCCATCTACAAGCCCAGGAACACTGCGGTGACCACAAGCTGAGAGGCATGGAACAAACTCTGTTCAGAGCTCCTTCAGCCCTGCTGACACCTTGAGTCTGGTCTCCAGCACTGTGAAATGTGGTGGAGGGCCATTCAAAAGTTAAAAAAAAAAAAAACTTTAATTCAGCAGGTAATTAAGCCTCTGAGGTAACCCTCAGTTAATGTCTGAAGTTGTCACATTTTATTATTAAAAAATGCCAACATTTTGGTACTTAATAGACACAGTAGCACCACACGGGGACACCCGATACTGTGGTTCCATCATCTGTGAGTGGGGAGATGTGAGGCCTGGGTTTAAATGCCACCAGCAGGACCATCTCTGGTTTGCACGGATCACATTCTTAAGCCATGAGTTTGTTGCCAGGTCTGGGAGGAGGGCTGAGCCTTCCCCAAGCAGAGGCCTGTAACGCGAGCTGGGGAAGCTCAAAGCTGGCGGGCCTGGTGTACCTGAGACACGGGAACTCCACGTTGTCGCTCTCAGGCTGCCCCTCCTCTCTCACCAGCACCCGCTCCAGGAACCAGCCGCTGCCGCTGCCTTTGCCGTCGTGTCTGATCCTCACCCGCCTCACCTTCCGCATGGTGACGGACTCGATGGTGAACTCATCGGCCTACAGGGCAGACAGCAGGGCCAGATGGATGGTGGCTCCTCTGGGGCCCAAACTCCAAGGGAAGAGCCAGGCCCAGAAATCCTACCAGCCATAGCTGCTGGGTCGGGCTATTGGTCTTTCCCTGGTGGGCCAGGAGCTACCCATAAAGAACAGGCTGCACTCCACTTCAATTTCTCCCACTGGAACATCATTTGATGTCGAGTTCTCAACAACTGAGATCTGCATTTCTTGGCTAAACAATAGCCATTCCCTGTGATCTCCTTTTAAAAGGCAAATCCCCCAGGAGGATTAACACATCAAGCTGTCATAAATGACTAGCCATTTATTGTGAATTCGTTCCTTGGCTAATCTCTAGCGCTTTGCTGCAGAAAGACACTGGGCCCTTTTGAGAAAGGGAATGATTGGGGGGAACCAGTGGCCTTGTTAATTTCAGTTTTTTCTCGCCAACACAGCAGCGGCCACAAAGTTGCCAAGTCTACAGGAGCATAGCCTAGGGACAGGAACTTGAGGGTGGGATTCATGGCAAGAGTCAGAAGATGTAGCAAGAAAAGAATGAGAAAGGATGGAAGGAGAGCTCCACTCACATTCCAGGGCTAGCCCTCCCCTTGCCAAGGAAGAGATGGCAGAGGAAGGAGAGGACCAAGGCTTATCAAGTCTTCATCTGATGACCAACCTTGGCCTCACAGTTTTGCAACCACTCAGCTCTTTACAGAGGAGGCCATGGCAACCCACTCCAGTATTCTTGCCTGGAGAATCCCGTGGACAGAAGAGCCTGGTGAGCTACAGTCTGTGGGGTCGCAACGAGTCAGACATGACTGAAGTGACTTAGCACACACACACTGGGCTGTGGGCCAGATCTTCTAGGGCAGTATATCCAACATCTTCACAACAGCCAGCCACAGACAGGCACCCTTCACCCACTTCAGAGGTTCAGGGAATGGAGTGACAGGCCCCAATCTGCCTGACTCTTTCCCTGCTGTTTCACACAGCTTCCCCAGTAAACCCAGCTGATGGCTGGGAAACCAAAGGAAACGCCCAGCGCATGGGTCATGTGACTGACAGGAGACCCTAGTTCTCCCACCTTCACGTTTAGTATATTTCTTGGGTTTTCTCTTAAAAAGGAAATGAACAGGTGCCTCCAGTGGTCACGCCTAGTGGAGAAGGCAGTGTTCTCAAGCGGGCCCTCAGATGCCCCAGCTTCCTGCAAGCCTGGGATCTCCAGGTCACCATAAGGTGCCCAGCTTCCTTCATTGTCCACCCACCCCAAAAAGCCTCCTGCTCTGCCCTCTTCTCAAAGCTCAGGGGTGCGAAGAGGATTGTGATCCCTTTAAGGTAGCTCTCCAGCTCCCAGTCCTAGGAGCCTGGTGGGTATCAGGCATGTAGTTCCCTGCTCCCTCCCCCAGAGCCAGCCCCTCTGATGCCCAAGGCCCCAGTACCAGTGGGCAGGGAAGACCAAGGAAGAACGGCTGGGGCCGGGGAAGGGGCGTCGCACCGCTGCAACT
Source organism: Antilocapra americana (assembly GCA_007570785.1). Lineage (NCBI taxonomy): Eukaryota > Metazoa > Chordata > Mammalia > Artiodactyla > Antilocapridae > Antilocapra > Antilocapra americana. Next base: position 43,089,539 of record ML662445.1, read on the forward strand.
TACGTTGCCCTTCTCAAACAGGTCGGTGTTGTTCCTGCAGTTGTAGAGCGGCCGCTCGCCTGTGTCCCCCACGTCACCATAAAGGCAGAGGTAGACGTTGGCATCCGTTCCCGCACCTTCGAGTTCCCCGGTGCACACAGTCACGCGGTACCGGGCCACTGCCAGGCAGAGGGGGAGATCACTGACTGCCAGCCCCTGCTCCCAGCACTGGCCCTGCTGCTCCCCACTTTTAAGCACTGCTTTCCTCTCCCCCATCCAGCTCTCATCCAGGGCTGACCTTGCTCCCTCCCTCAGCTGCCTCAGGGCACTGAAGGGCCAGCTCAGCTGCAAGTCTCTGTGCCGGACAGTTCAGAGGTTCCTGCTCCTGGCTAATCATCAGAACTCCGTGGGAAGTTTATATAAGAATTCTGATCCCTAGGCCCTGCCTCAGACTCCTCTAATCTTAGTTCTTGAGCCGGACCCCTAAAACTGCATTGTTCACAAGCTCCCCCAGGGGACTCTGGTGAAGCTGACAGTGTTTGGGGATCACGGGTCTAATTCAAACATTTGGGCACTTGATTCCATTCCAGCCCAGCAGACTCTTTTTTTTTGCCTTAGGTTGTTCTCCAATTCATCTATGCCCTGTCTTCCTAAGAAAAGTAAGATAACTTTTCTTTTGAACAAGAACTGAGCCTCCTCTTCTCTTCAGAACTCCCCGGTGCTAAGGACACGCCAGGAAGAGAAGCAGAGAAAGCCGCAAAGTGCGGCCGCTCTGTCTTCCCATGTTGAAAATATACTGTGGGGGGCAGCCCACATCCTGCACATCACAGCCTTGCTTCCACTTCAAATAAGCTTCAAAGTGAAGTTCATTCATTCGTTTGCCCCTATCTGTTTACCTAAGCCTGGTAGGTGGAAGGCATTAAGACAGGTGTAATGAGCAAGACAGACAGACTCCTGCTCTGTGGCACTTGCATTAGAGTTGGGAATGGGAGACTGGGGAGGAGAGATGGACGGTAAAATCATAAACTATGAACAGGAAAATTTCTGAGTTATATCTGTAACAAGGATAATATCTTGAAATGATGCCACAGAGTGTGCTAAAAGTGAAGAGAAGGGTGGTGAGGGGTGAAAATGATTTAGAGATGCAGAAAAGCTTGCTGTGAGGAGGCAAGGCTTGTACTAAGATGTTAATGATAGGAGCCAGCCACAGGTGCTGTGAAAGAAGAGGGTGTTGCTAAGCTGTGAAGCCCCAGTGTGAGTACAGAGACTATAAAGTGCAGATGAGCAGCTATGTTCCAGGAGCAGAGAGAATAAGGCTGGTGTGGCTGGAGTGGAAGAAGCAGGAAGGGACGATGTGAGGTCCAGAGTGAACAGTAGCCAGAAAGGGGCCTGTGATGTGTGACAGGTCAAGGTTAGACACGTGGCTTCCTTTGCTTATTGTTTTTAGTAGTACAGGAAGCCATTAGAGGGTTTAAGAAAGGAAGTAACTTGGCCTGATCTGTGTTTTAGATCTTCCAGTTGCTATGTGGAGGGCTGATTGTAGGGGATGAAGGAGAGAATCAGAAAGGACAGGTAGTAGAATAATTATAGTAGTCAAGAACCGAGAGAGGGTGCCTAGGACTGGGAGCGCAGAGGAGACGGAGAGAAATGGATAGATCAGAGTTGCATTTTTGAGGTAGAAATAACAGACTCAGTGATCGATTAGACAGGTAATTAAGGGAAAGAGAGAAACCAGGGATGATTCCTGGGTTTTTGGCTTGGGCAACTAGGTGAATAGCATTGCCATGAAGTAGGGACATCTGGGAAGAAGGATAAGTTTGGAGGTAAAAGTCAATAGTTCTGTTTGCTCATTATAAATCTGAGATGCCGATTAGATCAGGGGTCCTAAACCCCCAGGCCGAAGACCAGTACCTGTCTGTAGCCTGTTAGGAACCGGGCCACACAGCAGGAGGAGTGGTAGGTGAGCAAGTGAAACTTCATCTGTATTTACAGCCGCTCCCCCTTGCTTGTATTGCCACCTGAATTCTGTCTCCTGTTAGATCAGTGGTGGCATTAGATTCTCTTAGGAGTGCAAACTCTACTGTGAACTGAGCTTGTGAGGGATTTAGGTTGTGCACTCCTTATGAAAATCAAATGCCTGATGATCTGAGGTGGAACCGAGGCAGTGAAGCTGGTGCTGGGGAGTAGCTGCAAATCAGACCAGCATTTAGCAGAGAAGTTGACTGCACAGAGATCACAATAAACCAATTGCTTGCAGACTCATATCTCAACCCTATCAGTGAGTGGAAAGTAACGATTAAGCTGTATTTGGTGGCAGGCTTTAAGTCAGAAGCCATCACTTACTTTAGTTCATGCATGGCCCACCCATCATTTTATTTACCACTTCCATTCATGCCTCTTTCTCACTCTGCACACTTTTCTCAGCCACAGTTTTGGCAAGCCCACAAGCTAACCCTAGCCAAAATGATTAAAAAATAAACATCACTGGGGAGCTTCTTTGGAAATGGGTGAAGACCCAATAATGAGACAGCAGAAGACTCTAACACTGCCTGGTGGTTCAACTGGTAAAGAATCTGCCTGCAATGCGGGAGACCCGGATTCAGTCCTTTGGTTGGAAAGATCCCCTGGAGGAGGGAACAGCTACCCACTCCAGCATTCTTGCTGGAGAATCCCCAAGGAAAAAGGAGCCTGGAGGGCTATGGAGTAGTCCACGGGGTTGCAAAGAGTCGGACATGACTGAGTGACTTTCACTTCATTTCACAAAAAGTAGGCTGCACTTCAAAGAAAATACTGAGAGTCCTACTTAAACTACACATTCATTTCAACAGGTGATTCACATTCTCCAAGCCTGTTTGGTAAAATATGTGGCGACCAGCTATCCAACAAAGCCATGAAACCTTCAAAACTTTTTCACTTCATGGATACCAAGCACCCTGCATTAAAAGATAAGCCCTTGGAGTTTTTCAGAAGAAAAAAAAATGTGAACACAAAGAACGGAAGCAATTATTGAAGGCCACCACTTTATCGAACATGTCTACACTGAGAACATCATTCTTAGCACCTAATCACATTGCTGGAGCTGCTGCTGCTGCTAAGTCGCTTCAGTCGTGTCCGACTCTGTGCGACCCCACAGACAGCAGCCCACCAGGCTCCCCCGTCCCTGGGATTCTCCAGGCAAGAACACTGGAGTGGGTTGCCATTTCCTTCTCCAATGCATGGAAGTGAAAGTGAAGTAAGTCACTCAGTCGTGTCCAACTCTTTGCGACCCCGTGGACTGCAGCCTACCAGGCTCCTCCGTCGACGGGATTTTCCAGGCAAGAGTGCTGGAGTGGGATGCCATTGCCTTCTCCGCCAATCCTGCTCTTACTAAGGACATTTGTTGTGAGCTTTTAGGAAAGACTGCAGTTCAAAAGGTGGCACGTGTTCCTCTTTTGGCCAGCACCTTAACTAGATGAATGGATGAACTAGCAGGGGATATTGAGGCAAAACTCTTAGGATTAAAGAGTCACCATGATATGGAATCCAGCTTGATGAGTGTACCGATGATGACAACAAGGCGACAGTGCTTGTTTTTGTGCAATATGTTGTTCAGGGGGGTGTGCAGAGGGTATGTCATGTGCACTTCTGTTGCCTACCAACACCAGAGCTCAAGTCTTTGAATGACTACAGATCAGGAAAACTGAGTTTGTCATTTGGTGTCAGTACACGCATGGACGGAGCAGCTGCCATGACTGGACAGCTTTCTGGTTTCACTACTCGGGTAAAAGAGGTTGCTTCTGACTGTAAACCTACACACCGTGTCATCCATAGCGAAATGCCGGTTAGCTGAAAAATGTCACCCAAACTTCACAATGTTTTGCAGGTTGTGGTTAAAATTACCAACCACATTAAAGCACGTGACCTTAACTCATGTCTGTTTACACAGCTCTGTGAGGAGATGGACACAGAGCTCCCATGCCTTCTCTTATACACAGAAATGAGATGGCTTTCTAAAGGTTGATCACTGACCAGAGTGCTTTAGTTACAAGGGATTTCTTTTAGGAAAACAGTCATCGTCAGGCAGCACATTTTAGAGACACAGAATTGGTTGCAAAACTTGCTTACTGTGTGACACATTCAACCTGCTCAACAAACTCAGTCTGTCACAGGGCAAAATGACACCGCTTCCAAGTCAGCAGATAAAGTGGCTGCATGCAAAGCTAAACTGGAATTATGCGGCTGATGAGGGAACATTGGGATTTTTGACATGTTTCAAACATCAGCAGAGATTTGAAAGAGCCTGAGCCAGCACTTTCTTTCTCCCAGCTTGTGCGTGATCACCTATGTCAGCTTTCAAAAGACTCAGAGCATTGCTTTCCAACCACAAAAGACTCGCAAACTGGGAAGGAATTGATCCGTGAACCATTTGTGAATAAGCCCGGTGAGTTGACTTTGTCTGTGCTAGAAGAGGATCAACTACTTGAGATCCCAAATGACAGGGGCCTTAAATGTATGCTTGAGACAACTTCAAATCTCCATGCTTTCTGGATTAAAGTCAAGGTGGAATATCATGAGATTGCCAAAAAGGCACTGAAAAGCCTGCTTTCATTTCCAACATCCTATCTTTGTGAAGCAGGGTTTTCTGCAGTGAGAGCAATCAAAATGAAATTGCAGAGCAGACTGGACATCAGCAGCACACTCTGGGTGTCACTTTCTCCCATTACCCCCAGAAGGGACCAACTAGCTGCAGAAAAACAAGTTTAAGGCTCACTGATTCTGCACTGTAGTGAGTTGTATAATTATCTCATTATATATCACAATGCAGTAATAGTAGAAATAAAGAGCACAGTAAATGTACTGTGCTTAAATAACCCCAAAACCATCTTCACCCCAGTCCAAGGAAAAACTGTCTTCCTTGAAATCAGTCCTTGGTCCCAAAATGGATGGGGACTGCTGCATTTGATGATCATAAAGAGAGGTCAGTTGAATATGTGTAGAGGGTCAGGACTGTTGACATGACTTTCGTCATCATAGACGTGTAGATTCCACTGAAAGTCACAGTGCCAGATGAGGTCCTCTGTGGAGAGGATGCAGACAAGGACTGTAGAGGGATGCCAACTTTAGAGATCAAGCCCAGAAGCTAGAAACTCAGATAAGAAACAGCAGCCAGTGAAGCAGAGGGATTTTGCTCTGAATCTAAGACTGCTCTAAAAAGTCTATTTTTTTTAATGAAGGGGCTATTAAGGCATTCCCAGATAAATAAAAACTAAAAGAAGCCATCACTAGCAGACCTGCTCTAAAAGAAACATTAAAGGGAGTCCTTCATATTTGACACTAGACAGTAACTTGAACACACTCATACATAAAGAGAATGAGGAAAAGCAATGATAGAGGTATATCTATAGACAGTATATTTTAATTTTTGTCTGTACCATTTTCTTCTCATATTTTATATAAAAGACAACTGTATAAAGCAATTATATATAAAGTTGCATTGGTGGGTTTATAATGCATGAAAATGTAATTTGTACGGCAATATAGCATGAAGGAGGGGAAAGAAACAAACCTACACCAGAGCAGAGTTTTTGTATGTTATTGAAAATAAGTTGGTATTAGTCCAAACTAGAATGTTGTAAGTTAAGATGTTAATTGTAATTCTCTCCCTGGTATAATTCCCCAAGTGTAATTCTTTCCAATAAGAAAATAATCTATATAAATAAACAAGGGAACTAAAATGATATTTTAGAAACTATTTAATACAAAAGAAAGAAAAAGGGACAACAACAACAAAAACTTATGACATAAAAAGCAAATAGCAAAATGGCAAATGTAAATCCTGCCTTATTAGTAATTACCTTAAGTGTAAATGGACTAAATATTTTAATCCAAAGGCAAAATGTGACGATAATCCTGCAGAGATGGGATAGATCCCCCTACTCCAAATTTGTTCGGAAATCAAGGTTAATGTTGCCACACATGTACCAAGAGTGAATAGAAGATGATTTTTCATATAATGAGGAGTTCTGGGGAGAGCATGATAAACCTCAAGCAGGACCAAATATGAGATAGCAAGGAGGGATGACTGGCTTGGGGTATGGTGGCTAGGGGGTGGGAATTTCTTCACATGGGTCCTTGTATGGCTTGAACTTACCACCAGTGTGAAGGAAGGGAGCATCCAGGCCTCCTCACCAAATTGCCCAAATATCAGGCAGAAAATGAGACAGATTGGCATAGCTGTAAAACTGTCAGAAGTCTAACATCAAAAATAATTCATGCTCCTTATTACACAGAGATTGACAGAACGAATGATGGATCTTACTATCTGATATGTGGAAGAGACGCACTCTAGATTCAAAGACACAAATAGGGTGACAGTAAAAGGATAGCTCAGCAGAGACAGACACTCTGTATGACAGACTCTAGGTTCATGCACATCACTACAAGTGACCCAATTTTGTCCCTTTTATGGCTGAATAACATTCCACAGTATATATGAACCACGTCTTCTTTACCCATCCATCTGTCTACGGACATTTAGGTCGCCTTCATGTCCTGACTATTGTAAACAGTGCTGCGGTAAGCACTGGGGTACATGTGTCTTTTTGAGCAGGTATCCAGGTTGGGAAGAAGTAAAACTATCTCTGTTCATGGACAATGAACAATAATCCTTGTATAATGAAAATCACAAGGAATCTACTAAGAATGATCAGAACCAACAAATGAGTTCAGCAAAGTCATGGCGTACAGGAGCAAGATGGCAAAGTCAACTGTGTTTCTATCACCTTGCAATGAATAATCTGAAAATAAAATTAATAAAACATCTCCATTCAAAATAGCATTAAAAAGAATAAATGAAAGTGACAGTTGCTCAGTCGTGTCCAACTCTTTGCGACCCCATGGACTCTAGTCCATGGAATTCTCCACGTCAGAATACTGGAGTGGGTAGCTGTTCTCTTTTCCAGGGTATCTTCCCAACCCAGGGATTGAACCCAGGTTTCCCGCATTGCAAGTGGATTATTTACCAGCTGAACCACCAGAGAAGCCCCAAAAGATTAAATACTTAACAGATAATTTTTTAAAATATTTGACTGTGCTGGGTCTTAGTTGTGGGATGTGGGATCTAATTCCCTGACTAGGGATCAAACCCAGGGCCCCTGCACTGGGAGCATGGAGTCTTAGCCACTGGACCACCAAGAAAGTCCCTTAACAGATAATTTAAGAAAACAAGTGAAAATAAATTAATAAGCCATCGAGATGTACACTACAGCAACTAACATTAATAATACTGTACTGCTTATTTGAAAATTGTGAAGAGAGTAGATGGCAAAAGGAAAAGAGGGCAGCAGAGGATGAGACGGTCAGATAGCATCACTGACTTGATGGACATGAACTTGAGCAAACTCTGGGAGATGGTGGAGGACAGGGAAGCCTGGCATGCTGCAGACCATGCTGTCACAAAGAGTCAAACATGACTTAGCAACTAAACAACAAGGAGACAGTATATCTTAAAAGTTCTCATCACAAGAAAAAAATTATGTAGCAACATATGGTGATGGATATTAACGAGGCTTACAGTGGTGATCATTTCACAATATATACAAATATTGAATCATTATGTTGTATACCTGAGTCAGTTATACTTTGTGAGTCAATTATGCCTCAATAAAAAAGAAAGAAATGTGTAAAACTCATACTCTGAAAACTAAAAAACTGTTGAAAGAAATTTTATGTCATTGTATGGCAAAACCAACACAATAAAGTAAAGAAAATTATAAAAAAAAAGAAATTAAAGATGACTTAAATAAGTGAAAAAGCATCCCATGTTCTCGAATTGGAAGACTTAACATCGTTAAGACTTAGCATCCCTGTAGTCCATGGGGTCTCATCATTAAGCTCCAATTGCACCATTAAGGCAATACTTCCCAAACTGACCTACAGATAGAAATGAATCTCTATCAGTCTTAGTAGACTTCTTTGTAGAAATTGACAAGCAATCTCTAAAATACATATAGAATTTCAAGGAACCCAAAGTAGCCAAAACAATACTGAAAAAGAATATTAAAGAAGAGAAACAAGTGTTGGCAAAGACATAGAGAAATTAAAACTCTCATACATTGCTGATAGAAACGCAAAACGTGCAGCTGTTTTGAAAAATAGTATGATAGTTTCTCAAAACTCAAAACAGAATTGCCACATAGCAGCAGTTTGACTCATGGATATATATCCAAGAGTGAAAACACATGTCCACACAAAAACTTGCACATGAACGTTCACAGTCACATTATTCACAATAGCCAACAAGTGGAAACAGCCCAAATGTCCATCAACAATTGAATGTAGTCTATCTACACAATGAAGTACTACTCAGTAATTAAGATAAATGAAATGCTGATACATGGTACAAGGTGAATGGATGTTAAAAAACATTATGCTAAGTGAAAGAAGACTGAGCACCGAATATCTAACGCTTTTGCATTGTGGTGCTGGAGAAAAAGCTTAAGAGTTCCTTGGACTGCAAGGAGATCAAATCAGTCAAAGAAAATCAAGCCTGAATATTCGTTGGAAGGACTGATGCTGAAGCTGAAGCTCCAATACTTTGGCCACCTGATGTGAAGAGACAAATCATTGGAAAGACCCTGATGCTGGCAAAGATTGAAGGTAAAAGGAGAAAAGGGCGGCAGAGGATGAGATGGTTAGATAGCATCACCAACTCAATGGACGTGAATTTGAGCAAACTCCAGGGGAGAGTGAAGGAGAAGGAAGTCTGGAATGCTGCAGTCCACTGGGGTCTCAAAGAGTTGGACATGACTCAGTAACTAAACTACAAAGTGAAAGAAATAGACACAAAAAGCCTTGTATTAAATGGTTCCACTTATATGAAATGTCCAGAACAGGCAAATCTAGGGACAAAAAATAGGTAGTTGGTTTAAACAGATGGGTAAGTACAGAGCTAAGGAGTGAGATGCGGGAATGGGTATGACTTTTCTTGGGCATGTGGTTTCTTTCTGGGGCAGTGAAAATGCTCTGAAAGTTGATAGTGGTCATGAAGCATGATTCTATCAATATACTAAAAGCCACTGAATACTTTAAATAGATGATTTGTATGAACATGTATCATGCCTCAATATAGCTGTTGTTTTTTAAAAATGAACACCACTCATCCGTGGTCCATCTAAAATGAAGATAAAGTACATCAGGAACAATGTACCAGTAAGTTGATTTCAACGCACAAATTTTTTTTCGTTCATATACCAATTTTATTTAGTGATAGGAAGACATCTGAAAATTAAATTTGACCTTTAAATATATGAGTCCGAAGATACAGTGTCTGAGCAAAAGCACTTGTTAGAAGAAAAGGTCAAGGACAGCAGCTTATCTGAAGACCTGCCTGACCAGGGCCAGCAGAGGCGGCCTCTGAAGCCAACAAGGGGGATAGGTCTTGTCTCCAACACTGCCTCTGGGGGATCGCACCTGGCATTCAACCATTGCTGTCTCTCCAATCAACTCTGCTAAAATACAGAATCTACATGTTTTAAACTTTCAGCCTTAGCATAGACGAAGCTGATGCTTTTGTGTTAAGCTCCCAACGATAGGCGTTGTTAACAGTAATCGGAATAAATAGCGCCGACTGGATTGAGTCATGAAATGTGAAAGCACAAAAGGGAAGGGGGCGTGCCTGTCTCACTTCATTCTGAATTTTGATGAAGGTCATTTTGCCTTTTCCAGTTTAACTATTAGGCCCTTCCCAGCTGCAAGCTGATAAGGGAATTCAGAAATCCCTGTGCCTGGGAATTCCAGTCCCCTTTACTCAGGAGCTCAAAGGTCTGTTTGCCTGGACATTGTGAGGGGTCCCAATCCTCTCTCGGGGAGGGGGCCCTCCCAGCCCACCTGCCACTAAGGTTTCAAGCTCCTTCCTGGCGAGAAGCCTATGGGCAATTAAAGATGATTTTAACTATTAGTTATCAGCAGTGAAAGACTTCAAATAGACAGTAAGTACTGGAGCCTCTTGTACTTTAATTTTAAAATTACAGCTCAGCCTGATTAGCAAGAAGCTACAATTTTCAGCACTTGAGTCCGATGGTCTCTTGCCTGCTCATCAGTGGTAGGAAATCACTTCTGGGCACACACTGGAGAATGCTAATCTCATCAGTTTTACTATCTCACATAGCTCCTGAGGGAAAGGCAACGTGGAAATAAATTGTGGGCTGGTGAGTGTTTTGTCCATGTTTCCTGGTCTGCATTAATCAGTGCGATCACCCCCGGTGGCATCCTGGCTCTCAGGCATGGTTTTTAATTGCTTGTTTGACTGGCCCTTGTTTTTTAAGTAAACTAGGAGTACCCAGTTTCAAACCTAGAGAATTGGTTTTAAATTGGTATGTACTCATCTTACATGAGCCCAAGGCTCTCCTCAAGGGATTTCCAGGAAGCCCGGCATATTATTCACTAGATCAGGGTACCAACTGGGGAAGTGAGACATTGCCACCACCTCTATTCACTGTTACAAAGAAGCATCCAGACCAGAAAAGGAGATCTGAGTTCCTGTAGAGGTGAGTGAGGATATGGGTATGTTCCAAGAACAAGAGAAATTTATGTGGGCCAAAAAGAACAGTTGAGGGAAAGAAATTCAAGTTGGTATGGGCTCCAAAGTACTGCCCAGGACCCCCAGAAGACATTAAAATGCCTTTATAGCCAGGACAAACAGCTCTTCTGTTACGAACCCAGGTCCTGGGACTCTTTAATCAGTAGAAATTGGTAAGAGGCCAGAAAAGAAATTCAGGCAAGGCTTTACAAGTGCCCTTGCTCACTCTCTGAGGAGGGCAAGCTGGTTCCTTAAACAGGATGAGGGCAGTGGCAGATTGGGGGCTCTGACTGGAGGAGTGGCTTAGATGGTCTGCCCACCGCCTTGGTGGTGCTGTGTGCAGGGGTCATGCGCAGTGTCCTGCTTTTGCTCCCTGCAATTCAGAAGTGGCAGTTGGTTTGTGGCCTTTTTGTATCCATGGTTCATAATTGCCCCAACTGCTGTGTGTGTGCAGTTATTTTTAGTCCCCTTGCAGCTTCCCTGTATTATGTTGCTAGGGGTGCAAGCGCTCCAGTAAAGGGTGCCAGGTCTCGACTTAGCTCACTTCAGTCCAATACTCATCATTAGAGAATTTTTTTAATTGCCATTGTCTTGTAATAGTATCGCAGAAGGCAAAAATAAGCAAGCGCGTTTTTGTATGTAATCTATGGAACCGCTCTTCCTCCCCAGCCCTCCCACCACGATCTCTTCTAATCTTTCATATCCCTACTTCCAACTCCCAGCTTCTTCAGCAGGAAGCTCATCTCCCCATTGTGCCCACAGCATTCATTCAAATCCTGCCGGTTCCACCTGCGAAGTATTTTCTTGAATTTATATTCTCCTCTGTAGGCAACTTGGTCCTTGCCCAATTTCAAGATCGCTTCTTCTCCCCACTGGATGATTTCTTAAAGGCCTGTCCTTAAAACACATCCTCCACACACCCACAAGTCCTTGACAGAGCAGGAGAAACTAGGGAAGAAGGAACTGTATGGAATTCAAGTTCAAGGGTGGTGTGCGTGTCATCAAGGTCATGAGAAGCCTAGGAGCTCAGGAGCCCAAGATGGAGGTGCAGACTGAGTCAGAGCTCAGAGGAGCAGCTCTGTGGGACGAGCCCTAAAGAGGTACTGAGGAGTGGCTGGTTGTGGGGGAGGAAGGGGAAGGGCAGCAGAGTGGATGAGGACCAGCATGTGGATGAACGGACTTTCCACATGGACGCTGATAAAGTGGGACAAAGTCTCTCAGGTCTTGATATATGCAAAAATTATTTGGTGTGCTTGATAAAAATACAGAAGATTACCAGGCGGAGCCCTCAGAGAGTCTAGTCAGTGTATCTGAGGTTGGGCCCAGGAATCTTCATTTTAACAAACACTCTGGGCAATTTTGATATAAATGGGCCCTTGACCACACTTTGAGAGATACTATCTGATACAGGCTGAATTATGTCCCCCTCATACTCACATGTTGAAGTCTGTGGGGAAATTAACAAGATGGTGTCAGTCAGGCTCTCTCATTTCCCCCCTCGCCCGGCCACGCCCTCCTGCCCTCTGGCCCCATGTTCTGTAAACAATGACTTTGCACGGTTATGTAACAGCCGAGACCACATATAGCACTGCGCATGCACATCATGAGGTTCTCACTTGGTCACAGGCTACTTTGTGTGGTAGGCCTATGTGAGCTTCACCTGGAAAGGCCCTGAAGGGTTGGGTGTGCTCATGCTGAGTTATGTTATATCTGTTGCTACTGGAGAAGGAAATGGCAGCCCACTCCAGTGTTCTTGCCTGGAGAATCCTGTGGCCAGAGGAGCCTGGTGGGCTGCCGTCTGTGGGGTCACACAGAGTCGGACACGACTGAAGCGACTGAGCAGCAGCAGTAGCATATCTACCGCTACAGCTGCGGTGCCAGCCAGGAGAGAACAAACACGTCTCCAGTTCCTGCAGTCCTCGAGTCTTTTTCCAGTCTCTTAGCTCGAGCCTAGCCTACCCTGGATTCAGCGAACAGTGTGCACAGTGAGATAGATATAGCGAGACAACTGGCATCATGAACAGGATCAACAAGACAAAGTCACAACCCCCAGGACCTCAGAATGTGATTGTTTTTGGAGGTTGGACCTTTAAAGAGGTAAACAAGATAAAATGAGGTCATATGTGTGAAGCCTCATCCAGTATGACGGGTGTCCTTATAAGAAGAGACTAGGACACAGGTATAAGCACACACACACAGAAAAGACCACATGAGAAAATGGTCATTTCAAGGCAAGGAGAGAGATCTCAGGAGAAAGCCAACCCCTTGATCTTGAACTTCAGCTTCCAGAACTATGAGAAAATAAATTTCCATTGTTTCAGCCCCCCAATTATGGTATTTTGCTACAGCAGCCCAAGCAGACTAATTCGCTATTCTAGAACAATGGTAGAAGTGGGGAATCTAGAGAATGACCAGGGGACACAATGCAAAAGAGTAATGTGAGCAGAGCCAACAGAAGATGCAAATGAGCTGGGACAGAGGCCCCCTCTATGAGCAGTGAGAGTTTTGAGGCTGGAGTGCAGAGATAGTCAGGAGAATGCCCCCTTTCACTAGCCCCACAGCTGTGAGGACAGAAAACTGGGTTTTGGGAGAAGGGGAGTCATGCTTTAGTCAAGGTAAGGAAGAGATGGAGGTAAAAGAACAGCCTGGGCATTTAAGTAAAAGTGGCAGCTTTCTCTCTGGGAGAAAAACCTCACTAGAATGATAGCATACTGGCATTTTAAAGAGTTAACCAAACATAAAATTGTCACCAATAAAGCCTGGGGAGAGGGATGAATATAGACAACAGCAATCAAATTTCAGAAGCTGGGGCACAGCTAGAAAAGTGACTCAGCTAGAAAAGGACACAGTGGATCCTCACTGGGACCCCTAGCAATTTGTTAGATAAACAAATTCCTGAGCTCCCCACCCCAGACCTACTGAATTAAAAAATCCATGGGTGGGGCACAGCAATCTGTGTTTCAAGAAGCCCCCTAGGTGATAATGCTAAAGTTTGAGGTCCCAGTAGAGGGAGAGAATTGATTAGAGCTATCAGTTGTGAAATTCACGAAGCCACCTTGCAAAAAGTCTCAGTAATAACAGCACCAGGTAACTTCAGAAATAGGGAGTGAGGAGCTAATATCATGAGGACTGGATGGAAGGATTTAGAAAACAGATCTCAAGACCCTCTCCTCAGTTGTTCACAGCTCCAGGCCCAATTCTGGCACATAAGGAGGGCAGACCAGGTAACAGTAAGTGTATTTCTGCCTTGGGCTACATTTTATATAAAGTCCTAATTGGGGGGTGGGCAAGAATCACGTTATTTATCATATTTTCAGGGAGATGACTGCCTTGCTGCCAAAGAAAATATTACTGAATGTGAAAAGGCCAAGTATGGTCACTGACAAGGTAAGAGATCTTGTTCTAGGTTCCACTTCCTCAGTTTCCTTATCTGCATCAAGCGATTCTAAGGACCTTTGAACACAAATAATTCATAGTCATACATTTTAATTAAAATTGAAGAAGAATCATAAAATAGTACTAATTGCAATCATTGCCTAATTGAACTAACAGGGTGATTCCTCTTTACATATACATATATACATATATATATATATATAGAGAGAGAGAGAGAGAGAGCGTGAGCTTCTACTGGATGTGCAAATGCCTGAGAAGTGACATTATCCAAATACTTAGAAGGACTTCAGGAATGATGGGTGATGTTGTTTTCTATATAGTATTAACTCTGCAATTTTTCAAATTAATTTTGCACTTAATTATCTTAAGCGCTTATTTTGATCAGTTGCTAATATTTACTTGCAGTGCCATATTGAGGGCTATAAAGCTCACTTCAGACTCAATGGGAAAGAATGATGTGATTTCTCAGTAATGTCTGCCAAGGGAAAAGGACAGGACATATGCCATGTATTGGCCAACACTCTGGTGGTAAAACCTAGAGGCAAAATGGTCTCGCTTACCTCTGACTGTGGATGACTCCAGATTAAAAGCTCAGCTCTCTGCTACTAGCCTTAAACAGAAATAGAGGATTCACAAGGGAGCAGTCAGGTATGACTGTAAGAACCCAGATCCAACCTTCCTTTTTTGAACAGCATCTCATGAATAATTTGAAGAGGATGCTTCCTTTAATTTCAGGGAGTGTCTGGAGAAATATTGTTCAGTGTGGATTCTTCTCATTGTCTCATAGCCAACCTGAAGACCCAGAAATCTCCCCCTTCTTACCCATACCCATCATCTTAGAGCTTTAGCATCATGTCTTGGAGATGGTTCCTACAAGCCTATCTTGAGTATAGGACCTTATAAACTCATTCCTCATTCAGAGAGAGCCAGATGATGCATAGCGGACAAGGCTACAGTTCATGAGTCAGACTCCTATCGGCACACACACACCCCATTCCCCTACCTCCTCCAGGATAAGAGCCCATCAGTACTTACTGCCCATTATCCTCCGTACTGTTGGGCCTTCAGCAGTCATTTCCCTAACGATCTCATTGTCATCCTCATTTGCATCCAGCCAGCGATTGCAGTTGAAGTTATACTTGTCCTTGGTCAGAGTGTTCATCAGGGTCATCTGGAATGAAGTCCTGGGGTGAGCAAGTGGGTGGTACTAGAGATATTCATCCATGCCTTGAGGTTCCTATTCTGCTAGTTCATCTCAAGGAGGAAGAGGCCATCCCCCCCCAGAGAGGACTCTTGTGGAAGATGGAGTGCCAGATTAATATTTATCCCTCTGGTTCCCCAGAGACCCACAGTTGCCTGGCAGCCAGGTGACTGGGACACAAGGCAAGTCTCTTGAAACCTAAGCATCTTTTTAGTCTACTTTGGCAGTCCTGTCCTCATCAGGAATTCCATGCGTCATGTGTCCAATTTTAGGTCTCACTGTAACCCTTTCCCATCCACACTCCCAACAGATAAAGGCAAACTAATAAGACAAGGTCATTAGAAAGAAACCATGTTGGTTCCTCTCCCAATCACCTTCCAACCCCAAGATGGTCGTCTCACCTTTTCTAAATGCCATCCAGAACCAGGATTCCTTTTATCATGCCATGCCCGAATCTTATAAAACCTGCCAAGGTCTGGGAGCTCAATCTATGGTGAGAAATAACAAGGTATGAATGGACAAAATCAAGGGAAATGTATTTATCCTCATAGCTGAGCCCCTGCCAGGAGGGCACCTGCTTTGAGTTGTTTTTTCAGCATCAAGGTGGGGTTTACTTCAAACCACCCTCATATACTCTATCTTCTTGTGCTCCTTTAACCAATGGCACATGAGGGCAAGACTGCTGTAGATCTAGGGTTCAGCCTGGGCTGGTTAAACTGAACAAAAATAACTGACCCACAGTAGGATCCTGACTAAAGGAAATCTTCCAAATGATAAGCTTTCAGTTACAAAACCTATATGGCAGCCCTGCAAATTAACACAGGCCCATAGCCCCAGGACTCTGCTGGGCACTGAAACAGACAAAAAGATCAATACAGTGGTCATGCCCTCTCTCAGGGGCTCAAAGTCTAGCTGAGAAGACAAAAACATAACGAGCAATGAGCTGAAGGTATAATAGAAGCTCCAACAGGGTGCTCTGAAAAGAGAGCCGCAAATTACAAAATTATTCTTACCTAAAGGTCAGAGCAGCACTTCCCTTGGCAAAACAAGGCTTGCTCTACTTATATACATATTGAAATTTTAAAGCTGAACTTATTTTTAAATGTTCTAAAATGTATACTTTCCCCTAAATTGGCTCCTTATTCTAATTCAGTCCAGGTTGGGCTGTTTGACACTAACTGTGCTCAGGGTCCCTATTCTACAATGACTCCCCAGGTCACCAGGCTCCTGGATGTCCAAAGCCATTCCATACTTGCTTCTTCTCCCGTGCTTTGTTTGGAACTGTCTGATTCAGATAAAGGGCCAGATCTAAACTGCATCCCGATGCATTGCTTGTAGGTTAAATGTGGCACTCCTGCAGGGGTCTGGGGACTCTATTTTACCTTTTTGTCATCAAACTTGATCCAAACCTAGCTTCAAAAACCAGAACCCCATGACAAATGCGTCTTACACCCCTTCCTCCTTCCTCCATCCCACCCCATCACACTTCCTTCCTACCCTAAATTTCTCAATTATGCCGGGTTTGAACCACTTGTTGTTGGGATTCAGAAGGATCTCATCTGTCCTCCCCTTCTGCCCATAAATCTGGATGAAGATAGGAGAGTTGGAACCAGCTTTCTTCAAGTCGGTCGTCCAGACCCACAGGGACCATGGGAATTCTGCAGAGATAGGTCCAGTTGCACCATAAACTTCAAAAAGTGAAAAGATTTTCATGCTTCCAGTGGAGAAAATGAGCACATCAAAGGTGATCAAGACTGAAATTCAGGTTGTAAGCAGTCATGTCCCACTCTCCCACTGTATAAAAGCAAGTACCCAATTTGGGAAATGAAGGATTCCTTGCCATTTGAAAGTGTGTGCCTTAATGTTCCTTTCTTTAAAATTAATTAATTTATTTTAATTGGAAGATTAAGACTTTACAATAATGTGATGGCTTTTGCCATACATCAACATGAATCAGCCATAGATATATATGTGTCCCCCTCATCCTGAACCCTCTTCCCATGTCGCTCCCCACCCTATCCCTCTAGCTTGTTCCAGAGCACCGGCTTTGGGTGCCCTGCTTTGTATATTGAACTCGCACTGGTTATCTGTTTTACATATGATAATGTATATGTTTCAATGATATTCTCTCAAATCATCCCACCCTTGCCTTCTCCCACTGAGAGCAAAAGTCTGTGGCTTACGTCTGTGTCTCCCAGTGAGAGTCTGTTAGTAAGTTTTAAGTAGGGGCAAGAATAGACTCCACCCAGACTGTGGCCAGCACATTCAGAGTGCACTCTGTTTGACCATTCAGTTCAACAACTAGCCCATCACAGCAGCGTATCAATTTGGGGCTGCTGGAGTATCAACTTTGGTGCCATGAGTATAACTCTGTGTGGCCTGTACCTTGGAGAACTGAGCTCCCCAGGGGACCCTTTCCTTTCCAGAGGAAAATTGAGAAGCGGGAGAACCCAGTGTTTTGACATCCTGGCCTTTGTTGGCTCCAGGCCCCTCCACCTACTTTTGAGTCTCTTCTTCCTGAGAGACACCATCTCATAGAGCTGCCTCTCGATCAGTCCATCTGCCTTCTTCTCATCCAGCCAGTTGCTGCAAGGGAAGGTCTGCTGGATGCCAGTGAAGGGGCACAGAATCACCACCTGGGGAAGAAGATGACATCTTCTGTAGTGAGTCCCCTGATCGGGACTTCCTTGCAACGCTCAATAGCTTCCTTAGCTCCACCTTTAGGGTCATATGGCCTATCCCATTAAATCTTGGATCAAGAAATATCTCCTTTAAGAAGTCTTCCCAAGTAGGTATCATCCATGCTCCCATTTACCAGCACAAATTTTTCTCTATACGCACACTGTTTTTGAACACTATATTTCCTTATGTGCATCCTAAAATCTGTCTGAACCAAACAACTAGAATACTAAATTAATACCCTACATTTGTCTTGTGGAAAACAGTTAATCACATAAAAGATAAGTAATATCTATAATTTAATATGAAAACTACCCTCTTCAGGGCTTGATCCTTATTCAACCTACACCTTGTCCATCTCTATTCATATTCTGAAATCATAGGTTTAGAACATAGCAGTCTATCTAACCCAGACACACCTAGATGCTTTGAAGAGAAGCATCAGAATGCCAAAGACAGGGATCTTAGGAACATCAAGAGAAAAAAAGACAGATGGCGACTGGACTAACAGATGCCTGACGATATTGGGGGATGAGGGAATTAGAATTCAGTCTAGAGTTCTGTATCCTAAAACTTCTTTCAGGAATGAAAATGAAATAAAACAATTTTCAAATTAACTAAAACAGAGTTTACCACCAATATACCTTATTTAACCAAAGGAACTTCTAAAGGAAGTTTAACAGGAAGAAGAAAATTGACACCAGGAAAGAGGTCTTCAATGCAAGAATTGGCAGCAAACACATTGGCAAATCTGAACAAATGATGACTCTACAAAACAACATATAATGTGTGGATTTAAAACTAATTTAAGATAGAACTAAAATACTAGGCAAAAATAGCATGCAATCTAGATGCAGGATTATTATCATTAGAAATTTCTAAGATTCTTGAATTGTTTAAGAGGGAAATAGAGATGGTGATTAAATTTAGGTCTTTTCACAGTAAGTACGTATGCTAAAATTTCAATAGTAACCACTAAAAAACCAGAAATAGTGTATAATTTCCAAATCACTATCAAGGAAACCAATCAATTTGTCAAAAAAAAAGGGAAGAAAAGTAAAAGCAAGACAAACAGACATGTCAGTTAGTATAATAAATGCAAGTGGACTAAATTTATGAAAAAGATAGTATTAGATTGGATTGTGGCATAGATTCAATTCACCAGAAGGTTAAAATAACTCTATATTTCATAAAGTAGCTTCAAACCATATACAGAGAAAATTGTTAGTTCTATAGTAAGAAATTTAAATATCTACCATTGACATTGGAAATTTCAACACATGCTCTTAAGGAGACAGAAGATTCAAATAACAAAGGTAGCAAACTGAATTTATAAATAAAATCGAAATCTTAAGTTCAGCTCTTGGAAATATGTGCATAGGTTGAAGTGCATTGTAAAGTAAATCTCAAAAAAATTTAAATAACATCATTAATGTTTCCTGATTAAAACAATCTTGAAATAAATAACAAAAACATAAAAAGCAAAATGTATTTGGAACCCAAAAATTACATTTCAAAATAAATCAAGGGTAATGAAAGAATTTCAAATGGAATGACAAATAAGAACCAAAAAAGCACAAACTACAGAAGAAAAAAATTGATAAATTGCCTTTCATCAATATTAAAATCTTCTGCTCTTCAAAAACATTTAAGAAAATGAAAAGGCAAATTATGGAGAACAGTATGGAGAGTCCCTAAAAAACTAGGAATAAATCTACCATATGACCCAGCAACCCCACTACTGGGCATATACCATGAGAAAATCATAATATAAAAAAGACACACGTACCCCAGTGTTGACTACAGTACTGTTTACAATAACCAGGGCATGGAAGCAACCTAGATGTCCATCAGTGGATGAATGGATAAAGAAGTTGTGGTACATATATACAATGAAATGTTACTCAGCCATAAAAAGGAATGAATTTGAGTCAGTTGTGATCAGCTGGATGAACCTTGAGCCTCTCATAAAGAGTAAAGTAAATCAGAAAGAGAAAATGCAAGTATTGCATATTAACTCATATATATGGAATCTAGGAAAAATGGGACTGATGAATCTACTTGCAGAGAAGGAATGAAGACACAAATGTAGAATGGTCTTGTGGATGCAGCAGGGGAAGGAGCGGGTGGGTTGAGTTGAGAAAGTAACTTAAACATGTATATACTACCATATGTAAAACAGATAGCTAGTGGGAAGTTGCTGTAAAATACAGAGAGCCCAGCCTGACCTAGAGGGGTGGGATGGGAGAAGGGAAGGAGGCTTCAAAGAGACAGAATTGGGTCTTCCCGGAGGCTCAGTGGTTAAGAATATGCCTCAAGTGCAGGAGATGTGAGTTTGATCCATGAGTTGGGAAGATGCCCTGGAGGAGAGCATGGCAGCCCTCTCCAGAATTCTTGCCTGGAGAATCTCATGGACAGAGATACCTGGCAGGTTACAGTCCATAGGGTTGCAAAGAGTTGGACGCAACTGAGAGGCTGAGAACACACATATATAATTATATGTGAGCACACATATATAATTATGACTGATTAGTGTTGTTGTATGGCAGAAACCAACACATTATAAAGCAATTGGACTTCAATTGAAAAATAAATTAAAAAAAAAGAAAATGAGAAGGCAACCCACATATGGGGAGATTGTTTATATATAATGTATATCATGGGCTTCCCTGGTGGCTCAGATAATAAAGAATCTGCCTGCAATGAGAGAGACCCAGGTTTGATCCCTGGGTTGACAAGATCCCCTGGAGAAGGGAATGGCGACCCACTCCAGTATTCTTCCTGGAGAATTTCGTGGACACAGGAGCCTGGTGGGCTACAGTCCATGGGATCCCAAAAAGTTGGACATCATATCTAAAATACATATTATATATCACAATTATATATAGATATAGATAGTTCTATCATAGAACTTGTATCAAGAATACACAAAGAACTCATAATTCAACAATAAAAAGATAAAAAATTTAAAAGAGGTAAAAAGAAAGGAAGATATATAAATGATCAATAAGCATATGAAAAAATAATTTCAATGTAATTGGTCATCAGAGGCATGTAGATTAAAACCAAATAAAATTCCATTATATATCCATAAGAATACCTAAAAATTTTAAAGATTGGTATTACTAAGTGATGGTGAGGCCATAAAACAACTGGGATTTTCATACAATGCTGGTGGGCATACAAAATTGTGTAGCCACTTTGAATACAGTCTAAAAGACTTTTGTAAGTTAAATGTTTATTTATGATAGAATACAGAAATTTGACTCTTAGGTATTTATCCAGCAAAATCATGAACATGCCCATAAAAAGACTTGGACATGAATGTTCTTGGCACTTTATTCATAATAGCAAAAAACCCCACAAAACCTGGAAATGACCTAAATATACACAAATAGTTGAATGAATAAATAAAATGTTGTATACCCTTACAATGGAATACTACTTAACAATAAAGGGAAAGAAGTACTAATACCTGAAGCAATGCTAGAAAAGACAAATCTAATCTTTAATGACTGAAATGGGATCTGTGGTTGCTTGGAATTGTAGAGACTGACTGAGAGGGAGAACATGGAACCCAAGGAACATGTTGGGTAATGGAAACATTTCATATATTAATTCTGGTAATGGTTACATGAGGGTATTCAAATTCATTAAAACTCATAGAGAAGTACAGTTAAAAATAATGCATTTTTATTTATGCCAGTTATACCCCAACAAAGTTGAATTTTAAAATGAAACAATAAAATCAAGCTGAATGATAACAAAAGTATAACATGTGGGGTACAGGTACAGCACTACTTTGAGAGAAAATTATAGTATCAAAATTTATACTATGAGAAAAGAAGAAGGCTAAAATTGAATGAGCTAAGAATACAGTTTAAGAATTTATAAAAAATAGCAACAAATGAAACCCAGAGAAATTTAGAAGTGATAATAAAGAATAATAAAATAGAAAATAAAAATATAATAGAATATAAACAAAGAAAAATGTTGGTTATATGAAAGGACTAAACATACTTTTGTGAGAATTATATTTTTAAAAAGCAAGAATATCTGGATAAATGATGTTAGGAATGAAAATAAGATTATAATTACAGATGTAGTGGAGGTTAAAAGGTAAGAGAATACTGTATGTGACTTTATATCAGGACATTTGAAGTCTACAAATACACACAATCCAAGAAAAATATAGCTCATTCAGATTGAGGAGAAAATGGAAAGCTTGAATAATTCTATAGCCACCAGGCTTCTCTGTCCATGAGATTTTTCCTAGCAAGAATACTGGAGTGGATTGCTATTTCCTCCTCGAGGGGATCTTCCCAACCCAAGATCAAACTTGCGACTCATGTATCTCCTGCATTGCAGACAGGTTCTTTTTCCACTAAGCCACTGAGGAAGCCCCAATTTTATAACCAAGAAAACAAAAATGCAACTTTCCTTTTTAAATCAGTAATTCTTCTCTCTCTTGTAAGTATGCACACACAATCCCATGCTATCTTGATCAGATCACTGCATTATTTTACACCTTCTTTCAGGAGAAGAAATGTTTCTCATTTTATTCTAAGATCAAACCTCACAAGGACTGTATGAGAAAGGAAAATCAAGGGCCAATGTCACTCACGGACATTAATACATAATACATTAATCAATTTCAGAAACGTAAAATTAAAATTCATTATGACCAAGTTTGGTTTATAGAAATTCAGGGTTGGTCTACCATAGAACTGGTAATTTACCATAATAAATAAAAAAGAAAACCCATTTGACTATCCAATTAAGTACAGAAAAAACAGTAGATAAAGTTTAACACCAATTCAGAATAAAAACTCTTAACAATAAAACTATAAATGATCAGTCTTAACAACAGAGTTTAGCAAGATAACTATATGTAAACTTAATATACAAAGGTACTTTTATATCTGTCTGTACCAGCAAAAAAATTAAGTTTTTAAAGAGATATCATTTATAATAGCAACAAAAGTCTCTATAAATATATTTACAAAGACATGCAAGACCTTTATTAAGAAAAATATAAAACTACACTGAGAATTATTAAAGAGCTAAATTTTAAGGGGTACTATAAGAAGATCCAACCAGTCCATCCTAAAGGAGATCAGTCCTGGGTGTTCATTGAAAGGACTGATGTTGAAGCTGAAACTTCAATACTTTGGCCACCTCATGCGAAAAGTTGACTCATTGGAAAAGACCCTGATGCTGGGAAGGACTGGGGGCAGGAGGAGAAGGGGACGATAGAGGATGAGATGGCTGGATGGCGTCACCAACTCGATGGACATGGCTTTGGGTGGACTCCGGGAGTTGGTAATGGACAGGGAGGCCTGGTGAACTGAACTGAACTGATATGTTCATAGATAGGAAAAGTTAGTAAACTAATAATATCAGTTCTTCCAAATAGGTCTACAGACCCAGTTGCATTCTGTTCAACAGTTCTTCATGGAACTTGGCAAAAAAGTCCTAAAGTTTCTATGGAAAATAAAGGCTCATGGCTAGGTCAATATATACCCGAGGAAGAAGAATAAAGTGGGCAAATGTGCCCTTGCGGATTCCAAGTGTAAAGTGAAGATAGTGAGGAATGCATTAGTGCAGGAATAAACTAAATCAATCGGAGAAGGTGATGGCACCCCAGTCCAGCACTCTTGCCTGGAAAATCCCATGGACGGAGGGGCCTGGTAGGCTGCAGTCCATGAGGTCACAAAGAGTCGGAAACAACTGAGTGACTTCACTTTCACTTTTCACTTTCAGGCACTGGAGAAGGAAATAGGACCCCACTCCAGTGTTCTTGCCTGGAGAATCCCAGGGACGGGGGAGCCTGGTGGGCTTCCGTCTATGGGGTCGCACAGAGTCAGACATGACTGAAGCGACTTAGCAGCAGCAGCAAATTAATCAATAAATGGGACAGCCTAGAGAGCTCGGAGACAAATCATACACTTGGGGAATTTGACAAGTGACAGTTGCTCTTTCAGAACAGCAAGGAAAGGATTACTCTTTAGTTATCCAGTGCTTCCTAGACTTCTTTAATGATAAGAATTACCTAAAGCATGTATAAATACCCAGATTACCTGGAAATTCTGACTCAATAGGTTTGGGTTTGAGCCCAGGATTCTATTTTTAAAAATAATTCCAAGTGATTCTTAACTTTACTCAGATTTTTAAAGTCCTTCAATAAATGTTGGTGGGACATTTAAATATCTATATAGAAAAAGATAAAGTTGGATCCCCACGTTGTACAAATATCAATGCATAATATATTAAAGATGTAAATATATAAACAAGAAAACCAAACTCTACAGATTTTAGAAGAAGATAAAGGAAAATGTCTTTAGAACTTCAGGGGAATTAAAATTTCTTTCAAAATGCATTAACCATAAAGGAAAAAATAAGACAGATTACTTTTAATTTAAATCTCCTCTCCAAAAAACATGGCAAACTACAAAAAGATATTTGAACATATACTATCAATACTAGACCACCTTATCTGCCTCCTGAGAAACGTGTATTCAGGACAAGAAGCAACAGTTAGTACTGGACATGGAACAACGGACTGGTTCCAAATTGGGAAAGGAGTATGTCAAGGCAGTATATTGTCACCCTGCTTATTTAACTTATATGCAGAGTACATCACTTAAAATGTCTGACTGGATGAAGCACAAGCTGAAATCAAGATTGCCAGGAGAAATATCAATAACTTCAGATATGTGGACAACATCACCCTAAAGGCAGAAAGCGAAGAGGAACTAAAGAGCTTTTTGATGAGGGTGAAAGAGAAGAGTGAAAAAGCTGGCTTAATTCCACATTAAAAAAATGAAGATCATGGCATCCAGTCCCATCACTTCATGGCAAATAGAGGGTGAGAAAGTGGAAACAGTAACAGATTTTATTTTTTTGGGCTCCAAAATCACTGCAGATGGTGACCATAGCCATGAAATTAAAAGACATTTGCTCCTTGGAAGAAAAGCTATGACAAACCTAGACAGTGTAGTAAAAAACAGACATCAATTTACCAACAAAAGTCCATAGAGTGAAACCTGTGGTTTTCCCAGTAGTTATGTACAGATGTGAGAGTTGAACCATAAAGAAAACTGAGCACCAAAGAATTGGTGATTTCAAAATGTGGTGCTGGAAAAGATTCTTGAGAGTCCATTGGACAGCAAGGAGATCAAAACAGTCATTCCTAAAGGAAATCAACCCTGAATATTCACTGGAAGGATTGATGCTGAAGCTGAAGCTCCAGTACTTTGGCCACCTGATGTGAAGAACTGATTCATTGGAAAAGACCCTGATGCTGGTAAAGATTAAGGGGAAGAGAAGAAGGAGGCAACAGAAGATAAGATGGTTGGATGACATCACTGACTCAATGGACATGAGTTTGAGCAAGCTCGGGAAGACAGTGAAGGACAGGGAAGCCTGGTGTGTTGCAGTTCATGGGGTTGCATAGAGCTGGACATGACTTAGTGACTGAAAAACAATACTATCAATAAAGAATTACTATCTGGATTTAATAAAGAAATCCTAAAAATAAATCCAGCAATAGATTATTCAACAGAAAAATCAGCAGAAGACATGAACAGGCATTTTCCATAAAATGAAATATGAATGGACAGTAAAGAAATGAGATGTTCAACTTCAGTAGTAATTATGAAAATAAAAATTAAAACCACAAGAATATCTGTTTATATACCCAAAGTGGTGCAAATTTAAAATTCAGGCAATATCTAGTGTTGACAAGGATGTCTGAAACAAAACGTATCGCATAAATGGCTGATAGAATAAAATGGTGCAACTACTTTGGAAAACAAACTGAAATTCTTTGGAAACAATTAAGCTTCAGAACTGAAGATTTACTTACCTTACAACCTAGAACTTCCAGCCTGAGAAGCTCCTGCATATTTGTACAAAGATATACATACAACAATTTCATGGAAGTATTGTTTATAATAGCAAAAATCAAGAAACAACCTGAAAATGTCCATCAATAGAAGAATAAACAAATAAATTGAAATCGATTCATGCAATGGAGTAGATGGAAATGGATGGTCTACAGCTTCTGCTATCAATTCAGATAATCTCTAAAGCATAATGTTGAGTGAAAACTGCCAGTAATCAACAATATACACATAGACAAAATTCTTAATAGTATATGTTCTTTGGGAGAGAGAGGGTTATGTGATTGGGGAAAGACACAGAGGAGTTTCAGAAGCATTGGAAATGTTCTTTTAAGTTAAGTGGTAGGCAAAATTAATATTTGAGCTTTTAAATCATTCTCTATATCTTATTTTATTATGTATACTCTTAAAGCATAAGTATTCCACAATTAAAATCATGTATTTAAAAATACTTGTTGATGGAGCCATTTAAAAACTAAAGTGGAACGTTGCATCAGGAATCAGGACAGACTATGACCATCAGCTGAACACCCCTGGATCACCTGCCCTGTGTCGGGTCCCTGGTGGTATGTACAGAGCATCCCCCATTCCCGATCATCAGCTAGACAAGATGGATGGGCATGTTACCTTCCCAACGTCCCCATGAAAGGGATTTCCCATGTGCTTTGTAACTCATCCAAAGGAAATAGAAAATAGGATTCAGACTAGAGTTGTAGCTGCAAGTGAGGAGTTTCCCTGGTGGCTCAGTGGTAAAGCTCATCTTACTGTGTTAAGGGTCAGCAGTAAAGAAGCTGCCTGCCAATTCAGGAGACTCTGGTCCAATCTCTGGGTTGGGAAGATCCCTTGGAGAAGAAAATGGCAACCCACTCCAGTATTCTTGCCTGGGAAATCCCATGGACAGAGGAGCCTGGTGGGCTACATTCCATGGGGTCACAGAAGAGTCGGACATGACTTGGTGACTAAAACAACAAAACAATGACAATCTGCAAAGTAAAGAGAGTGTCTGAATCAGGCCAGGGTCTCCCTTACCTTCTCACAGTACCAGCCTCTGTTGACGCCCACATTGCCATGTCCAATGGAGACCCGGCTCAGGGGGCTGAGGAGGACAGCCAACTCAATATTGAAGATATCTGTGCGGCCACGGTCAAACACACCGCCCTCCAGGAAGATCTTCCCACTGTTCTTATTCCCTCTGGCCCCATACATGACCATGTAGATTTTGGATTTGGTCCCGGCCCCCCGGACATCCCCAGTGAAGACGGTGACAACGTATGAGATGGCTGGTATGGAAACAAGGGGAAGGAGATGGGTCAGTGCAGGCTGGTAACGATGTCCTACCCACCTTCTCCGGCACCTAGCCATACCTCTGCCATACACCCATGCCCCCCCAAATCTTCCTCCTCTGGGTGACATCCAGTGCCCTCTCCACTTCACTTTATCTTTTTCAGAGTTGGGGTGCCAGGGCATCTGACTTTAGGAACAAACTGCAGGTTACAGGAAGCTGTCAGGCCTGATTACAGGAAACTAACAAAGAGAAGGAAGAGCTTGGGTTGGCTCAGAATAGAACTTATTATGAATGCTAATTACCATGTGCATATTATTAGTAGCTGCCTGATGAATTCTGTTATGTCTCATTTAATTATAATAGTCAACTCGATTAATAGAGATTTATATTCGGGGCTCTCTGACTCATGGAGCTCGCTCTTTTGCTCATAACTTAAAAGTGTAACTCTAATAGAGGGCACCAATGGCTTTCTTGACCACCTGACATGGTGAGATATCAGAAGGCTGAGGGAGAGAGCGTTGGGCCATCTGGGGTTTGGCCAGTCAGAGGCAACGTGAGGACACAGAGTTCTGGAGGAGAGTCAGCAAAGGGGATTAAACTCTGAGATGAGACAGGGTAAAGGAAAACACCAAAGACCAACATCTGAACAGGAAACTACAGGAAATTTTGTTAAGGTCGGGCCTGCATTTTTTTCACTCTGTCCAGGAGTCTAAGCGGTACTTTGAACCTTGCCAGTCCTCCACCTCCCTTTCATCCTAACTTCAACCCCTCATCTCAGAGAAATAAAATGTCTCTGAGAGATAGCATATTATTCATTCAAACATTTGCACCTTCCCTTGCTCAACAAACATTTACTGAATGCTTACTTTATAACAGGTCTTGGGAGAATGTGACTTTATAACAGGTCTTGGGAGAAAGGAACAGCTACTGCTCTCAAAGAGCGGGCCTCCAGCTTTACAAGGTGGGGCCAGAGGGGTTCTCATGCTAGACAGACAGCCACGGCCTAGGCTGTGAGCGATCCCAGTTTCTGACTGTCATCTCTCCCCCTCCTCTACCCCTGCACTAGTAATTGTGACACAGTTAAAGGGGGCATATTAAATCTGCTCTCATGAAAGTTTTTTTTTAATAACATTATTGCAGTATATTTTACAATGCCCACTTCAAGCATAAAAAGCAGTGATTTTTTTATTTGTTTTTACTCTTGGTTGTGCTGGGTCTTCGCTGCTGCCTGGGTTTTTCTCTGCTTGCCTTGAGCGGGGGGCTAGTCTAGTTGTGGTCACAGGCTGCTCATTGCAGTGGCTTCTCTTGTTGCAGAGCACAGGCCCTAGGGCACGTGGGCTTCAGCAGTTGCGGTTTCCAGGCTCTAGAGCACAGACTCGATAGTTGTGGGTCTCTGGCTTAGTTGCTCCGTGGGATCAGCAACTTAGTTGCTGATGTGGCATCTTCCCAGATCAGGGATCGAACCCACGTCACCTGCCTTGGCAGGCGGATTCATTACCACCGACTCACCGGGGAAACCCTAGTGTATGTTTTTGAGTAAATGATTGGCAAACTCTAGTAACAAACTTACGACACACCCAACAACGGTCAGGTAAGGCCAAGGCACTGCAACACCAAGGTTGAGAAACACTGGAGGGTTTCCCTGGTGGCTCAGTGGTAAAGGATCCGCCTGCCAATGCAGGGGACAAGGGTTGGACCCCTGGGCCAAGAGGATCCCACGTGCCACGGAGCAACTAAACCCGAGTGCCACAACTGCTGAGCCTGTGCTCTAGAGCCAGGGCGCCACTGAAGCCCACGTGCTGTAGAACGCATGCTCCGCAGCGAGGGGAGCCACCACAGTGAGAGGCCCTCGTACCACAGCTGGGGAGTAGGCCCGAGCAGCAGTGAAGACCAGGCACATGCAATAAATAAATAAAAATATTTTTATGGAAGGGAGAAATGTTGAAAAGCACTAGAGCAGAGGAGCATTTGGCTTCCTAAACAACGGCCATCAAGTTCTACTCAAAATGTCTGGAGCAAAAGGGGAGAAATGGCTCCACCTAAGGGGTGGGGAGTGGGGTTCAGAGGAAGTGACTGGAAGCAGGAATTTGAGAAGAAGGAAGAGAAATGGCCTCACAGGCTGAGGAGAAAGCATGTTCCAAAGAGAAAGGCAGAGAAAGAGGAAGGTGGGCAGATGAGGGGAGGGAGAGGGAAGGCGTGTGGATGAGATGGGGGGCTGTAGATGCAGGACCGAGTGGACAGTGGGAAGATGGGGTGGGAAGAGCGAGCGTGTGTAGGATTGGTGGGAGAAGGTGTTGAAAGATGCTGCTGAAACAGTCAACTGAAGCCCAGCCGTGAAGCAATTTTTGTCCCGTACCCCAGAACTTGGACCCATCCTCGGTGCAGTGGGAGCCATGGGAGGGTCTGCCCCAGAGCACGTTCTCAGCTGTGCACATTCGCCAACATCCATCTTTGGGAGCACCTGTGAACTTCCATGCTGGGAGTTTCAAGTTGTGTGTGGCACTGCTATAGGGTAGAGATTCGGGAGGCAGACCAAATCCTGGATCTGTCACTTACCAGCTGTGTGACCTTGAACAGGTCTCTTAACTTGTGACTCAGTTTCCTCTATTGTGAAATGGGAACAACGGTTCTATACTGTAGGGGTGCTGTGAGGACTAGAGGAGATGACCTGGGTCAGGGGCCTAGAGAGAGCCTGGCTTGTAGGATGCGCTCATAGTAGCAGGAGGGAAGAGTGAGTCAAGATCCTCATAAATGAACACACGTTCACAACCTAACTCCATCCTATGGATAACTTCCCCTCCCTGGGAAGTCAGCATCTACTTGGGGGTGCTTCCCCCATCTCCTCTGGCATCAGCAGAGCTCAGACTCCAGCCCAGAGGAACAAAGAGCACTTTCAGGGGCAGGAAGAATGTTGTCTGCAGACACAGCTGCTTTCCACTTGACTGACATCTCTAGGTCCACAGATGAGAACACTGACCCTCAGACAGAGAGTGAAACATTAGCCAGTTTGCAGCTCCCCTTTCTTCAGTCCTACCTGTGGTCTCAGCTCCACCCACTAAGATATCCCTCTGGATTTTGCCATCATCTTCATCCAAGGCCAGCCAGCGGTTAAGAGGAAAATCATATTTTCTTTTGTTCCCAATATCTTCAATGACAATCTGGGAAAGAGACAGTGAGAAGGAAGGTTAAAAGTCATGGAGGTCACACGTGGGGACTGAATCCATTCCTCCATCACTTGAGTGAACTCTAAGAATATGTTCTCGTCTTCTTAGTGGCCCAAGGAGAGCTTATCACAGGGACACACCTGTTGTCAGGAAAACCTTGCAAAGCACTGAGAGTCACACAGGCGTGACTCAAGAAGAGTTACCTCCTTCTTGAATTACTGAGCTTTTGCTCACTCCTCTGCTGATGATCGTTTAACAATGCAGTGCAAAAAAATTTGGCAGGATGTGCCCAGTGAGACTGAGGGGCCAGAACTGGAAGCCTACATTTGCAGACAGCACCAAGATCATCATCTTCCTCACCTTTTGGAGCTTGGGATTCTGGCCTTCTTGCTGAGACAGAGAGTCCATGCAAAGGGAGCTAGAAGCCCTGATTCTGGCACACTGAATCCTGGGATCTGGTGAGCTGGTCAGAAAATGTCAGCCACGAACAGTGATGGTATGGGAACTGGGCATCCATGAAGCCCCTGGGGAGACTCACACGTGAGCTAGGCTAGCAAGGCTGAGATAAATGCATCTTCTCAAGCTCACCAAGATGCTGAGAGGCCCTCCCAAAATGTCCCAGAAACATCCAACTGAAAACTCTAAGGCAAGTGTGATTGTCAATAACCAGGTCGAGTCTTCCATCATAATGGGAAGGCAGACATATCTGGTGACAGGATGAGTGTTCCCAGGGCTGCCTGAGAGAATAGGGCTCTGATTTTCAGAAAAACTCACTTCCTAAGATCAAAGTACCTCTAGTGTGGAAACAGGGCACGTCTTGACCTAACCTAAAGGCATCTCACCTAGTTCTAACCCAGTGTTCATTAAGGAAACTTCTGGGCTCACGACTGGCCTCCTGAGGATACTCCCCACCAAGGGGTGGCAGTGGCCTGAGCCAGTGACCAGCCTTCTCTCCCCAAATTGGCATTCAAGCTCAGGTTTATAAATCAGTCCCTTGTAAGTGTGGTTGGTAAGAGTCACCCTTCAGAGCTTGCTGTACTTACATAGGTGAATGCTTAGTGACTGCTGTAGTCTGTCCAGAGCAGGTTCTGCCACTGAAGAAAGTCTAGACTCTATCAATTCATCTAACTGTGCATTTCTCTGCTTTTGCTTTTATCTCCCAGGACTGGGGTTGGGGGAGATGAGGGAGTCAAGAATCTGGGCTGTACCTCTACACAGGCTTCACTCTGACTTTTACAAGGTTGGAAAAGCAAGGTGAAGAAAGAAAGGACTTAGTTTATCAGATAAGCGGTTAAGTCTACCAATAAAACTAGATATACTAATTGACCATTTCTGTCTTCAAATGTTCACAGAATGGAGTGCAAGCCATGATGCCAAGAGCAAATGCCAGCCACCCTCACAGTTCACAGAGATGCCATCAGTAAACGGCCTTCTTCTGACCTGGTATCTGATGGAAATTCCTGGCTTAATAAGCTTAGCTAATCCGAAAAACAGAATGTGTTGCCTGTATAGGGCAAAACTAGCCGCACAGCTGAACCACAACGGAAAGAGACAATATCTGAATGAGTACTTGAGTAACTGCCAGTAGTCTAAAGACTAGACTTTCCAAAATACAAAATCACAAAGAAAGGCCAAGACTTAAACACTGGTATAGAAAGGATAAAAGTCCATGGATAGTTCTAGAAAACCTCCAGATATATTGAGTTGGCCAAAAAGTTTGTTCAGATTTTTCCATCATGAACTTATCTGCTAACACAATGTACTGAAAAATGTAGGCAACAATTTAGTCTGCACGATGAGGCTAGAGGAAGCCGGCTCCTGGAGGGTAGAATATTCTTGAACATATCTAGTAGCAAGTGGTGAGCATGATGGGAGGGAGTAGAGAAGTGAGATACAGAAGGAGCTGATGCCTGCACTTCCGTAGGAAGACCGTCCCCGAGACGGGGCTGACGGTTCTCCCAAAGGCATTCTGGTCTCTGCTGATAAGGGTCCCATGGCCTGGGACCCATGATCCTGGCTGCTCAAGGAACAGGGCCTCTCTGGGGAAGAACAAACAGCTTTTCCACTTCAGTTCATGAGTTGCCCAGACCTGCCTAGGTTTTCATAATGTTCCTTTTAAGAACTGAAGACAGCTCAGGAGTGGTTTTTGCTACCACAAAGAAATGGCGGTGCTCCCTCCAGACCACTGTCGTTCTAGCAGAGATCACAGTAAAATAAGACTGGAAAGATAGACCTGCCCTTACCATGAATGACACAGAAGCACACACGTGCAGTGTGTGTGAGAGACAGAGGCAGTAACCTAAGGGCAAACAAAAACCATTATCTCCTGGAGGAGTATTCTCCACCTGCGGACTAAGTCTGCAGGCTGGGCTGACCTTCCAAGAAGCAAGTGAGAAACCAGGGGTGATGAGCCTTGGGAGGCAAGATGGCAGCCAGAGAAAGAGGGTCTGTCCAAGGTGGGGCCCACTCTGTCTTGCAAGAAGAGGGACATAGCAATTACAATGAGACCACCCATTACAAAAAGCCAGAAGAGGATGTGCTAAGTCACTTCAGTCAGGTCTGACTCTGTGTGACCCTGTGGACTGTAGCCCTCCAGGCTCCTCTGTCCATAGGATTCTCCAGGCAAGAATACTGGGGTGGGTTGCTGTGCCCTCCTCCAGGGGATCTTCCCAACCCAGGGTTTTGAACCCACGTCTCTTATGTCTCCTGCATCAGCAGGCACGTTCTTTACAACTAGCGCCACCTGGGAAGAGCCAAAGAAGATAAAAATGTGAAAGCCTGCAAGCATAGTTGCTCAGTTGTGTCTAACTCTTTGGGATCCCATGGACTGTAGCCCATTAGGCTCCTCTGTCCATGGAATTCTCTAGGCAAGAATGCTGGAGTGGATTGCCATTCCCTTCTCCAGGGCATCTTCCCAAGCCCAGGATCAAGCCTAGGTCTCCCGCATTGCAGACAGATTCTTTACCACCTGAGCCACAAAGGAAACAAAGAGGATAAACCACCCACAAGAAAGGAGAGCCAAAGATGAAGCTGATGAGCAGGGTTTCTTTCTTTCTGGATCTTTCCAGACAGTTCACAGACACCCTTACATGACCTAGAGCCTGGGGGCCTGATTTCCTCCTGCATGGGTTAGACGTGTCAGTGTGAGCACATGGAGCTGGTCTTAGGGTCAGTACATTGTAGGTGGATGTAGAGAGTCAACCGTGACCCACCGCACGCAGCCCTCCCTCCTTGATGTGGGAATAACTTCCACCAACCTGACATAGCCTGGTTGGAGAAGAGGCCCGCTTTGGGCAGAAAGGACAAAATCTCCTCGGGCAGAGCAATCCAGGGAGACTGAAGGATCTCCTTGGCCCACAGGTCGAGGTGCCTAAGATGCAGACAGTCTGGGTGATCCACAGCGTTCCCTCTCTGCACCAATCACGGAGCAGAAAATGATTGCAAGACCTACCCATGTTTCCAATCTTCCCTTTGAAAACGCATGTCTGTTATCCAGTCAAGGTGGCCCTCACTTGACTCATAAGCAGCCATGCCACATTCCAAGAACCACTATTTTTTTCTTTTCGGTTGCACTTGGTCTTAGCTGCAGCACTTGAGATCTTCATTTCCACACACGGACTCTCTAGTCATGGCGTGGGGGCTCTGGAGCACGTGGGCTTGGCTTCCCCATGGTATATGGGATCTTCGTTCCCCAAAGAGGGATCAAACCTGCATCCTCTCCATTACAAGGCAGAGTCTTAACCACTGGACCACCAGAGCACTCCTCAAGAACCACCATTGAACTGTGGTTTACATGTCTAGTTCTTAGATCATAGGGCAAGGGACAGGTAAGTTTTGATACAGGAGAAGAAAAAAGGTGAAGACTTTGGAGCGTACAAACCCACTTGGAAATAAACCTCAGCTTCCAGGGGTTAGTAAGGGAGACCTGGGCTCATGGAAGAAAGAGGTCTATGAGGGAAACTGAAGCTCAGCAAAGGAAGAGGGGTTAGTGGCCTCCTGCTGCCCTGTGCTCTGTGTCTCATCATCACACTGAAGTACTGTGCTGATTGCCATGTAACATACCACAAATATGAGTAACTGCAGGCGACAGCACTTGAGTGGTGACATCCCCTTCCTCTACATTGCATTCCTGTCTCTGAGCCCGTCCATGTACCCACTCCTTCATTACTGCCTCAGGCTGCCTCATTCAATATACACCTTCAGTGGCTTCTTTTTTTTTTTTTATTAGTTTTGCCATACAATGCTATGATATCACCATGGGTTTACATATGCTCCCCCTCCAGAACCCCCCCTCCCTCCTCCCTCTCTCCTCCCTCCCCCTGGGAAATCTCAATGCACCAGCCCCGAGCATCAATCCTGGGCTGGCGATTGATTAGACATATGATAATTAACATGTTTCAATGCCATTCTCCCATATCATCCCACCCTTACCCTCATCCACAGAGTCCACGAGTCTATTCTATACATCTGCGTTCCTGGCTTCTGATCAGACCTGCAGTGGCCCTGCCCTCGGTGGGACACTTAGGACAGATTGTTCCTTCACTGAAAGCTGGACTTTCCCTAAAGTTTTGGGATACAAGGTTACAGTAAGTAACCTGCCTTACAGTAAATAACCTACATGACGTAAGTATTCAGGAACTTGTCTTATCTCTTTTAGAGGCAGAACCATGTCCATTGGAACAGTCATTCATAACATAGGGCCTAGGATATAATAGTCATTCGGTAAATGTTTGTTGAATGTTGAGTATAAATTGGTGACATGAGGCCACATCGAGTTTCTTGAGGTCCCTGAAATTGGCTCCATGAGTCTCTGTCTCCACTTCCTGTCAGAGCCAGTGGTACTGGTTGAACTTGAGCTCCCTAAAGCATGTGGCAGGGGATCTACCCAATTCTGGATTTTCTAACACATGACACAGTGGAAAGAATCCAGACTTGGAATTCAGAGGACTGGGGACAGGTCCCATCCCTGCCCCAAAGAGCTATAGGACCTTGGGCGAATCCTCTCCTGAAGCAGATGAGCCAAAGGCAAGGCCCACTGGCAGTATGATGTTCCATCCTCTGACTCTTACTCTTTGGAGGCAGTGGTTGAGCTGAACTGATCATCCGAATTAGTCAAAACTGTCCGACTACCGACTAAGCAAACGTAGGGGCCCAAGCCGTGTGCAAAGCCTGTGGGAGGGAGATGCCAGCCTCAGGGAAGGAATGAAGAACAGGGGGCTGAGGAACACAATGGACACTGACTAACGAAGAAGAGGAGGGAGATGACCTATGAAGGCTGTCGGATTTATCCCTCCAAGCCCCCACACAGAAATACCAAAGGAGCAGTTGTCATGTGATGTCCAAGGCATCCAACCAGGCCACTTCTAGAATGGGAGCACTCGCTGTGCAATTGTTGAATGTGGAAATGCAGACAATCTAACGGCACTTTCACTGGTGTCTCTGTGGAGGTGAGGTGAGGAAGGGCAGCATGGAGACCCAGTCGGGGAGGCAGGAGGCTAGGGCTAGCTACACACTGTGTAGTCACAGTGATGAGAGGTAGCCTCTGGTTTTCAGGTAGCACTCACTCTGCCTGGGACTTAAAATCCTCTTCTTCCTTCCTCACCAGAATGCCTCCTTCAAGAAAATACCTAGTAAGTCCAGGTGCTCTGACCTACAAAATACTAGAATTATTTTTATGTCTTATTCCCAAGGAGTATTTCGGTTTGGCTTAAATTAAAGGAACAGACTGTTCAGAAGCCAGTGAACATTTGGAGGCGCACTCCCCTTGGGGACCTGCCTACCAGGCCCTGAACTCTCCCCTACCCATAATACTGGCCCCAAAGAGAATACCCTGCCTCACACTGAAAGTAGCCTGCTTGGTTTCTGGTTTAAAACAGTGTCTGAGTAGCAAACAGAAAGAAGAGAAAAAGAAGCAAAGGAAGGAATAAGAGACAGAAGAAGGAAAAATCGTTCTGAAGAATGAAAAGAGAGCGGAAATCTGGAAAGCAATGAACAAAGGATACAGAAAAAGAATAAAGTATAATAAAAGGATAAAGGATATAGAAACAGAAGACAAGAAACTGTGCTTAATCACTCAGTCGTGTCTGACTACGACCTCGTGGACTGTAGCCTACCAGGGGGGGATTCTCCTGGCAAGAATATTGGAGTGGGTTGGAGATATTGGAGAGTGCCCACCTCCAGGGGATTTTCCCAAGCCAGGGATCGAATTCAGGTCTCCCGCATTGCAGGTGGATTCATTACCATCTGAACCACCAGGGAAACCCTACAAGAAACTGATTCGCTTAATAGAATACAACAAAATACAGTCTTTATGAAATAGGAATGAACAGCTTTAAGGATAGGAGGGGCTGCAGCGAAAAGGCAGTAAGATGATATGAAAAGAGTACCAGATCACATGAGGAAACATATCGAGGAAAGCAAAACTGTGTAGCAACAAATTCATCAGATTCATCAGTGTTCTTACAATTCTGCATGACCTTTAAATATCTCCTAGGAATTATTTGTAGGAAGTAATCATAAATGTGTGTGCAGATAAGCTATGAGAATGTCTGTCATGGCGCAGTTTATTTCCTCAATAAGTTTGAGGAAAAAGATTGAAATGTTCAACAAAAAGGAATTTGTTTAATACTTCATGGTATATCTGGGTAGTGAAGTATTATAGTCATGAAAAACTGCATTATGAAATATCAATATTATTCTATTTAAATAGCATGAGGAAATATGTATATTACACTTGAAAATGAAGACAAAGCAGTTTGTAAGACATTGTGCTTATTACGGCTCCATTATTTTAAATGACATATGTGTATTAATTCACAGAAAAATGCCTGGAGGATATGTATGAAAACATGAACATTGGTTACCTTTGGGTGCTGAAATTATGATGGTTCAGATTACTTTATTTTTGCTTATTTGTTTTTCCTAAACTTTTTACAATGAATATATATATTACTTCTGTGAGAAAAAATAATTTGAAGAAATATTCAGAATTAAAATGCATATTAATAGGAGAAAGAAATGGAACTGGTGCTATGAAAAAGTAAGCCAATAATGAGGAGGGAGGGAATTTGACAAGTTCTTATGGAATGCAAAGAAAAAAGAGATGAATAAAAGGGAAGCTGAGAGCTTTTGAAAACAGAGTGGAGATCCAGTAAATGGATAACTGTTTCCTGAAGAAGAGATCAGAATAAAGCCAGCCAAGCAAGAATCTAGTATATTTTCTGATCTCTTAGTATATTTACTAGGTCTCTTTTCTGAGCTATAAACAAACAAACAAACAAAATATCTTAGGCACGATAGAAAAGACTCATCATGTTGCAGAAAAGTTAAAAACAAGATTCTCTGGTGCCTCAGACGATAGTCTGCCTGCAATGTGGGAGAGCCAAATTCAATCCCTGGGTCAGGAAGATTCCCTGGAGAAGGAAATGGCAAATCAACTCCAGTATTCTTGCCTGGGAAATGTCGTGGACAGAGGAGCCTGGCAGGCTGCAATCCATGGGATCTCAAAGAGCCAGACACAACTGAGCGACTTCACTTTTCTTTCAAAAACAAAGGAAGAAGGGAAGGAAAGATGGGGAAGGGAGAGGGGGTGAGGGGAGATGAATGAACTAACAAAGACTTTACTCCTAGACATTATCTGGCAAGACTTTTAAATTATAAAGAAAAAGAAAAAGTCCAACAAGCATCCTAGCTGAAACAAACCCCACAAAAGAGGCTGTCCAGAAAGAAACAGAAGTCTGTGGGGCTTCCATATCAAATTTCAAAAGATAACGGAACAAGATTTTCAGCATTTGAAAGGAAAAGTGTTCTTACCCTATATCTCACACCTTGTCACTCTGCCCTTTCCTTTGAGCACAAAGATGACAAAAAGACATTGTTTCAGTGTGTGAACCACCTCCTTCACAAAGCTTCAGAAAGCACAAGGGGTGAGGGTCCACGTGAGCAAGAAGGAAGCTGACCTCACAAGCTACAGCTGAACGACTATGTCAAGGTCACCCTCACGCCCTCGAGTGCACTTTGCAGCTCCCTCAGCCACTCCTGCGTTTTCACTTTAACAGTCTTCTTTCCCAGGGTGAAGGGACTGGACTTCAAGGTACCTCTCTGTGCCCCATTCTGGCTGAGGTCATAAAGCACACTGCCTCCTCTGTACTGAGGACACACTTCTGCCTGGACGTTGGCTCTCTAGATTCTGGACTCCTGCCTCATTTTTTCTCCAATCCAAGCAGCAGCTCCACCTGACCTCCGGGAACCCTATTCAGCATCAGGCTGGCTGCTCTTACAGCCAGGAAGCCCCCTCTTTCCGAAAGAAACTTGGCCGTTCCTTGCTTTGCTCATTCAGAACTTTGTCCCCTGCCAAGAGCTGGGGAAGTGCCCTCAAGGGAATTTCAGGCTAGTTACGGAGAGACATGTGGCAGACACTCAAGGATTCCTACTCAACACCCTTTGCAATCACCTTCTTAGCCTACCTCTACCATAAGGGCTGGGAAACCTACTTGAAGTCCCAATTTCCAGTACAGCTAGGGTGGCCCCATTACACAGGCAAAGGTTCCAAGAGGGTTATGTTTCTCTCAAAACAAGGCAAGGCATGCCACAAAAAACGTCCTTCCCCTTTGGTCTTCTCTTTTTTCCCTGCTTACCTGGAACACAGAGAAGATGCCTAGAGGTTCAACGCCAACATGTGATCATGAGACAAGTCGGAGTATGAAAGCTACTGTGTTGAGGATGGTGACTCGGCGAGTGAGCAGGTCTCAGAAAGCTGCTGCACCAGCCCCAAGCTGGCCACTTCTGGATTTCATGTGAGATGAGAAAACTAAGCCCTTGACTACACCTCAATTTCTGCTTTTTGCAGTCAAGCACATTCCTAACTGACACAGCATGGTATACGAAATTAAGGAGTAACAAAACCTGAACTATCAGACAGCCTCATTCTCAGTAGTCAGATTATTATAAATCCAAGGGTGTTATGTTTTTAAGCAGTAAGACCTTTTCACATCCGTTTTTCCCCAACATTCTGTGATGAGCTGAACGATGTGGATAGCCTCATGACTAAGAAAAAAACATTCAAAGACTGGTAGCCCATTTTCTAAATGACCTCAGACTTCCAAGATCGTTCAATATTCTTTTGACTTTTTCTGTCTTCTCTGACTCTCCATCACAGTTCTCAATAACCCCACCAATTACAGTGTCTCTTTTTACCTCTAATTTTCTGCTACATAGGTTTAAAATTATGGGTAGCAAGTTTGCTAGAAGGGATTATAAGCAAGCATTAGACTGAGTGAGAATCTGAAGTGTCTTGCCTTCAAAATCAGGGCAGGGCAATGTAGTACCTGAGGCATAAGCTCTTCTGGTGAACTTTGAGCCAGATATATCTTAGCATCTCAGAAGCCTTTTTGCTTTCTTATTGACTCTTACTTTGTCCTGGGTAGGTAAAATTATGAGGACCTGAGATCTAGAAGTTTGAGGTACAAAGCAATGACCCAAGATAAGTTACAAGGTAGCTTATGATTAAGGTGAAGTGAATGCTATAAGCCAGCAGGGTTATAGACACTCGTGGGAGGGAGAGGTTCTGGTGGCCAGAGTCAGGGAATGCTTAGTGACAGAGCCCTGAAGGAGGAAAGACCCTAGATGGGTGCAGGTGAGGGAAGCGGTCCTTCTGGGAAGGCAATAGATAACACAAGCAAAGTCTGGGAGGCTATGGGAAGAGCAGCATGGCTGACCAGGGGCTTAGGTAGAAGGGTGGAGGCTGATGGACCTAAGTGGGAATCTAGGACTGAAGCACAGCCTCTGAGGAGCCAGAACTCCCCATTCCCAGGCCAAGGGACTACAGACAGTCTGCTGAACCCACCTTGGATAGGAACCAGCCCGCAGACGCCCCCTTGTTGTTGTGGCCAACACTGATCTTCATGAGCTGCCCCAGGTCGGGGGCATCCAACATGAACTTGTCTTCAGCCCCCTTTTCAAAGTTGTCCTTTTCATTCTCCAGCCTACGCTCACCTGTATGCACAGACACACAAGACAGTCATTCTTACAAAGGAGACCAGAGGAGGAGAGAGAACCGGCTTCAAACTTTAATGGGCCACCCACTGCAGAATGGTCTCAAAAGTCACCACGTGGGAGGCTGTGGGTGGGGACTGGCAGTATGTGGACATTCTCTGTACTTCCACTCGATTTGGCTGTGAACCTAAAACTACTCTAAAGAATAGAGTTTATTAATTTTTTTAAAAGGGTAGCTTCACCCCAAGATCTATAGGCTCCTTAAATCCCTCCAGCTGCCAGTCAAGGCTGAGTCTCACCTTGTGTGTGGCCTGTGGCCAGGACCCATAACTGGGTTTCTGAGTTTGGCCTTAGCCCAGGGTTCCCACCCTAGCAAACCCATCTGCACCCCAGTCTCTGGACTTGAGGCCCTGCCTTGCTTTACCTGAACAAGGAATAGCTGCTTTTCCTGAACAAGGAGCACAACCGTGGTCTTTGGTCTACGGGCCATGGCTGGGACCCTGACATCAGCCATCAGGCTGCCTTAGGCTTGCCTCCTCTGGAAAACGGCGATGATAACTTATCACCAGACTCTGCTGCATGTTTAACTTTTTTTCCCCCTCACTTGCTCCTTGTCACAATCTAAGACGGAAGCATTATTAATTTTGTCTTGCAGATGATGAAATTGAGACTTGGAGAAGTGAAACAACTTGCCAAAAGTCACATAGGTATTAAGCACATAGTTAGGGCTTGAGCTAACCTGTTCCTTCTAGTTTTCAGTTTTCCATGATCACCTTCCCAAGTCTACCAGTCATGTTAGCCCTCACAAGCCCATCTAAGCACCAGATTTTTGCTTATCCATCCTGTTTTCTTTCTTTTCTAAAAGTCGATTCCTTTAATTTTACTAAATTCTAGATAGCCACAACTCACACATATAGAAAATATTAGACAGCCAGGTACCTTCCACTCGGATATAAGAGGTATAATAAATATTAACATTTTGTGTAATTAACTTAGGCCTTTCTCTTCTTTAAAGGAAATTAAACACAACAGGTAGATCTAAAGCCTCATGGTCCACCCCTTCACCTGCCACAAGCAAACAGTATCATCAACTGGCTTCCATTATTTTCATGAATTTTTGTTTGTGCATGTATGTATCCATAAAGAACATATACTATTTTGGCATGTTTTAGAATGTTACATAAATAACATCATAGTGAACATCGTTCTGTCTTAAGTTCCTTGTACTGTGGGAATGATAAGGACTGTACCTCATAGGAGCTGTTTCCAGGATTAACTAAATGAATGTGTGCAAAGCCCTTAGGGTTGTGCCTGGAGTGTGGTAGGCAGGTGCCACGTTAGGGGCTGGGATTCTTATTGCTGCTCGTGTTGCCATCATCCTATCCTCACACACCCTTGTGCAACTTACTTTACTT
Organism: Antilocapra americana; assembly: GCA_007570785.1. Taxonomy (NCBI): domain Eukaryota; kingdom Metazoa; phylum Chordata; class Mammalia; order Artiodactyla; family Antilocapridae; genus Antilocapra; species Antilocapra americana. Next base: position 43,131,113 of record ML662445.1, read on the forward strand.
AAGTTAATATCACTCCTTTAAGATTTCTAACCTTCTGCCATACATTTGTAAGAACTGATCTGACTGGACACCTACAGAGTTTCTGGTTATTGAGATGTGCTCAGCTTCAGTGTATTAGCTATTGCAGAATCACCTTCAGAGACGGTTGTATTACATCAATTATTACCAGCAGCCCTTGAGTGTTCCCATTCCCCAAAATCATTGTTAACACATATATTTAAACTTTTGTTTCATGTGTGTACAATGATGTCTTATTATGGTTTTATTTGCATTCCTTTGACCATTTGAAAAGACTGAAAGGTGTTCATATATACACATATATTTTGACATTGGTTCATGTATATATTGGCCATTCAGGCTTTGCTTGTCCATAATTTTTCTCTTCAGATACTTTATTATATTTTTATATTGTCTTTCCTTTGTCTACAGTCTTTCCTTTTCTTTGTCTTTGTCTTTCCTTTTCTCATACAGACTTTTTCTTCTTTTAATGGACTTTATCAATATTTCCCTTTGTTGTTTGTGCTTTTAGTGAATTGTTCAAGAAACTCTATCCTAAACTGAGATTTTTAAAAGACACACTCTTAAAGTCTCTTCTAAAAAATCATAGTTTGCTTTTTCACATTTAATTCCTTAGTCCATCTGGAACTTATTTTTGTGTGTGGTGGAAGGTAAAAAGATTGACTTTTATCTTTTCTCATATGGTTAGACAACTGTTTTAACACCAGTAATTGAATGTTGCGTCCTTTCTGCTCAGATTTATAATGCCACTCTCTGTGTATTTCTAGACTCTTTATTCTGTTGGTTTATTTGTTTATCCTTCTATACATATCACACTGTTGTCATTTTTGGAGATTTGAATATTTTAGTATTTGGAGGGTAAATATCCTCATGTTATTAATTTGTCAATATTATTTTCATTATTCAAAATTGTCCTGGCAACACTTAGTCCTATGTGGGCATGAATTTAATAGCAGCTTAAGCTGTGGAACACTGCCTTTTGGGAATTTGACTGAAACTGCATTGCTTTTATAGAATAACTTGAGAAATTTGGACATCTTACTGAGTTTAAGTCTCTTCTCCTCCACTAGCATAATAGATTTTTCCATTTTTTAGGTATTCTTGCATGTTCTTAAGTAGAAATTTTTATTTTTTCCAGAGTTTTCTGAGATACCAAATTGCTAGTATAAATCATATATTTTAAAATAATGTTTGCTTAATGTTTTTATTAATATTTTTGTATTAATCATATCCAGCACCTTCATTAAACTTTCTCATGGTTCTAATGATTTTTTAAATTCTCCTGGATTTTATAGATGATCATTCATTTTTTTGAAAATTTTGTTTCTAAATGGAGTAAAAGGTTGGAGTTTCTTCTAATTTCATTGATTTATGATCAAAGAATGTTGTCTCTATGTTATTTCTTCATTTGCATTTATCTTTATGAGATTGAAAAGAATGTGTATTCCCTACCCACTGGATTTAGGAATCCACATACTTTCATTAAACCAAGGTTATTAACCATTGTTAAAATCTGCAACCATACTAAAATTTTATCTGTTTGACTTATCAATTACTGAAGGGTTGTATTAAAATCTTTCACTATGATTATGTACTTGTCAAATTTCTTCAAGAATTTTATTATTTTTTGCTTCACATGTATTGAAAATATGTTGCTAAATCTATACAAGTTCAGAATTATCCTATCTTCCAGGTTAATTGCTCTTTTTGTCATTCTGATACTTATTTCTAATGAAGTGTTTTGTCTGCAAGTTTAATTTGATGGATATTAATATAGCTACACCAGCTTCTTTCCTCTAGATGATATGTTCCTGGTATCCTTAATTTCATTTTATACATTCTCAGAAATTTATGTATCATATATTTAAGCTGGATTTTATTTCTTTTAATTTAATATGAGAGCATTTATTCTTTAGTGGATGAATTTAGTTTAGTTTACTTCTATTTATTGTATTATTTACACTTTTATCTTACTTTTTGCTATTAGCATGCTTTTTGTTTCTTCATTTCCTGACTTCTATTGGATTGATTGAGTCTTTATCCCCTTTCATTTCCTCTCTTGGTTTATAACTTATACATTTCTCTTTGGGGTGCTTACTTTTACAATTTTAATATGCATACTTGATGTATCAAAGTCTAAAGTTAATTATTCTCTGAAGTCAGTGAATGGACTGCAACCAAGATATGCTTTAATTCTTACTATCTCCTTTCTTTATCAAATATCACTGTGTTTTAGTATTTAGGGTCCACATTTTCTCATGTCTTGATAATAGTTATTATAAATAGTATCATTTTGTACAGTTAATACTTACTTAAATTTGTTATATAATTATCATTTTTTGGCTCACCTTTATTTCTTGGATCTCTGGGTACAATTTTCTTAAAGTATATTCTTCAGGAGTTTAAGCATGAGTCTATGAAAAACTCATGTTTAAGTATGTGTTTACAAGTGGTAAGTCTTATTTCTCTTTGCTTGCTTGGAAATCCACTAATTTTTCCCTCCTTCTGGAATAGTTTGAGTATAGAATTCTAGGTTTGGCTATACCATGCAGCTTGTGGGATTGTGGAAATCTTAGTTCCTTGACCAGGGGTTGAACCCAGGCCCTCAGCAGTAAGAGCATGGAGTCCTAACTACTGGACCCCAGGGAATTCCCAGAGAATTGAAATTATCCCATGAACGTATATCCTCTATAGGCTGCTGGTGGGAATTTGCTATCAATCTAATTGCTTTTACAGAAGACAATCCACCAAATCTGGTTGCTTTTAAGATCTTTCTCTTGACCTTTGATGTCACCACGATGTATCTGAATGAAGATCTGTTCTTATTTATTCTGGTCAATGTCTTTTGTTACTTTAATTTGAAGATTCATATCTTTGCTTAATTATGAAAAAAGCGAGATCAGCCATTCTCTCTTCAAATATTTCCTCTCGCCTATTCTGTATATTCTGTTTCTGAAACTCCTGTTCAGCATGTCAAGGCGTATTCCCTCCTCCACACCTCATGACCTCTTCCTGGTATTTTTCCAACCCTTTATGTCTTTGCCACAGCCTCATATTTTGTTTATATTTTTCTACAGTTCACTAATTATCTATCCAACAATTTCTAATTGTGTTGTTTAACCCACCCACTAAGTGTTTATATATTCAGTAACTGTATTTCAGTCCCTGTATTTTTGCTTCCTATATTTATCATAGGGGGCTCCCATGTGGCTCAATGTAAAGAATCTGCCTGCCAATACAAGAGATGCAGTCTACAGTCCATGGGATCGCAAGAGTCAGACATGACTTAGCAACTAAACTACTGGCATGGAACAAATTTTCTCTACCTGAGGGGGAGGGTTCCCAAGTCACATATGCAGTGTAAAATGACATCTCAAGCCCACTTGTATATAAGCCTAAATTATCCATTCCCCAGCAATTGTCTTTTTAATTTAGAGTTCTTACAGAGGTATGCTTACTGTACTGAGGAGCAATTTTTTTTCCTAGTCTATTTTTTCACTGAAGATGTTCCTGTGAACTTCTAGGGATCCTGGCTTCTTTGTATATTTTGCCTCATACAGAGCCAGAATATCATTTCTGACCCCAAATGTGTATGGAAATTTATCCTATAGGTTGTTGAACATGAAGGTTTCCTTCTTCCAGGATTCAGAGCATCCATTCATAGCTAATATTTTGGTTTTAAATGCTCTCATTTCTGACACCTGGAGATTTCCCTTTTTTTCCCTTATAATTCTAGAGATGCATTTTAAATTATTTAAGAGATTATGGCCAAAATCCGTGTCTCTGAAGCTTTTCTGATTCCTATAGGATTCCTTTAAATTGGCAGAAGCAGGAGCAAACCACCTGCCTCAGTAGTTCTTCTGGCCTGAACCTCCTTCCAACACCTACAGCTGGTTCTGTGCCCTCAGTTCCTGATCCACCTATGAGGCCCAGAGCAATTTATCCCCCTGCCCCATTCTTGTCTGCCCCAAACTGCTGCAGTGAGTCAGGCCATACCCAGTCATGTCCCAAAATATAATTCAAGATGGGCGTGGAGCTTAGGGAGGTAGAGTAAGTGAGAATGAAATCCCCTGGAAATGTGGAGCTTGGGTCTATTCTAGGATGCAGGATGATTTAAAATCAATTCAAAAGCCAAGCACAGCTTACTCTGAAAACACATCATTCACATAAACTTGACGCAATGGGCACCATGCTGCCCAAGGAAGGCCATGACAAAGTGCATCGCAAGAAGAAAAGAGAAGCTCAAGAGAAGAGCCTAGAGGAGACTGGAGTTGTCTTCCTCTGCCAGAAGAGTGGGAAACAGCCCACTTGAGAAGTTCTGGGAATGGCTTGAGAAGAGTTTAAATCTATTACCTGTGTCTCCATATTCCCCAAAGATATTGATGAAGACGTCAGCATCAGTCCCTGCACCAATGACATCCCCAGTGTACACTTTGACTTCATACTTGTTACCTGGAAATGAAGACAGAGAAAGTGTCAGCTCATTCAGGTCCTGAGGAGAGAAGAACAGAGGCCTCGGAGTAGCTACCACACCATCCACCCTTTTTTCCAGCAGCACATTAATTGTCACCGTTACTGTCAATAACTGAGCAAGACTCAAGTCACCCGACTTGGTTTCAAGAGGTCATTCCTGAACATTGCTGATCTGTGCATGCAGAGCACAAATCAGAGGTAGAGGGGACTTCTGTTTTCATCTACTAACTTGTTGCCTTGGGATGCATGAATCAACCCAAATGCAACCAACCCACCAGCGTATCTCCCCTGGATACTGAAATGACTCCAGCTGGGCCCACTGCCTCTATACTATTTTTGCCAATCTGTTCTCTATACTGCGTCACATTATAAAAATTCATTGGAGAAAACTGATTATGCAAATAAAAACCAAATTTATATATAAATTGTCAAGGCCATAACCAATGCAAAGACCAGAGGAACCAATAAGAGCCAGCAAATACACATTTTGGCATTACTTCATTTAAAGACCTACATCTGCTTCCTGTATCTTGCTCCATTTATTGAACAGAAATCCAATCTCTGTAACCCCAAAATGCTTCAGTTTTGGCCATGGTCTCAAGAGGGGGTGGTGCACAATGTAAACTTGACAACATGTTAAGCCATGCCCAAATCTTCCCAACCAGACCTTGCCTTAGAGTGGGGAGCAAAAGCCAGGAGTTGCTATGTGCTGCAAAAGCGAGATTCCTCTAAATGTTCTTTGTGGGCCAACAATTCTAAGGGCTGAGGAAATTTTCCCTTATCTTTCCCCTTGCTGCCATAGCTTTCTATTTTTTATGTTCCAGAATCTTTTTTATGTTCCAGACATCTTATTCCCAATATATGGGCTTCCCATTTGGCACTAGTGTAAAGAACCTGCCTGCCAATGCAGGAGACATATAAGATAAGACATGGGTTCAATCCCTGGGTTTGGAAGATCCCTTGCAGGAGGGCATAACAACCCATTCAAGTATTCTTGCCTGGAAAATCCCATGGACAGAGGAGCCTGGTGGGCTACAGTCCATGTGGTTGCAGTTTAGCACATACACATGAGCATGCCTAATGTAGGAAGCCAATAAAAAGTATTTAATTGAGGCCCAAATCCTAGCCCCTCTGCCTGCCTCCTCCGTGGAGCTTTCCTCAGTGTCCCAGACCCCAGAGGTCTTCCTCCCTATGCTTCTTGGCTCTGCCATGTAGTCGGTGTCAATGATTTCCCAGTTTTACCATCTCCTCCTTGTTCTGCTTGCTGTTTCCTGCAGGTGAGACTTTTAAGTTCCTCAAGAACTTAAAAGAGGACTGGGAGGAGGACTTCCTTCTCTCATATGGTTTCTCTCACAGCTTCTAGCACAGTGCTGGGCACATATGAGAGTCTCACTGAGTATATTGAAAAGCTAATTGAATTTCCTAAATCTCAACGTCTGGTGAAGTTGCTCAGGGCAGAGGACTGAGGTGTGGAAGTGAGAACAAAACCAATTTTCTCCCTGTCCAGTAGCACAGGGCTGCCCTCTAAAGATGGCACAGTGCAAAATTCTGCAGGGGGTCCATGGAGGACTCCCCACCCACATAGGTGGCTGACCTTTGATTGACTGAGGACCTCGAGCTCAGAAGGAGCAATGCCTTCTATTTTTTTCCTCAACCTCTACCTGGCAAAACCCATCCAGGGGAGAGAAGACCCTCCAATCCTCGTCCCCACATGTAGGCTCCAGAAGGACAGTTGTTCTCAGATTCCCACTCCCTCTTGCTTCACCACAAAGATACTTCTGAGATGGGACACAGAGCCAGGCCTTCAGAAGCATCCAGACAGGCAAATCCTGGCTCAGTGACTTGAAACTTGGGCCACATTTGGGCTCCCTGGGGAGCCTATTGACATGGCTGCCTTCCAGGGACCCTTCATCACATGGGTTATCAGCAGATTCTGCTCTTGGTCATCCTCCAGGGCTAGAGGCCTCCCTCAGGAGTGGTTCATTCCTCCTCTGGCTGGCTGGGCCTCTGAGAGCCCCTCGCCTTGGTTCACGTCCTTTCTTGGGTGCAGTCAGGGCTCACAAAGAGACAAGAACCCTCTGCTGGGCTGGAGGTACCAAGATGCTATGGGGACAAGGCCTCTGCTGAGCATCAGGGGGCAACAGGACCCCAAAGGGAACTGGGCACAGTGAAGCAAGAGAAAGGATGAGGGAACTAGAGGATGTTTGTTGAAGGAGTATAGACACTCTGAGTCGTTCCAGAAGGCACAATTTGAATTAGTGGGATGAAGTATAAACAGGGATATTGTAGCTCACCAAAAGAAATGTTTTCTAGTATCCAGGGCTCTTCAACAAGGACTGGGATACCCTTGGGGGAAGTGAGTTCCCATCCCCAGAGACACCTAGGCACTCACTCTGTGGGGAGTGAGGAGACATCTCACAGCCCCTAGCACAGTGCTGGGCAAATATGAGAGTCTCACTGAGTATGTCAGGGACACTGGAGAAAATGGCAGAGGTGAGGGCTATGAGGACACTGAGGTCCTCTGTGGTCTGCAAGCCCATGACATTTGACCAGGAGTGGCAGCCGTGCAGACTGTGGAGGGAAGCCAGGAGAACAGAGAGGCATCTCAGAGGGTGGGAGAGGTAACCAGGGCCACAGAGATGAGGCTGGGGAAGCAGGAGCCCACCAGGGGCTTGGGAACACATATCCTAGTCCTGGAAAAGCCCAGGGAAGCAGAGAACCAGGGCCAAAGTGAGGCAACAAGGGCAACAAGCTAAGATTCAGGGATCAGTAGGCCAGAGAAAGCTTCCAGGCCTTTCCGAGGCGACCAGGGGTTGATGCCCTGGGGTCAGGAAGCCAGATGAACAGGATGCAGGGGGAAATCAATTCTGAAACAAAGCTAGACTGTCCTAAACTCTGTAGGACTTCTGCAGCAGAATGAGGCCCTGGGCCCCCATGTAGTTGGCTGGATGGAGGGTCTATGGCCTTTGATCACACTGAGGAGGGGCAAAGAACTGCCTTTTAAATCCATTCTTTAAAGGCCCCATAGATCGACAATGAAGTTTATTTTATTACTATTCTCTTTTTACCATATTTCCCCTTCAGGCAGAACCTCACAGTATCTGATTAGCCATTTTCCAAGGAAAGCCCAGGGCCCAGCATCCATCCTGAGTTGTGATAAAAGTATAAAAGCAGGCCTTCATCCCCTCACAGGTGGCAAATGGCCGGTGCGGTACAGCAAGGTTTCCTCTTAAGTGGTCGCATGAGAGCCCCCCAACTTCTTGCAATCAGAGTTTCAACATGCACAGACTTTCCGTTCTGGTCACAGGTGGGTGGTTCAGCCAGGGGGAAAGGGGAAGGGCCAATAAAAACCCCCACCCCAGAGGCCAAGGGAGCAAGGCTGCCTGGAGAAAGACAATAAGAAGAAAGGTGGAAAGAAGGGGCCAGAATGACCCACCTTCTTGGGCAAATAATACTAAACATTCACACAGGCCTTGCAGTTCACAAGGCACTTGCCTGTCCTTGTGATCCATGCAAGGGCCACATGGGGTGGGCAGGCAGTGAGGACGGACATTCTGCCTGATAGATGAGGAAACTGAGGCTCAGAGAGCAAAGACACATAGCTGCTTAATGTTCTCAGCAAGGCTCAAACCAGGACTCTTGTCTCCAAATCCAGGGCTGCTTCCAGAATACTTCATGGGCTCTCATGCTCTTGACCAGGAGCTGGCAACGTTTTTCTGTGAGTGCCTGATAATAAACATTCTCTGCCTTGCAAGCCTCTTGGTCTCTGTTGCAATACTCAGCTCTGCTGCTGTTGCACCAAGCAGTGGCCCACAGTCCTATGTAAATGCTACATAAGCAAATGGGCCCAGCTGCGTTCCAAGGAAACTTAATCCGTGGACATGGACACTTGAACTTCACAGAACTTTCCTGTGTCATGAAATATTCTTGTTTTGATTTCCTCTCAGTCCTCCAAATATGTAAATGCCTTTCTAGGCTCATAGTCCACACAAAGGCAAGTGACAGGCCAGGTGTGGCCATCCCCTGCTCCATGTTGTCTGTGGACCATCCTGTGTGTTTCTGGACAGGGACTGCAGACCACTCTGCTCTCTGGGGCCTGGATGGGAGCAGTGCTACCTGGTGCAGGGGAGTCAGTTACTTATAGGATGATCATAGCACATGCTCACTGCTACCATCCCTGGTGGCTCAGATGGTAAAAACATCTGTTTGCAATGTGGGAGACGCAGGTTCGATCCCTGGGTGGGGAAGATCCCCTGGAGAAGGAAATGGCAACCCATTCCAGTACTCTTTTGCCTGGTAAACTCCATGGATGGGGGAGCCTCATAGGCTAAGTCCATGGGGTCACAAAGAGTTGGACATGACTGAGCAACCTCACTTTCACTTTCACCGCTAGTTAAGTACCTCAGGGCTCTGAAGGTTGGGGAATGACTGCCCTTTCTCTGTTGGGGTGGGGAGTGAGAAGGACCATGAACCCTGCTCCGTTTTCCCTGCCCCTTACAATGCCATGTGACTGGGCTGAGCCTGCCATTCCCTTGAGTCCAATTGAGAAGAGGGGCTAGTCTAATCTGGGGATTCCTGAAGGTGGGGATGATGGCAGGTCCAGTTCTGCAGACTTCGGCCATGTGCCTTTCAGCCCATTGCCTGGTTGTGAGTGAGCAAGGAGCAGAGATGGGAAGAAAGGGGGAGGTCAAGTTGGAGGAGGAGCTGGCAAGCTGAGTTCATTGCTCTTCTTGAGCAAGCACGGGAGAAATGGGGACTTGAGATGGCCCGCTGCAGCCCTGGAGTTGGCCTGTGGTTTACCTGTTTGACATAGTATCTGTTATAAAATTCTCCCTAGAAATGTTTCTCTCTGACCTTTCAGCAGGGTTACCATTAGCCCACACAGTGCCTGTGTGCAAATGAGATAAAGGGAGCCCTTCCTCAAGACACTTGACTGCCATCTGTTGGATAACTGTCATAATAAATGCATAAATCTGCAGTCCCTGTGCTATGAAAGAGAACTCCTTACATAGTCTCACTGGAGCCATGAACAGTCTGCACATCTGAAACCAGGTAGTAGCCTCTTTCCACCAAAGGTCAGTGTGAGCTCAAAGAAAACAGACTAATTGAAACATTGACCTGAACAATAGACCATAGCTACAGATTAGGGTGCTGATCCCATCACACCTTCCAAAACCCAACCACATTGAGCTGGGGTCTTGCACAGAGATTTTATTTATAGCTTACAAGACAGATGGCTGCCTCACAGTCACATCGTAGGTCATCTGTGACCTTCCTGCCCTGTCCTGCCCAGGGGATGCACAAGTCCAGCCTGGCCCTTGCCCTTTTTTCCCCTCTACACCCGCTCCTGGCAGAGGCGCAAGGCTGCTCCTTCCAAACAGGAAATATGTGCCCTGCCGACCAGCCGGAAGCTGCCTGCGTGGGCTTCCAGAAAAGGCAGGCACTGGCAGGCCTCAGCTGCCTCCTGCACCGCCGGGTGCGCCAGCCGCCCCCGCAGCCTCCCCGGCGTGCCGTCTGGAACAGTCAGCACACAGCAGTGGCGGGACACATCTCCCGAGAGCAATCCTGGGTGGCAGGGGAAGGAAGCACAGACCTGAGGGGGCCGGAAGCCCCACGTCCTGGTGCCGGGTGCACAGCTGAGGGGGCGAAGCTGCTCATCATGTGCCCTACAGCAGAAGCCTAGCAGAAGACCCCATAACGAAGCCTCTGTCCCTCTTGCCAAGGGAGAGACCATCCCATGCCCAGCGTGGTCTGAGCCTCGGAGACGCTCACATGGTCTAGGCTGTCTCAGGAAGCAGAGAATCATGAATGAGCTGAGGATGAGCTGAGGGAATGGAGGTTTCGCCCATCCCCAGATCCTGTCTAATTAGAACGTAGCTTTGTTCTCACAGGTGAGCCTGGCGAGGAGAGTTGGAAGGGGGATGATTGGACTTTATGTTACCCCACCCCCAGCCGCATCTGTCAGCCTCACACCCTGACACCTAGCACTTCCACTCACCCAGAGCCAGGATGCCAAGACACAGAAGTGAGATCTGTGTGTGGGAGCCAAAGATGGCAGGGGTTGGGGAAGCTGCTTTGGGGGTGGGAGCCAAGGAAGAACATTCTCCCCTCTCCAGGGAACTCCCCTAACTACTCAAGCCCACATGGGTGTGGGGAGGATGGGGTCCATAGAACCCAAGGATGGGCAGCAAGGCTCCGCGCTGGGTCATGGTCACTGACCAGGGGATGGCCTCCCAAGCTTATGGACTCAAGTTCTCCTTCCCCATTCCTGACCCCAGACAGTTTCCTCTTTCTTCTCTCAGGTCCAGAGGCCCAAACTTCTCACCCAGATTAACCCTATTCTTTAATCAGGACTGGAATATCTCTGCTTTCTATAGAGGGCCCTGAATCTCTCCGCCCTTGCAGACACACCCACTAATCAAGAAATGAGAGCCTCCAGGGCTTGCTGAGAACCTAGCGTGGGTCAGCACACTTCTTATCTCTGGTAATCCTCACGGTGGCCATCGTCATCATTCACTGATGAGGTGATCAATGGAAGCAGGAGGCTGAGATACTTAATCAAGCTTTCACAGTCAGAAAGGACTGAAGCCCAGATGTGGACTCAAGGGACCTGGACAAGAAGGCTCTCTCTTAGTTGTCATTCCACCCACCCTGCCCAGCCTTGCTTAAACCCTAGACTCTCTCCCAAGGGCCCCCATCTCCGAGCCCTCAGTCCTGCACTCCAGTACTTCTGGGGTCTGTATCACTTAGTCAGCACTTCCCACGTGCTGGAACACAGGCCATGGGCTGAACCCAGCTGAGCCTGCTTACACACCGACACTGCAATATCACTCAGTCATTAATAGTCACTCCTGGGTGGTAATCAAGAAACAACACTCTGCTCTTTTCATCCTCCCCAAGTATATACAACCTGTATATTTCTCAAGAAACTGTAATGTCAGCCTAAATGCTATGGGGTGTTTTAGCAGTATGGCGTAGAGCAGGGTTTGCTCCTCTGTCTGCTCACCTCCCTCATTGCCAAGCCCCATGGAGCCACTTCCACAGACTCAGCCCCCCTCTCCAGCTGTCTGCAGAATCCTTCCCTTCTACTCGCGCACTCAGCAACTGTTGCTCCATTTCTCTTTCCATCCCAGATTCCACTCTACTGCCAGAGTTTATCCCCCACAGGAATGGGAAGCCAACGCTTCTCAGATGTTGCTGGAGGTGAGGAATGTGTGTCAAAGACTTGTTCTGCAACCCCCTGGACTAACAATTCCATCCCTGTGCATAACAGCTAGTTAATGCTAGGAAATCCTTGGGTTCATAGACCACCTTAAAAGATGTCTATCACAGCACTATTAGTAATAATGAGAAATTGAGAACAACCTAAAATTATCCAAAATGAGGGATTGTTGGGAGTGAATTATAGTATTCACCCATTCATGGAATACCATGCAGCCATTAAAAAATAATTATTTAGAATATTGGTCAATGCTATTAAGTGAAAAAAAAACAGGTTATAAATTTGACCAAAATACAATACCATTTTCATCAATATATAGTCTTTAATGCATTCATGCACAAAAAAGGAATAGAAATGGAATTCACTAAAATGTTAACAGAGGTGTCTCTAAGGCTGTCCTGTCCAGTGATTAAGTTCAAAGACATCTGGGTTCACTTTTGGCTCCATCACTTATAAGCAAATTGCTTACTCTCTTTGTGCCTCTGTTTCCTTCATCCTCAAAATGGGACTATATTTCCAAAATATACAAACAGCTTATATAGCTCAATATATATATATACATACACAAACACACACACACACAAAAACACATACATATATATGATGATTTAGTTGTTAAGTCGTGTCTGACTCTTGCAACCCCATGGACTGTAGCCGGCCAGGCTCCTCTGTCCATGCAATTATCCAGGCAGGAACTCTGGAGTGGGTTGCCATTTCTTTTTCCAGGTGATCCCAACCCAGGAATTGAACCTGGATCTCCTGCACTACAGGCAGGTTCTTTATCAACTGAGCTATGATGGAAGCCCACATATATATATATATATATATATATATATATATATATATATATACACACACACACACACACATATATATATACATATACATATATATATATATATAGAGAGAGAGAGAGAGAGAGAGATGAAGAATTCAATCAAAAAATGGGCAGAAGACCTAAACAGACATTTCTCCAAAGAAGACATGCAGGCGCATGAAGTCAATAGGCTCATGAAAGATGCTCAATATTGCTAATTATTGAAGAAATGCAAATCAGAACTACAATGAGGTATCACCTCGTTCCAGTCAAAAAGGTCATCATCAAAAAGTCCACATTTGCATGCTAAGCCACTTCAGTCATGTCTGACTCCTTGCAATCCTATGGACTTGTAGCCCACCAGGCTCCTCTGTCCATGGGATCCTCCAGGCAAGAATACTGAAGTGAGCTGCCATGCCTTCCTCCAGGGGATCTTCCCAACCCAGGGATGGAACCCATATCTCCTTTGGCTCCTGCATTGCAGGTGGATTCTTTACCTCTAGTGCTACCTGGGAAGCCCCATTAAAAAAGTCTACAAATCACAAATGCTGGAGAGGGTGTGTAGAGAAGGGAACCCTCTTGCACTATTGATGGGAGGGCAAATTGGAATAGCCACTATGGAAAACAGTATGGAGGTTCCTTAAAAAAAAAACAAAAATAGCATTACCATATGATCCAGCAATCCCACTCCTGGCCATATATCCAGAAAAGATGAAAACTCTAATTTGAAAAGATCCATGAACCCTAATGTTCATAGCAGCACTATTTGCAGAGGCTAAGACATAGAAGCAACCTAAATATCCATCAACAGATGAATGGATAAATAAGATGTGGTATTTTCTAAAATGAAATATTACTCAGCCAGATAAAAAGAATGAAATAATGTCATTTGCAGCAGCATGGATTAACCTAGAGATTATCATGTTAAGTGAAGTCAGACAGAGAAAGACAAATATCATATGATATCACTCATATGCAGAATCTGAAAAAATGATACAAATGAACTTAATTAAAAAACAGAAATGGACTTACAGAAAACAAACAAATGGTTACCAAAGGAGAAAGGGGAGGAGAGATAAATTTGGAATTTGGGATTAACAGATGAACACACTACTGTATATATAAAATAAATGAAAAACAAAGACCTACTATATAGCACAGGAAACTATATTGAATATTTTGTAATAACCTATAATGGAAAAGGATCCAGAAAGCACTTGGATCTCTCAGCAGGGACCCAGCGGGAAATCATGGTGGCTGAAATGGACACCCAGACCAGGATCACGGCCCAGGCAATAACTGTATTATAAGTTAACACATTCACAAATACAGGATGCGGCTCCAAAAAGTATAGTTTCCAAATTACAAAGATTATTGCTGCTGCTGCTGCTGCTGCTAAGTCGCTTCAGTCATGTCTGACTCTGTGCGACCCTATAGACAGCAGCCCACCAGGCTCCCCCGTCCCTGGGATTCTCCAGGCCAGAACACTGGAGTGGGTTGCCATTTCCTTCTCCAATGCATGATGGTGAAAAGTGAAAGTGAAGTTGCTCAGTCGTGTCCGACTCAGCGACCCCATGGACTGCAGCCTGCCAGGCTCCTCCGTCCATGGGATTTTCCAGGCAAGAGTACTGGAGTGGGGTGCCATTGCCTTCTCCAACAAAGGTTATTACAAACACCTATTTGAGAATCAAAATAACAAAGCATGGGGCAAATATACAATTCTATGCATTCCCCCAAAGGTTGGGGATGCTTGGTTGAAAAAGAGTGTGGCTGGCAGTGGTCCCTGGGAAACTGAGGCCACAGTGATGCTGTGAATCTGAGGGTCTACCCCCAGCTTTGTGAATGAGACACTGTGCCATTAGGACCCATCAACTCCAAAAGTGCCATCATTCTGTTTGAAAGCCTGGCGAATTACTTTTCACCAGTGAAGTCACAGCTTGAACATCATCATCTCCTCTATGAACCTTCCTGGTTCCCCTTGCCTCGATACTTCATTGGATCTGGGGGATGCCCCACCCTAGAACATTCTATCTCTTTGTTCTGTGATTATTTACTGGCCCGACTCTTCCCTCTAGACTCCTAGAGAAAATCCCTTACATATTTACCCTGAGTCTAGGATCTAGTGCAGAGAAGGTTCCCATTGAATTTCCACTGCCCACTGAATCACTGAATGACCCTGGAGGAGATGAGCTGGCATCCTGCCCCCAGGGATCTGGCTCTGCCTGTACACTGTGTGACCACGAGCAGGTGGCTTAGCTTCCCTGGGCTTCCATTCTCCTGTCTATAATATGGAGGAGGGTAGATAAAATTCTTTTTGGCCCCCAAATTATCTGAAACTCTTCACTGGGGCCTCATTCAAAGCAGTTCTCCTCTTCCCACTCTTTCCGGAGATGATTTTCTGCAATGCTAGGAGGCAGCAGATGGGGTGGGTGGGAAGCTGCTGTGAAGTTCAGAAGAGGAGAGGGCTGCGGGGCTGGCCCTGCCCTCCCCGAGGCTATGAGTCCCAGGGTCCAGGATCACCTCCATAGGGTTTCAAGGAACCATGACTCCCATGCTCTAGCCACAGCAAATAGAACTAGGGACCCTGAGCAGCACTTGAGCTGGGTTAAAGGGGAAGGTCAGGGGGAGGGAAGGGGGTTGGAAAGAGCAGTGCTCCCTACAGGTTCGGCTATGGTCGAGGTCATGAGCCTATACACGGCAGTCTAGATGAGCCTGTAGGATTCTAGAGGGGATTCAGGCACTTCGTGGCTCCAAAGTCCTTTCTGAGCTTGAGAGGCCAGAAATTTGAGTCTGTGCATCTCAGACTCAGAACAAGCCTAGAAATGGAGGAAGATGCAGGGGGAGAAACGGCTTTGTAACAATAGCATCAACCAGGCTTGCCTCGTTGACTGAGCATTTATTGTATGTTCTGCACTGTGCTGGAGAAGGAAATGGCAACCCACTCTGGTATTCATGCCTGGAGAATTCCATGGACCAGAGGAGCCTGGCTAGTTAGAGTCCATGGGGTCACAAAGAGTCGTACACTCACTCACTGCCCTAAGTCCTTCAGTGTTCATTCCCCCAATTAACTAGCTCAACCACTTCCTAAAGTGGGAATTCACATTGTCCCCATTTTACAGAAGAGGAAATAGAGGTACAGAGCTTAAGGCATCTGTTCATGCTTAATTGGTAGAGAGACAGAGCCAGGTTTGACCAAAGAGAGTAGAAGTCCAGAGATAGAGCTTGTGATGGGGAGACTGGCATGGGCAGAATAGAAGGTCAGGGGAGTGGCGTGAAATGGGGAAGAAGTATCCGCTGCAGAAGGGAGGGGCCAAAAGTCAATCTTCTCCTGCTGCCGCAGAGGAGGGCTAGCCCTGGGCCACCTGTCTCTGTTGGGCTGTGAAGGGAAACCCTCCTCTAGTTCTGAAAAGGGGCTTCCTGGGTGGCTCAGTGGCAAAGAATCCACCTGCCAAGCAGGAGATGCAGGTTCAACCCCTGGGTCTGGAAGATCCCATGGAGGAGGGAAGGGCAGGCTACAGTCCATGGGGTCTCAACCCACTCCAGTATTCTTGCCTGGGAAATGCCAATGGACAGAGGAGCCTGGTGGGCTATAGTCCAGGAGGTCTCAAAAGAATCAGACTCAACTTAGCGGCTAAACAATGACGGTCCTGAAAAAGCCCAAGAGGCCACCTAGTGCCCCCACTAAGGAGAGGAACTGAGCTCTGGCCCAAGCCCCATGACTGCTG
Source organism: Antilocapra americana (assembly GCA_007570785.1). Lineage (NCBI taxonomy): Eukaryota > Metazoa > Chordata > Mammalia > Artiodactyla > Antilocapridae > Antilocapra > Antilocapra americana. Next base: position 43,147,368 of record ML662445.1, read on the forward strand.
AGGGCAGAGCCAGAGTGAGAACTCAGGGTGCACAGCCCCATATGCTTTCTGGTCTGGAGAGCTGTATGCTAACATTAATGATTTAACTACTGTGTGATACCATTCACTAGAACCTGGGAGTAAGTTAGGGTCTCGGGTTTATTGGCAGAGCTCTCATGACGGGTGTGTTTTGCATCAGTCACCCAGGCTGCTTGCATTTGCTCCTGCACCATGTGGTTCTCCGGCTGGTCTGGAATCCACTGCAGGTCAGCATGACTTCCATATGCCCCTAAGACGTTAATCATGACCCCTGTTTTTTCCCATCCCTTCTTCAAAGGCACCCTGGGCACTGTGCCCCAAGGGTGTGCATCTGGATCTGTGTGATAATTACTGTGAAGCCTGGCATGGGCTGGAAATTACAACCCTGTTACCTGATGAAATGGGCTTTCCCGATGGCTCAGCGGGTAAAGAATCCGCCTGCAATGCGGGAGACACAGGAGATGTGGACTTGATCTCTGGGTCAGAAAGATCCCCTAGAGGAGGAAATGGCAACCCGCTCCAATATTCTGACCTGAAAAATCCCATGGACAGAAAATCCTGATGGGCTATGGTCCAAAGGGTCACAAAGAGTCAGACACGACTGAGCACAAGCATGATCTAACCTGATGAAATAATCAGGAGTGGAAACAGTGACTGTGCCAGACAAAGCCAGCACCATGTCTACCCATTCCTCAGCTCTGGGCTCCCAGCACTGCGCTCACTGTCCCTTTTGGTATGGGGGAAAAAGCCAGTCTTTGCTCCAGACTGGAAACAGGAGACCGTCTTCCACCCTCTCTGCCGCCTGCCTGCTCCAGCCCACCTGCCCAAGCTGTCGTTCCTCCTTCTGGGCTCCCTTTCCTCCAACAACCAGCCCCTCAGTCTCTTTGGAGCACAACACAGAACCAGTTGCAGTCATATTTATTATTATTCCACCAAAGACTAAATGCTCCTTAGAAGTAGGCTTGTCCCTAATGAACTGGTCCCAGTTGGGAGCAAGGGTGGGCCCTTCTGAAGACAGGGGTCCTGTCAGCTATCAGCAAGGCCTGGGTATGAAACCCTGATGTGCTGTTGGGCCTGGGCAGGGTGTGTGCAGCCCCCAGGCCAGCTGGAACTCAGATCCTGGCTTCAGAGGCTTGTCTCACTGCCAAGCTGGCAGGCTCTCCTAATGTGATGTGGGCTCGGTACTGATTTAAGCCATGTGATCAACTCGGTGCTTTGCAAGGTGGGAGGGTTTGTGGGTTGGCACCAGGCTGGGGACAATTGCTTGGCCAGAAGGCAGGAAATGACATCATATTGGCAGTGAGCAAACTATGTCTGCTCTAAACAGGTCATACCCGCGCTTCCCTACTGGTGACAGCCCTCAGCCCACGCTCCTTCAGGACCCAGCACTGCACCACTCCAGCTCTGCTCCGTCATGTCCTGCCTTGTCCACCTCTGTGTCCCCACCCTCAATCTTTCAATGCTGCCCCCATCCCAGCTCCAGCCCCAGGGATGCACCCCGAGCCTCTCTGGAGCCAGAAAGGCCTGGGTAGCCCTGTGTTCTCAGTCTGTGTAACTCTGCAGTGTGTTTATCAACTGCATTTGGGCACTGTGCCCCACGAGTGTCACACCAAAAATGACATCAAGGTTGGTGGGTAGGGGGGTGGACAGATGCCTGGAGCCAGTTGAGGGAGCTGAGAGATGCTTAGCTAGCAGAGTAAAGCCAGAGCTAGCAGAGGAACCCAGAGTCACAGGGGACCTCTGATAAGATGAGCAAGCAGCCCAGAGGACAAGTAACTTGCCCAAGGTGCCCCGTTACTGAGGACAAGCCAGCTCTCTGCCCCCCAGGAGAGCTCTTTGCCCCCATCTCTGCTCTGGTCTTCATGAGTGTATCCTTCATGAGCCTGTGTCCTAGTGATCTTCACTCTGGCCCCTAAGCCCCACGACCAAGTGCGCAGGCACAGATGAAAGCGCTACCCTCAGAGAAACCCAAGCTGAGCTGGAGAGCCCAAACTGACACATATTAAGGATTTAGAGTCCAAAGAGGCAAACAGCAGTCTCTGAGATATGCTGTTTCTCAGCCATGTATCCAGGGGCTACACCCCAGCCCCAGTAGCCACAGTGGTTCCTTCTGCTATTTGGCCAGGACATATCTGAATCTCTGGGAACAGGTAGAAGTTCCTTCCTCTCTCCCCATAAGATTCCTTGCTGTTTCTATTTAGTCGCTAAGTTGTGTCCAACTCTTTTGCAACTATTTGGACTGTAGTCCACCAGGCTCCTCTGTCCATGGGATTTCCCAGGCAAGACCAGTGGAATAGGTTGCCATTTCTTCTCCAGGGGATCTTTCAGACCCAGGGATCAAACCCAGGTCTCCTGCTTGGCAGGCAAAATTCTTTACCACCAAGCCACCTGGGAAGCCCATAGGACTCCCTACACACCCCCTAGCTGCTGATGGAGTGCCAGGACCCCAATGAGAATCATCGCACTACAGTGGAAGGTACAGACTTCAATTTCTCCAGAGCTTGCAGGGGAGAGAAAAACCCAAGGCAAGGCAGCAGGTAATCCTTTCCAGAGAGGCTGGGGCTTTAGATGCAATGGAGTTTAGATGGCGTGGAGAAAACTGAAGGAGAGGGTAGAAGAGCGATGAGGGGGCAGTGGAGTGGGCCTTAACAGTTCCTCTGACCCTGGTATATGTTTCAGTGGGAAATTCACAATTTTCTGTCTAACCAACTTGAGACAGCAGTCTGGGAGCACGGAGAACCTCCCACCTTCTTCCCAGGCAGGCAAGCGTTGGGGCTCTGGGGAGAGCAGTCCTACTGGGTCCTTGTTCAGGTGGATGGGGTGCAGCCTGAATCCCAGAAATTGCTGGCTTCAGAAATTGTCTGGCTTCCGCCCCACACTGTGGGAACAGGTGGGGAGAGGATGTCTCATCCTGTCCCTCAGGCTTCATCCCCATTTAGCGTGGGTCCCTTGAAACCTCCTTGTGATTTATTAGTGCCGAGGAGAACAGCTTTCAGAGCACTGCCTGCCAGACACTAGAGCCAACACAGTCTGAGCAAGCAGGTTGAGAAAGGGGAGCTGCTAGCCTGAGACCAGGAAACAGAGGAGGGGTCTATTCAAGGTCATGGATGCTCAGCTCCACCTTCTTTGCAGATAATAGAACTTCCCTCCTCAGGGTGCTGTGAATTTCAAATAAGATACTAATTGTAAGGTGTGATCACATGAAGACACAGGCTGCCGCAGGATTTTGTCCATAGCCAATAGGTAATATTGTTGGACTCTGAACCTAGAGCTCTGTGACTTGAGCCTGGAGTTCTGGACCACTGTGCCCCCCATCCTCTTTGTGGGTACTTGCACTATGGCAGTCTCTGTCCTCTGCTGACTGTGAGCACCTTGTGGGCAAAGACCGTGTCTTTTCCTCAACCTGAAGAATCTAACAGTGGCTCAGAGGGCATCGCTGATGGCGGTTGTTAGTTTTTAACGACGATGCTTTGCTTCAAAGCCTGGAAGTCTGTACTCAGATCCCAGCCAAGGGCTTTCATCAGTTGTAAATGTCAGTGTCTCCTCTGGGTTCTGGGTGTCAAGAGGGTGAGCCATTACAGACAGGATGAAAGAAATCCTCCAGGAAATGAGTCAGGAGTCCAAGGCAATGAGGTGGGGATGCAAAAAGGCAGATGGCAGGCGGGAAAATTCGCCACATTTCTGGAGCGATTCGATAATCAAGACTGTGTTTCCAGGAATAATCAACACAGATACACTGAAAAAGTGGCTGCCAACCTTCCCCAGGCCCCAGAAGGTGCCAAGACCCCTGACACCCATTCCGGGAAGGAAATGAGCATAGAGATGGCTGCTACCTCCCTGTTCAGGCTGTATGTATGACTGAGATGCTTAATTAGGAGGTGTGATGTCTGCCTGGATCATTTTGTTGAGATGTGGTGGAGAGCCAGCCAAGACTGGAACACACACACCTACTGACTCACGTGGGGGATGAGTCAGGAGAATCTATGAGGTTTCCCCAGTAGCCATGAAGTCCTGGGCAAGGACTGAGGACTTAGGGTTGAGAGAGACCATTCATATTTTTTTCCAAGTGAATAAAAGCCCTTTGACAGAAAAGTCAGTATAGCATAGTGTCACTGTTAAAAACGATTAATGAGAAATTAAGGTGCATTAAAAGAACCAGGATATTGAGGGACCCTGAATAGCCAAAACAATCTTTAAAAGGAAGAACAAAGTTGGAGGTCTACCACATCCTAATTTCAAAACTTCTACAAAATTACAGTAATTAAAATGATATGATACTGGCATGAGGATAGACATTTAGACCAACAGAACAGAGAGCCCAGAAATAAACCTTTGTGTGTATGGTCAATGATTTTCAACAAGGGTGCTAAGACCATTCAATGAGGGGAAAGCACAGTCTTTTCCACAAATGTTGCTGAGAAAACTGAATATCTGTGTGCAAAAGAATGAAACTGGACCCTTACCTTTCACTGTATACAAAAGTTAATTCAAAATGAATCAACAACAAAAGATACAGCATTCTTAGAAGAAAACATGGAACAAAAGCTTCATGACATAGGATTTGGCAATGACTTTGGATATGACACAAAAGCATAAATGACAAAAGGAAAACTAGATAAATTAGACTTCATAAAATTGAAAAGGTTTGTGCACCAGCAGACATAAACAGCACAAAAGGCAGCCCATGGGATGGAGAAAATATTTGTAAATCAAGTCTGATTAGGGGTTTATATTCAGAAATATAAACTCTTACAACTCCACAACAAGCAAACAACCTGATTTTAAACTAAGCAAAGCACTGTTATTTAACATAATTTTGGAAGTCCATGACCATCAGAGAAGAAAAAGAAATAAAAGGAATCCAGGTTGGAAAAGAAGTAGTAAAATTCTCACTGCTTGTAGATGACAACATACTATACATAGAAAAATCCTAAAGCTACCACCAGAAAATTCCTAGAGCTAGTCAATGAATTTAGTAAAGTTGAAGGATGCAAAATTAATACACAGAAATCCCTTGCATTCCTATATACTAACAATGAAAACTCAGAAAGAGAAATTAAGGAAACGATCCCATTCACCATTGCAACAAAATGAATAAAAATACCTAGGAATAAGCTTACTTAAGGAGACAAAACACCTGTATGAAGAAAACTAGAAGACAATGATCAAAGAAATCAAAAACAACACAAACAGATGGAGAGATATAACGGGTTCTTGGATTGCTGCTGCTGCTGCTGCTTCTGCTAAGTCGCTTCAGTCATGTCCGACTCTGTGCAACTCCATAGACGCCAGCCCACCAGGCTCCTCTGGCCACAGGATTCTCCAGGCAAAAATACTGGAGTGGGTTGCCATTTCCTTCTCTAGTTCTTGGACTGGAAGAATCAATATTGTAGAAACGACTATTCTACCCAAAGTAATCTACAGATTCAATGCAATTCCTATCAAATTACCAATGGCATTTTTCATAAAACTAGAACAAAAAATTTTCCAATTTGTATGGAAATACAAAAGACCCTGAATAGCCAAAACAATCTTGAGAAAGAAAATGAAGCTAGAGCAATCAACCGTCCTGACTTCAGACTACAAAGCTACAGTCATCAAGACAGTATGGCACTGGCACAAAAACAGAAATATAGATCAATGGAACAAGATAGAAAGCCCAGAGATAAACCCACATAGCTCATCTTATGAGCACCTTATCTTTGACAAAGGAGGTGAGAATATACAATGGAGAAAAGATAGCTTCTTCAATAAGCTGTGCTTAGAAAACTGGACAGCTACATGTAAAAGAATGAAATTAAAACACTTCCTAACACCATACACAAAGACAAACTCAAAATGGATTAAAGACCCTAGTGTAATCCAGAAACTACAAAACTCTTAGAGGAAAACAGGCAGAATACCCTATGACAAGATCCTTTATGACCCATCTCCTAGAGTAAAGAAAATAAAAACAAAAATAAACCAGTGGGACCTAATTAAAATTAAAAGCTTTTGCACAGCAAAGGAAACTATAAACAAGGTGAAAAGACAACACTCAGAATGGGAGGAAATAATGGCAAATGAAATAACAGACAAAGGGTTAATTTCCAAAATATGCAAATGGCTCATGCAACTCAATTCTAGTAAAACAAACAACCCAATCAAAAAGTGGGCAGAAGACCTAAACAGACATTTCTCCAAAGACATATAGATGGCTAATAAACATATGAAAAGATACTCAACATGCTATTTATTAAAGAAATACAAATCAAAACTACAATGAGATATCACCTCACAACAGTCAGAACGGGCATCATAAAAAAAAAAAAAAAACCTACAAACAATAAATGCTGTAGAGAGTGTGGAGAAAAGGGAATCCTCTTGCAGTGTTGCTGGGAATGTAAATGGATACAGCCACTATGGAAGAGAGGTATGGAGATTCCTTAACAAACTATGAATAAAACTACTAAATGATTCAACAATCCCTCTACGGGGTATATACCCTGAGAAAACCATAATTGAAAAAGACACATGTACCCCAATGTTCATTGCAGCACTATTTAAGATAGCTAAGACATGGAAGCAACCTAGATGTCCATCAACAGATGACTGGATAAAGAAGCTGTGGTACATATATACAATGGAATATTACTCAGCCATAAAAAGAAATGCATTTGAGTCAGTTCTAATGAGATGGATGAACCTAGAGCCTCTTATACAGAGTGAAGTAAGTCAGGAAGAAAAAAACAAATATCATATATTAACACAAATATATGGAATCTAGATAGATGGTACTGATGAACCTATTTGCAGGGCAGCAATGGAGACAAAGACATAGAGAACAGACTTGTGGACACAAGGCGGGGGCAACGAGAGAGTGGGATGAATAGAGAGAGTAGCATGGAAACATATACACTACCATATGTAAAACAGACAGCCAGTGGGGATTTGCTCTATGTCTCAGAATTCAAATTGGGGCTCTGTGACAACCTAGAGGGGTGGGATGGGGTAGGAGGGAGGAGGGAGGGGACATATATACACCCAAGGCTGATCCATGTTGATGTTTGGCGGAAATCAACACAGTGTTATCCTTCAATTACCCATCAATTAAAAATAAACTTTAAACAAGTTTTTTAAAAAATAGGCAGAACACTTTGATAAAAATCTCAGTAAGATCCTCTTTGACCCACCTCCTGGAGTAATGGGAATATAAACAAACGGGACATAATTAAATTTAAAACTTTTAACACAGCAAAAGAAACTATAAACAAGATGAAAATACAACTCTCAGAATGGGAGAAAATAATTGCAAATGAAGCAACTGACAAAGGATTAACCTCCAAAATATACAAGCAGCTCGTGCAGCTCAATATCAGAAAAACAAACAACTCAACTGAAGAAATGAGCAGAAGACCTAAACTGACATTTCTCCAAAGAAGATACACAGATGGCCAATAAACACATGAAAAGATGCTCAATGTCACTCATTATAAGAGAAATGCAAATGAAAGCTACTACCTCACACCAGTCAGAATGGCCTTCATCAAAACATCTACCAACAGTAAGTGCTGGAGAGGATGTGGGAAAAAGGAAATCCTCTTGCATTATTGGTGAGAATGTAAACCGATAAAGCCGCTATAGAGAAACAGTATGGTGATTATCCTTAAAAAACTAGGAATGAAGCTACCATAAGACCTAGCAATCCCACTACTGGGCACAGACCCTGAAAAAAATCATAGAAAAAGACACATGTACCCCAATGTTTATTGCAGTACTACTTATAATAGCCAGAACATGGAAGCAACCTAGGTGTCCATTGACAAATGAATGGATAAAGAAGTTGTGGGATTGTTGTTTTTGCTTCTGGCTTACTTCACTCTGGATAATGGGCTCCAGTTTCGTCCATCTGAGTAGAATTGCTTCAAATGAATTTTTTTTTAATGCTGAGTAATATTCCATTGTGTATATATACCACAGCTTTCTTATATATGGAATTTAGAAAGACAGTAATGAGAACCCAACATGGGAGACAACAAAAGGAACGCAGATGTATAGAATAGACTTGTGGACTTTGTGGATGAGGGTAAGGGTGGGATGAGATGGGAGAAGGACATTGAAGCATGTTAATTGTCATGTGTCTAATCAATCGCCAGCCCAGGATTGATGCTCGGGACTGGTGCAGCGAGATTTCCCGGGGGGGAGGGAGGAGGGAGGGGGGACCTGGAGGGGAAGCATATGTAAACCCATGGTGATATCATAACAATGTATGGCTAAAACAATAATTAAAAAAAAATAAAAAATAAAAAAAAAAGAAGTTGTGGGACATATATACAACAGAATAGTACTCAGTCATAAAGAGTAATGAATGTGAGTCAGCTGAACTGGAGGTGGATGAACCTAGAGCCTGTTACAATACAGAGTGAAGTAAGTCAGAAAGAGAGAAACAAATATCATATATTAATGAATATATATGAAATCTACAAAAATGGTACTGATGAACCTATTTGTAGGGCAGGAATAGAGATGCAGACATAGAGAATGGACATGTGGACACAGCAGGGAAAGGAGAGGGTGGGACAAATTGAGAGAGTAGCATTGAAACATATATATTACCATTTGTAAAATGGATAGCTATAGTTGTGTAGCACAGGAAGTTCAGCCAAGCGCTTTGTGACGATCTAGAGGAGTGGGTTGGAGGGCCGAGGGAGGGTATATGTATACTTATGGCTGATTCACACTGCTGTACGGCAGAAACCAGCAGAACACTGTAAAGCAATTATCCTCCAAGTAAATACAAATTTAAAAATAATTTTTAAAAATGGACAAAAGGAGGTAGAGAGAGGGGAACAAGGATGAGGGCATGGACTATACATGGGAAATGTCCCCTTTCCTCTCTCCTCCTCTTTGATACCCTACATCCCATGTTTTGAAATATTTTTACCTGTCAAACTGCATGAATGAAGAAATAATTATCTTCCCCATTTTGATGACCAAACACCAAATTAATATAATTCCAGGTGAAAATAGAAGAAACTTAACCTTTTGTTTACCAATGCAGTCCCTTGAGTATTTGAGGATCATGTTTTTCATTCCCTCTCCCAGAATCTAGCCTGGAAATACTAAAAATCCCAAAGCCCTCCAGCCCATGTGAGGACAGGGGGCCCAGTCAGGCAACCTAACTCAGGAACTTTAAGGAAACACTACCCTGGACAGTTCTCATGGGAAGCTGAGGAATCACTGAGTTACATTCCTTCTTTCTCAATGGTGATTTTCAGAAGCTCTTCTCCTAACAGTGGAGCACTGGATTTTCATGTGACCAGAGCAGAAGTTGGATCATGAGCTAAAAGGAGGGGAAAGGCCAAGAAAGGGGAAACTTAAGAGAACAAAGATGCTAAGGATTGATCCCGATAATGACACTGGGTCAAGAATTAAAGTGCTTTTGGTCTATAGGAATTGGAGAAATTCACCTCAATCAAAAAGACAGACACAGGGACCATGAGGTAGACAATTTACATACACAGACACACACAATCCAAATGACCAATAAAACATGAAAATATTCAACCCTACCATTAACCAAAGAGAGAACACTGAAAAGCCCTTTTTCCTATCCAACTGGGAAGTTAATCAAGACTTCCAGCTGTTGGCAGGGACATGTGGAGTGGGTGCTCTTCACAGCTGGTGGGACTATGCACTGATGGGTCCTTTGTAGGACACTTTGGGAATGCCCATCAAAAGTCTTCACCTTATGTATTCTATTTGACCTAGAAATTCTACTTAGGAAATGGTCCTAGGGAAAGAATAATTTATCTGTGGCAAGATTTAGACATACTCTCTATAATAGTATTCTTTATAACAACAAAAAGTCTAGAGGGGGAAGACAATATAAATGTCCAAATATAAAGTATTCAATGACTAAATGATGGTATGTATCTCCCTACACCAAAATGCTACACAGCCATTATAAGTAGGGAGGTTGAGTGACATTTAATGACTTAGAAATAAACATGCTCTAAAGCAGGGAGTGTTGTACCAGCACATCCTCTCAAACTGTATACAAACTAAAAAGACCAGAAATAAGTGCTCAAAACTGTCACCAGTGATATTTCTCCAGGTGATGGAATTACAGGTATTCTTTTTTTAGGTATTTCCTAAATTTTCTGCAATGATCAAATTTATATTTTATAATAAAAAATGGATAACATATCTTTTAAAAAAAAAAAGAATCAACAAAGTTTCAAGTTATTATGATGAGAACTACGTAGGAATAGGGTAAGTTCTCAAGGTTGGCTGGGAGCTGGGAGATCATCACCAGAATAGCAGATAAGTTTATGCGCCCAGCTGAGTTGCAAGAGCCAGTGGCACTTGGAAACCACTGAGGACATGCTGGAGGGAGGAGTGTGTCAGCCTTCTGCTATTCTACTGAGTGGCCGTGGGGAAGTCACTTCTTTTTCCTTGGCCACCAAGTTCCTTTTCCCCCTGATGGCCCTTGACTCTATGTAGGCAAAATATTATGATGATGGTACCCACATGTGAGGTCTCCTTTTTTGGAAAGGAGGACATATATATTTCAATGATGGGGTGAGGGGGGGGTCAGGATTTTAGGAGACAAAGGGATGATAAAATAGGACAGAGAATACAGATGTGTTTTTACACACTTTGTTTCCCTGCCTCCCATTGTTCCTGTAGAGCTAAAATGACTGAATTAACTCTTTGGGCCAGAAATGCATTTGACATAAGTTGCTTCACTCCTCATAAAATCAGAAGGAGTTGGGGAACTCTGGAAGCAGCAGGCTGTGATCCAGATCCATCATGCCCTGGCTGGAACTCACCTTCCTCAAGTGTCAGAAGAAAAACTATGGAATAGGAAGCCAGGGAGAGCTGCTTTTGAACTCAGAGGAAACTTTCCATAGGTAGGAGCTGATCGTAGCTGAGTCAGTAAAGAATCTGCCTGCAGTGCAGGAGACCCCGGTTTGATTCCTGGGTCAGGAAGATCTCCTGGAGGAGGAAATGGCAACCCACTCCAGTATTCTTGCCTGGGAAATCCCTTGGACAGAGGAGCCTAGCAGGCTACAGTCCATAGGGTTACAAGAGTCAGACACATCTTAGCTGCTAAACAAACCACCAAGACCAAGAAAACACAGGGTATGCTCAGGGCAGTGCCTGTTCCTCCACCATGCCTTCAGGGCCTCCTGCCTCTTCCGCTTCTGTGATCCCCCAAGGTCAGAAGGAAGTGCTGGGGCCTCACCTGTGCCCTAGTCAACAGGAAGACCCTGGAGAGGTGGAAAGGAGTGATGGGGCCGCCCAGAACAAGGCAGAAGCCTGGGTGAGCCCAGCGCAGGCAGAGAGGGATAGCAGGCAAGTCAGCCTCTGGACACTGACCTCGGGGCATGTCCATGGGGTTGAAGCTGGCCAGCAGGTCACGACACCACTGGCGATCACCCTCCACTTTGCTCAGCCAGTTGTTGCAGTTGAAGTAGTAACGGAGGTGAGGCCGCTTCATATCAGTCACAATCACGCGGTCCAGGTACCAGCTGGCATTCAAGCCTGTGTTGTCATGCTCGATCCTGGACCAGAGGCAGACAACCACACCATCGCTGGTAAGACAGAGACAATGCCCCTTCCATATTGAAGCACCCCAATGTTTTCTCAGAACAGAAGTTCAACCATTCTGATTCTATAATTTCTTTATCTCTGAGGCTTCAGTTTCCTCATCTGAAAAATGGGGATTCCTTGCAAGGTAGATGTGCTTATTAATGAATGTGGATTGCTACATTGCCTGTAAGGAAATATTGCCTTCCATGGAAACTTGAGGGTCACCGAGGCTTGCAGAAGGACTATCTGGAGCTTTCCCTCTCACTGTGACTCCCAAAACACACCCTTCACTCAGCTAATCAGTCCTACCACCCAGAGGAGCCCCCGTGGCCACATAGACTAGTGTTGCCCCATAGAAACATCACATGAGCTTCATGCACAAGCCAGATAGGTAATTTGGATTTTTTAGCAGCCATGTTGAAAACAAAGGGGAGGTGAAATTAATTTTAATAATATATTTTATTTAATCCATTTATCACTTCAGTGGGTAACCGTGTAAACATTTATTAGTGAGATATCTTACATTCTTTATCTTGCTCTAGTTTTTCAAAGATCTGATGTGTTTTTGAACCTGGTTTTGCATCTGGTTTGGGTTAGCCATGTTTTAAGTGATCAATACTATGTGGGGCCAGGGGCTACTGTAGAGATCCAGAGTGTTCAAAATCTGGCCCCTATCATCTTCCACTTCCTGTAGTCCTCTCCATCACTGGCAGTCTAGTTTTCCTCTTTGAGGCCCAGTTTCTTCCCCAGAATTTGATCCTTGGGTGACCTCACTTTGCACCAAGGATTCCATTGCAGTGAGGCCTTACACTTGCAGATCTTAATGGGACAAACACAGCTTAAGGTAGCACACACCCCAAGAGATGATGTGTGTGTGTGTGTGTGTGTGTGTGTGTGTGTGTGTGTGTGTGTGCGCGCATGCTGTCACTAAATCGTGTCTGACTCTTTGGGTCCCCATGGACTGTATCCTGCCAAGTTCCCCTGCCATGGGATTCTCTAGGCAAGAATAGTGGAATGAGTTGCCATGCCCTCCTCCAGGGGATCTACCTCACCCAGGGATTGAACCTATGTCTCCCAAGTCTCCTACATTGGCAGGTGGGTTCTTTACCACTAGCACCACCTGGAAAGCCTCTAACACACATGATATGCACAGAATGCGTGCCTCTGTCTGGCACGGAGCCAAGCACACAGTAGGACTTCAGCTTAGTGGCAGCCTTTCCCACACACTGACACTCTCTTCCCTGCCTTCCCCCGTAAGAGCCCCTTTCCTGCTCATAACCCCCTTCCCCGGACACAACCAGTGCCAGAGCCTGTTATACATCCCTTATTTTCCCAGTGAAAAAGAGTTCACAGCCCTATATTTCCCAGTGAGAAGAAGAAAAACAAGGAGTGATTGGAGGCAGCATTTCACTCCTGTCCAGGCCCTCTAGTCTGGGTACAGTCAGACCATAGCAGATCTTGACATGCTGCCAGATGGGCATGAACTTGATTGGGGATGGATAGTAGGTGGAGGGGGGCAGAGGGGGGCAATTGAAGCTCTTGCTCAGCAACCAGGCTGGCAGAGTTATCCCTCCCCACGCGTTCATAAAAATTTCCCCAGAGAGAGCAAATTTAGGGGAGATCTCTGTCAAAAGGTACCCTGCAATATGACCTGACATTACTAACACTCACTGGCTGCTTACTGGGTGCCAGTTACTGTTCTAAACACTGACTCTTGAGTCCTCACTAACCCTAATGGTTCCCTAGGAGCTGGGCACCATTATTGTAGATGAGGAAACTGAAGCTTGGAGAGGAAATATCCCTGAAGTTCCACAGCTGGTAAATGGCAGGGCAGAAATTTGAACCAAGGCAATCTGGATGCAGAGTCTACTAACCACTGTGCCAGGATTCCTCAGGGCTTATTTTCCCCAAGTGTGTGAAAAATTGTCCCCCGTTGTCTTAACCCGAAGAAGTGAATCTCTAATGGGCCAGTTGACAGCACCATGACTCAGGGTGGGAGAGGAAGTTGTGGTCACCTTTGGTCACCATTCAGATGACACCAGAAAAGCAGTCAACACCCAAAGGTGTCAAAAATGAAAGCAGTTCCTATTCAAATTGCCTTCATCTCACCCTGCCCTGTCAGAGGCCAGAGTCTCACCTGATTTTGTAGACGAGGCCCACATTGTTGGTTCTTACTCGGAACACATCAACGTTGGCTTTCTCAAAGGCAGATTCACTCCTGCAATGGTGTGCACAGTTAACACAGATCAGCACTTGGCTCAGAGGCCAGGAGGAGAGCCAAGGGCTGGCATATCCTACTTCCTCCACAGTCCCACTCCAGAGAGTGCTACTGGCAGTCAATTCCATTCTGAGATTCCTTTCTGACATGGTTTGGAGAGGTGGAAGGCAAGGATGGTTAGTATTCATTCCTTGCTTTCACACTCGGGTTCTCATGGGATCTTTGCTGCGTGTCAGTAAGGCAAGGATGGTGAGCAACTCCAGCCCCATTTTACAAACAAGTAAATTGCTAGTTGGTAGTAGAGCTGGGACTAGAACCCGGCTCTCCAAAGTCGTGATCCAATCCTCTGTGGTTGCTCTGGGTTGGGAGAGTGGAGGAGGACGGAATGTGTGACAATGCCATGGTGCTCTGGGATCTGCAGGCCTCCCAGCCTCTCTTCCCCACCTGCCTTGCTCTTGCTGAGAGAGTTGCAAAGGCAGCCCCAAGTGGATGCAAATCTTGGGTGGTGGTCCACGGTTCTGTCATTCCAGCAAGAAAGAAAACACTCAACCCAAACCAGCAATCAGGGAAGTGGGGGCAATGAGGGAATGGATACTTGGCATCCCACAGACGGTGCAAACAGAAGCAAGTACACCTGAGATGTTTCTCAATGAGGTGCCCAAACAAGTCCAGACTTGGGAGCCTTCTAGCATCCATCAGCTTAGACATGGGAAGGCTGGAGAACCGAGTCCTCCAGGAGTGGAAACCGGAATCTCACGTGGACATCTGCTCTGTCTTCTGTGTGAGCCAGGACCCCCTCTGCTTGGGTCCAGGCCTGCTCGCAGCTCTTCCTGCCCCTGTGGTGAAGGCCTTGCAGGACTGAGAGCTGTGGACTTCCCTCATTGCTCCTATCCAGGGCTCTCGGCAGCAGCACACAGCCCATGGGAAATGAGAAAGAAGATATACCTTTTTATTGGCCATCACTTGTTTCAGAATAAAAAAGGAGGTGAAGGGCCTTCTTCCCAAGGCAACAAGGTTCAGATTCTCCAGTAACCAAAAGCTTTTAAGATTCTAGAGACATAGAAGCTGTGGTTCTGCACACAGACCCATTTGGCAAACAGTCTGGTCTGTGGATAAATTTCCTTACGGTGGGCACATTGTGAGACATGGGGCCTGGGGCCCTCCTAAAACAGTGCAAAGCTCACGAAGTCAGGTGAAAATGTGCACCGAGGTCACCTTGTCAGGGAGAAGAGCCCAAGGGGCCTACTCGGAGCACGGGGCTGGAGGAGGAGAGAGAGGTGGGAAATTTGGGGCTGTGCTGGAGTGAAACGGTTCGCCCCCAGGCTGGCAGCTTGAACCTGTTAGAATCTCACTTCCAAGGGTGAATAGCATCACCACCCACATTATGTTTGAGTCAAAGCAGTTGTTAAATAACTTGGAAAACATGTGAACATTGATTCTGGGCATCAGGACTGTGGAAATGGAAAAGAAGGAAGTAAGAGGTATTTTCTGTTTCAGTAAATGAGACAAGGAAATTGATTTTGGGAATAGACAGGAGTCTCAACATCATATAAATATCCCATGAAACAGTCACCCTGGGAAGCAATATAATGGAATATTATGCAGCCATCAAAAATTCTATTTTGAAAAAGTATTTAATGAAACAGAAACCAGTTTATGAAATGGGCATAAAAGGAAGAACAGGTTAAACATAGGATGTATAAATAGAACAACCAATGCATAAGGAACACCAAGTTAATTTAAAAACAATAGAGAGGGAGGATTTATCCAAAAACATTACATGATAAGACTGTTATGAAGCGTTACTTATTCTTGTCTGTATTTTTTTCAGTTTCCTGAAGGGAGCACATCTTGTTTTTGCAATTATGAAAAAATGACAGTCCCTGTTTTAGCAGCCCCACTCCATCCAGCCTGCAGCTGCCCATGGTAAATTCTTTGGAATGAATTTGAAGATCGCCAAGTGTCATCTGCTAAGGGTACATGGAACTTGGGGAACAACCAATCCTGCTTAGTAGGGGAAGAGGAGGGTGATTTGGAAAGAAAGTGGCTAGCTTTCCGGGCTGCTTCTCACAAGTGTTCTGGCTCCAACAGCTGCATCCAGCACAGAGAGCTCTGCGTCTTCAGTAAGGGCCTGTGCATACAACCAGTGGAAGGTGGATTTGTACTTTCAGCGTGTTTGTACTTCTCCATGCTGCTTTAGAGTCACTCAAAAGACAAAATTTAAAAACCGAGATAGAAGAAGGGAAACGAGGAGAGAAAGATCTGCCAGGGTGGGCAGAGGGCACACTCCTCGCTGTCTCTGGACCACACAGGAGCATCCAGGGCATGGCAGAATGTGAGGCATCACCCACAGTGTTTACAGAACGGAGACCAGCATCCTGGCAGACAAGAGCAAGGCCTTCTGGGGAATTCCCTGGCTGTTCAGCAGTTGGAACCCTGCATTTCCACTGCAAGGGGGCCTGGGTTCAATCCCTGGTTAGAGAACTAAGATTTTGCAAGCCACACAGTGCAGCCAAAAAAAAAGAGCAAGGCCTTCTGTGTTGCTGGGGTCTCTGTTCAGGGGAGGGGAAACAGAGGACTGTAGACTGGGCTACATGGACTCCCTCCTCTCAGGGAGGGGTCAGGACAATCCCAGATGAGCCCCAACCCCAACCCACTCGAGGTCAGACTCCAAATCCCCTGCTTCCAGTAAGTCAGAGCTCTGACTTAAGATGGAGGGGAAACAGCAAAGGACAGAGGGTCCCTGGTCAAAGGAAACATCAGAAACAATAGAGATCTCTTCACATTTCCTTGCGGGAGATGGCATGTTCTCCACGGTTGCTGGTCGATCCTCAAAGAAAGCCCAACACAGCCCCCCACCTGCGCCTGCTGTTCTGCAGGGAACCCACCCTTCCCAGGAGCGCAGAGGGCATTTTAGCTAACTGCTGGGCAGGCTAAGATGCCAGGATTCTCCCACACTCTCAGGTGGTGAATTCTCAACAAGAGAACCATCTTCCAGAAGATACATGAGATTTCCATCCTTTTGCCACATCCTGAACATGGGACCCCATACTGGGGGTGGGGGGTGGTCCTGGGTAACAGAGAAGGGGGCTTCCTCTGGGATCCAGAGCTGCTGTCATTTTACTGGTGTGGAGGGCAGGGCAGAGACCAGCTAGTAGGGGAATCAAAGTGAGCCACACTCTTGGCTGCCTAAGAGTGGGTCTGATGTGTGCCGAGGAATTTAGACCCCAGACCACAAGGGTGAGAACAATCAGCACGTTAACATCGGACAGCAAGGTCCTTCTTGCTGCAGGAATTATTTTGTACTGGAGATGAAAAAATCCTGATAATCCACCGGAGAGGAGAAGATAAGGCCTGGGGCAGAAAAGAAAAGCCACAGAAAAGACCAGAACTGAGGAGAGAGAGAAGATGAGGGAGAAGCAGGTAGGGTGAGGGATGCGGCCAGAGGCTGCAGAGAAAGGGTTCGCGGAGGAATTCCAGGAAGAGCGGTGGCTTAATTTTGAAGCTGGGGAGAGGGTCTATCTGGCATTCTGTTTTAAGCTGTTTGCGTTGCCTCCATGTGAACTCTCGTGCCCCGAGCTATCAATGAAGTCCGATGCACCCCAAGATGCCTTGTGAAGTGAAATGGAAATGGCTCAGTTGTGTCCGACTCTTTGCGACCCCATGGACTATACAGTCCATGGAATACTCCAGGCCAGAATACTGGAGTGGGTAGCCTTTCCCTTCTCCAGGGGAGCTTCCCAACTCAGGGATCAAATCGGGGTCTCCTGCACTGTAGGTGGATTCTTAACCAACTGAGCCATCAGGGAAGCCTTGTACTTTGTCTGTGTGTGCGTGTGCATATGTGTGCACGTATGTGTGTGTGCTTGTGGGTGTAAAACTAGGAAAAAGAGCTCGGTTCCAGGTGACAAGTGGGTGTGGATGTGGCTTTGGGGTGACACAGTGTGCAGAGGAGGGAACAGCACTAGACATTGAGAGGAGTTTTGAGACCAGCAGGCATGCTGATCCAGACCCGAGGGATGGCGGGAGGGGAGGGCCAGGCCCGGCGGGACTTAGCTGCATCTAAACCTCTCAGAGCTTCTGACCTCTGCAGCCACCTGCGTCTGGGTCACATGGCAACCTGGGCTTCCTGGGAAAGCAATGCTCCCACCCAGACTTGAGCTCTGCATCCTGCATCAGAAGGCTTTCAGATGGTGAGGATTGGGTCTATGCAGTTTTCTTTGTAGACAGGTTTTCAGGTCTTGCAGACTCTGAAAGCAGCCTTGCAAAGCAGCCAGACTCTGCTCTCCTACTTCCCCGTTGATCCTGCTCACTATGGTCAGACTCATCCTTCTTGGCTGTGCAGTATGTCAAATCTCCACTAACTGACTTTCAAGCAAGGCCTTCTCCCGTCTAGTGCTCCCCTGCCTTTCCTACCGCCTTCCTCTCTGCCCTTCCATGCAGCCCCCATTGGCCTGCAGTGCCCCTTGTGGACTCCATACTTCTGCAAGCTGCCCCCCCCATCTAAAATGCCCTCCTCCTGATTCTTTCTTATCAGAGTCCTTTTCACCCCTCGAGGTCCACATTACATGGCCTTCCCTGTAAAGTCCTAATCTAGCCACACTGATACCAAATCATTGAGGGAGCTCTCTTTGCAAAGAACTGCGATAGATGCTGGAGGTACAAGGCAGATCTCCCATTGTCCTCCGGTTCCAGCTAGCATCCCTCTAGGCATCACCTCTCTAGCCTCTCCAAGGACAAACAGCTGATGCTGCAAAACGTGCCTGTATCCCAGAAACCATCCACTTCCCGTGAGCTCCTGAAGAACCCTCTGCCCCAGTTAGACTGGGGTCCTGGCCTAATCTCTACCCCCAGTGCCCAGCCTGGAGCAGGATGCAGATACAGGACAGACTCCCATGAGCAGACCCATGAAGTAATGGGGGGATGTTGATCCCTACGTGCAGGGCTATCCCAGAAAAGCTGGCTGCCTTCCTGCAGTTTCAGCACTGCCTGGAGACCTGCTGGTCCTGCCAGCTTGGTGCTACCCGAGACCCTCTCCCATGATGCGGTCTGTCTTCCCCATTGAGAAGAAAGGCTGGAACTCAGATTCCCAGGGAGAGAGGACTCAGTGATGAACCTTCACACAGGGCTATAAGAGCTGACTCCAGGGGCCTTCCTGAGAGGGGGTTTTGACAAAGGAAAAAGGTAAGAGGGGAGAGTCTAAGGATGCAGAAGCATGAGAGAAGGAAAGATGGTGAGGAACCACCACAAAAGGGGGGCTGATTCTCTTTGCTTAGCAAAAGATAGGCTGGGGACTCTAGAAGCCAAGCTAGCCACTCCCCAGGGTCCAGCAGCTTCTGCCTAGAGGGCTGCGTTCCAGGAGGACACGTGGCAGAAAGGATGGAATTTTCATGTATTCTCTTTACCGTGCCCACAGCATTGGAGCAAAGGGCTTCCACACGCGAGCCACTCAGCAGGGTAAGCAGTACAAGGAGGCGGGTACCCTGTTCTGCGGAAATGGACAAAACAGGACGTTATGCCTGCCTCGACACAGTCACATTTACACCCAGGCCAGCCTTCAGGGTGAACGTGTTCTGCTGGACCTATCAGTCTGCTAACTACAGTCTATGGATCTCCTGGCCTGTGGAACCCACCCCTCTATCACTTCCCCCACCACACCTGGGGGTGTAGAGCCACGAAGCCCAGAGATCACACCCTGGAGCCCCAGGAGGACTGTGAGGGGAGACTCCTGCCCACCCTCCGGAGCCACAGGGTGATGTGCTCAAGGGAACATCTGCACACCCCCCAGGATCCTGGAGTTCGAGGACCAGCTTTACCATCAAAAGCTCCATGATTCAGAGCTGCTCACCTCTCTCCTCTAGGCCCCAGATTTCCCAAGAGCAGGTTAGAATAGATTTAGTGATTTTCAAATCTTTCTTGGCTATAGAATCCTTGGTGCAAATAGAATCTGACTGAGAAGCTCAGCAGATAAGACAAGCATAAGCCAAGCTGCTCCAGAGAAAGGGAGGATGGGGTATTGGGAGCCCCAAACCAGCTCACCAGTACCCTGCTCCATTTAGCACAGGGTGAAAACCAGTTGCCCAGGTAAGGCCCCGGCCACCTCTGGAATTCCATGATTCCACTCCGGTGTTACCGTGTTTAGTAACCCTGTGTGTCCCTGCGTGGTGTAGGGGAAGGATGGAAAAGAAGATACAGCAGCCTCTGCTCTCAGTGGGCCACAATGACAGGGAGGACACAAGCACACTCACACACACACACATTTATACAAACACACTCACTGACTTGAGTGTGCGTTAGTGGGCAAGTAGGTTTGGTATGATATTGGTCCTAAGTGAGACATAAGTGCAGAGCATTTAAGCTCATGCACGACCTTCATGCATAATCCACATGCATGACCTTCTCTTCTCTTCCCAGAAGTCCTATGAGTTTGGTAAAAGGTGGATTATCAATTCTGGATGCTATATGAGGAAGTCAAGGCTTTGGGTGGAAAGATATTTGGCCAAAGTTATATGGCAACTAAACTGTAAAGCTGGACCTAGACCTTGTTTCTGGATCCTGAGTATTTATTCTCCCACATCAAAGGACAGCTGTTATGAATACTTGGAACTCTGGGATCCAAAGTAAGCAGGACTATCCACACAGAAGTCAACAGAGAAGCTTCCCTAGTTGAGACCTGGCTGGCACGTGGCCTGTCGTTAGCAAGGCCCATGCCACTCCATACACCTGTGGACACGTGTGTCTTCCCTCATGGGCTCCAGGACTGCATCAACCCCCAGCACCAGCCCAGGACCCCCCAAGTCCGAGTCAGTACTCACTTGCTGGTGAGATGGAGCTTGGGAGAGAGCCCGTTCTCTCCAAAAATGGTGATGAAGACGTTGGCGTCTGTCCCTGCACCACGAACATCCCCCGTGGCTGTAACCACCTCGTACACTGGAGGAGGAAAGAAGTTGGGAGCAGGCTCAGAAGAGAACCCTGAATCCTATGTGAGCTCGGAGAAGCCCTGGCTCCTGCTAACTCCACCGGGGTTACTCTCAAAACGCTTGCTGCAACCCCCAAGACCCTAAGCCAGGGTCGGACCCACATCAAGTCCTGCCATGAGACCACAGTCTCCCACTTAATGCTGCATGCTCATTTTACAGGCAAGGAACTGCAGGCAAAGAGACAAGCCCAGGTCACACACTACATAATGCCAACACCAGAGCCCAGCTCCAGGCTCCCAACGCCCATCTGTGATCTTTCCAGGACAGCACATGGATGCCCTCCTAGCCTAGATCTTCTTCAGAGCCTGCCCCTGGTTCTCACCTTCCTCTCTGCCCTCTACACAAGGCTGCCTCTCAGTCCCCACTTGCTGTGACCCCCTGGGCATTGCCATGGCGATCTCAGGCTAACCCACCCTAGGGATGGGGGAAGAAGAACTGCCAGTGAGTCCCTTTAGGCAGAGGCACTGATGTCTCCTCTCTTTGTGCCCTTGAAGCTTGTTCTCTTTGATGCGGTTTCTTCTGATGTCCCTGGTTCTGATGAAAGTCCCCGTGAGGGGGAGAAAGGAAGCGGTACATTTGTCTGACTCCCTGTCTGTTGTGATAACCAAAGCCTTCACCCTTCACAGTCTACACCCCAAGGACTTCTGATCTGCAAACGGCTCCTAGACCCCTCCTGAGATAACTCCAGGACCTGAAGCGTTGCCCATATGGCAACTTATACAAGGATGTTTCCAAACTGAGTCAATAGGGAAATGAAGAGCACAGTGGAAATTCTGGAACCACACCACATGAGAGAAGACGTAAAGGCCTCGAGTTGCCTGGTTTAGAGAAAGGAGCACAGCCCAAAATAAATAAATACTCAAATAACAATTTCAAAACCATAAAAAATTAAAACCATCATGAAGATGAAAAGGCAAGCCACAGACTAGAAGATATTTGGAATTCACACAGAGGCATACCACCACAATACCTTGTTTGCATCATAATTTACATTATTGTGCTTTACAGATATTTTGTTTCTTACGAATGGAAGGTTTGCAGCAACCCTGCATCAAGCAAGTCTTGTTGGTACCATTTTTCCAACAGCATTTGCTCACTCTTGTTTCTGTGTCACATTTTGGTAATTCTCAAAATATTTCAAATGTTTTTCATTATTATTATATTTGTTAAGATAATCTATGGTCAGTAATCTCTGATGTTACTATTGTAAAAAGGTTATGACTTGCCAAAGAGCAGATGATGGCTAGCAATTTTTTTAGCAAAATGTATTTCTAAACTAAGGTATGTACACTTTTTTTAGACATAACGCTATTGTACACTGAACAGACTGTGTAGTGGTAAATGTGACTTTTATAGGTGCTGGGAAACCAAAAACTTGGTTTATTGTGATATTCGCTTCATTGCTGGGCTCTGAAATCAAATCCAGAATATCTCTGAGTTCTACTTGTAGCCAACAAAGGACTGTTGTTCAGAAGATGTAAAGAATTACACAAATCAATGAGAAAGAGAAAGACCGCACTATTGTTCTCATGGGCAACAGTTTGTTTTAAAAGTTAACATACACTTACCATAAGACCCAGAAATTCAACTTTTAGGTATTTACCCAGGAGAAATAAGAACATGTCCATACAAAGACCTGCACACAAGTGTTCACAGTAATTGAATGCATAATAACCCTAAATTAGAAAAACCTAAATGCATCAAAAAGTGAATGGATCTTTAAAAACGTGGTGTATCTCTCCAGTGGGATCCTACTCTGTGATAGTAATAAAAAGGAACGAACAACTGACATATACAATGCCGATGAATCTCAGGCACATAATGCTGAGCAAAAGAAATCAGACAGAAATTACTACACAGTAAGTAGTGCCAGCTACATGAACTCTAATCTGTTCTAACAGAAAGCAGATCTTGATTGTCTAGGGTTGAAGTTGGGGGGAATCGCCTGGGAAGGGGCACATGGAACTTTTGTGGGATAATTTAAATACCCTGTATATGAATGTTGCAAGAGGTGGATATATCCATTTGTCAATATGCATCAAACAACACATGTAAAGCAGATTCATTTTATTGTTAATTATGTCTCAATAAAGTTGAAAAATGGACAAAATACTTAAATAGGCATGTGATAAAAGAGGATATCCAAATGGAAAAGGACTCAACATCTTTATTCATAAGGGAAATGCAAATGAAAATACAATGAGAAACTACTATATATGCACCAGAATGTCTAAAATTAAAACGATGGACAAATACTAAGTATTTTCAAGAATGTGGAGCTGTTGGCAACTCTCATACATTACTGGTGGTGGTGGTGGTCTAGTCACTGAGTCATGTCCAACTCTTGCAACCCCGTGAACTGGAGCCCGCCAGGCTCCTCTGTTCATGGGATTTTCCAGGCAAGAATACTGGAGTGGGCTGCCATTTCAGCACATCTTCTCTACCCAGGAAATGAAACTAGGTCTACTGCATTGCAGGTGGTCTTCCACATTGCAAGCAATTCTCTACCACTAGGCCACCAGGGAAGCTCCATACATTGCTGGTGAGAATGTAAATTGGTACAAGCCCTGGTAACTAGACATAAGCCCGCCTTATGACTCAGGGATTCTAATTCCAGTTATAAAACCAGGAGAAATGAGTGCATGTAGTCATCTAAAGATATGTACAAAATGTGTAGCATCTTTATCCATAATAACTGAAATAAAGTCTATCAACAACGGAATGGTTAAACAAAGGGGGATATTCTTATAAAATGCAATAATACACAAATAATAAAAAAGAACAAACTATGTAACAAGTCACAACATAGGTAAATCTCTTGGATATAATGTTGATTGAAAGAGAAGCTAGACACACAAAAATGTGCTATATAATCCCATTTATGTGAAGTTCAAGAGCAAAAAACTAAAGTATGGTGATAGAATTAGGAGGGCTATTACCTCTGAGAAGGAGAGTGGAGGAACTTTCTGGAGGTTAGAAATGTTCCATGTCCTGTTCTGAATGGTGCTTACACAAGCATGCACATTTGTAAAAATTCAACATGCTATACCTTTATGAGTTTTGTGCTGTATATATAGAATATATATCTAATATTCTATGTGTGTGTGTGTGTGTGTGTGTGTATGTGTGCGTGTGCTCAGCCACGTCCAACTCTTTGTGACCCTAGGGATTATAGCTTGCCACGCTCCTCTGTCTGTGGGATTTTCCAGGCAAAGAATACTAGAGTGGGTTGCCATTTCCTTCTCCAGGGAATCTTCCTGACCCAGGGATTGAACCCGCATCTCCTGAGGCTCTCGCATTGGCAAGCAAATTCTTTACCACTGACACTAAGCCATCTGGGAAGCCCATATGCGTGTGTGTGTGTTTCCTCAGTCTAAAAATTTTAATTTAAAAGTTCTTCTAACAGCTGAAGAACTGTCTTAGAGAAGACAAGTATCTCATGGAAGACAAAATTCTGTCTGGTCCAGAGGGAGAATCCCAAACAGTAAAATCCCCTGATCAACACAAAGAAGAACTATCAACAGCAACAAGGCTTCTCCTAGCACAGAGCACGACAAATGGAAGATGCTCAATAAATAATTACACGGATGGATGAATGGAAAGACAAATTAATGAATAAAATAATCAATGAAATGAATGTGGATTATGAAACAAATTGACCAGTATGTAATCTCAATTCTACCATCACTGCCTCTATGATTTTAGCCAAATTTCTTACTGAGTTTCATTTTCCTCATCGCTGAAGTAGAGATAATTTCTTCTCTGAAGGATGATTGTAAGGATTAAACCAAATAAAACAGTCTTCAACTTTCATACTCGTTGACCTAGCCTATTTCCACTTCTGAGAATTTATCTTACAGATACTCCCTCAGTTAGATGAAAGATATGCATTCCATAAGTGATAAACTGTTATCATCATCACATTACCACCATCACCACCATCATCATCTCCATTGTTGTCATCATCAACATCAGCATCATCTTCAATACAACTACCATCATCTCCATTAACAACCTCCCCAAGAAGGCCGCCTTGGGAAATTGTATTCCCACAGATGCTGGGCAGCCCCTGTCTGAGACATAGGAGAGAAAAAGGGCCCCAGGGCTGGATGCTTGGGCAAGATGGCCTCCGAGGTCTCTTTGAAACCCAGATTCTGGAGGAGTCACTCTCTTGTCCTCATGGGCCCTGTGTCGGTCAGGGGGTAGACCAGTGCACCAGGCTCAGCCTGTACCCTCAGAGCATCAGGAGAGTTGCTTGCCTTCCTCTGGCTGTTGGTGAACTACAGTGTAGCCTGGAGGTGACCCGAGGAACAGAGAAGGAAACCTAGGCCTTTCTCCTCCTCCTTATTCTTCTTCCCCATCACATTCAGCAAGATTCTCCACATGACGGAGGAACCCAGTGCTCAAAGGGCGTAGGTGACACATTGTTCTAAAGCTGAGAGGGTAGCCGTGACAGTGCAGGCAACGCTCAGGATGTGACTATGGTCAGAACCATCCACGTTTATCATCTCGTCCTGCGGCTGACTGCAGAGCCAGTGGGTCCGTGTCTCTTAGGAATGTCACGGGGGCACTCACCTTGGCTTGCATGTCTCCAGCTATTTTTAGCATGGTGAAGGTGGGGCAGTACAAGGGCAAGGAGCAGCCAAACCAGCAAGATTCAAATTCTAACTCTGCTACTTAATAGGTTTGTGATCTTGGGCACATTATTTAGCTTCCTTGTGCCTCACTTGATATATCTGAAAACGATTTTGAGAATCCAACCCACATCGTTGGGTTGTTGTGAAGATGAAACCAATCCATGTGAGTAAAGTGCTCAGCGTGGTGCCTGATGCTTTAAATCTATGATTCTATTGAACAGCATCCTGACCCGAAGTGGGGACTTGTCTTGGGAAAGGTTGAAGCCCTTGTCTTTCCTGCCTGTGACCTTGCTGAAATCACTTCAGTTCTCAGAGCTTCTGTCCTCACCCTGAGACTAATCACATCTGCCTGGACTGTGCTCAGGGATCTCAAGGATTAAAAGTGAGAATGGAAGTGAAAATGCTTTGGGAAGGATGAAGAGAAGAGGGAAGCTGAGAGTCTCACTGAGGCAGGCAGAGCCCATGAATAGAAGTGGACATCGTGGCAGCTATGAAAGGTTCTCGAATGTTCTCATCAGCAGTCGTGTTGGCCAGGGTGAATCACCCCAAAGCTGAGAGTACTTATCAAGAGTGCTGCCCTAACACCTAGCCTCAATGCCCCTCCCCGCCACTGGACGGTCAGAGTTTGGACCACACGTCCTGAGAAAAGGCGGCAACACTTCACTCATTCTAGGCCCCTCTTCGCTCCCTACAACCCCTGCCTCCACCCCAGGAGATGCCTGGGACATGGAGCCGGGAAAAGGGCCCCAGGAGAGCCACAGCCTTCACAGTGCCACGGCGGTGACCTCCTTCTCTGAGCCTGAGTCTGCGCTGGGAGTCAGGTGAGGAATAAAGGACAAATAAAGGAGGGCCTCACCCACACAGAGGTCAGGTTTGGCTGGGAACAAGCCCTACAGATGGGGTATAATCAAGGAACTCCCAGCAGACAGGGCCTAAGGAGGAGCAGAAGCCCATGGCGGGCACAAAATACACATTCAGTATTTCTTTGGTGAATGAATGGGTGAATCTGGTTCTTACAGGAGTTAGTGAGCCAGTTTAGAGGAAGCACTGAGAATGTAATGTCCTCAGGGACCAAGTAGGCAGCACTGATGCATGAAACCCAGGTGGCACAATGGTAAAAAGAAAAATCTGCTTGCCAATGCAGGAGATGCAAGAGATGTCGGTTTGATCCCTGGAAAAGGAAATGGAACCCACTCCAATATTCTTGCCTAGAACATTCCATGGACTGAGGAGCCTGGCAAGCTACAGTCCTTGGGGTTGCAAAAAGTCAGACATGCCTGAGTGAACGCACACATGCGAGTGATAAAGTCCACTGCCTATAGGTGTTCACAGTCAAACAGTTTTTAAAATTGTAAAAGCAAAGCAAAATGAAAAAAAAAAACACCAAAGCAAACAAAAGCCCCCTTTAAACCGAAACTGGCTCCTGGGTTCCCAGTTCACCCCTTCTCTGGTTTACCTGAAGTGAAAGTAGAATATTTCCCAGCAGCTGCCATGCACCCCAGAAGAAAGGAAGACTAAAAGCCCAGGGCCCTGGGTCCAAAGAGCCAGCTGCCCTCCCCGAGTGGACCACAGCATCGCCTTGCAAAGCCCCAGGGCCCTCTCTCTGACGGCCCTGCTGAGCACGTGATGAGCGCCCAGGTCTCCTTCCACAGGCCCTCACAGCCTCACGCAGGCTGCTCCGCCGAGAGCAGGCTGGAGGTACAGGAGCTGGAGAGGGTGGGCACTTATTCTAGTCTGTTCCATGCTACTGTGACTCTGTGACCCTCAGTACAGTGGGGCCCTGGTGTACCCCAAGAGGATGCAGTACAGACCCAACAGGATAGCCCATGAGAAAGGGGTCCAGTCGGAACCTTAAACTCCTCTCTCAGAGCGAGGGATAGGATCGAATGGGCCCTCTGCCCCTGCCCGGGCCCCCCACCCCGCAGCAAGGACCCAGCAGACCTTTGGCCTTGTAGTACTCGTGCTCCAGCTCCTCCTCGTCATCTCCTGAGGCGTAGTTCAGCAGCTCCTGCTCATACAGGGCTAGAAAGTCAATGTCTTTCTTTCTCCTCTTTTTCTTCTGGGGCATCATTGTGCCAGTGCTCCTTCCTGGCCCTCACTGACTCAGCGTGCCCACTCCCCGGCCCCTCCCTGGACCCCCGTCTCCTTGCACTCTTTTGACTCGGGTGGGTCAAAGCCCACGCGTGTCCAGAGCCCTCCCGTTCCTTCTCCTCGCTGGCCACTGAGCAGGACCTCGGAGCTTTATCCCAGCCCTTCCTGCCCCCAGCCCCTGTCTCTGGCTCCCTCTCCCCCGCCAACTCCTTTGCATCTGCCGTGGGTTCTCCTTGGGCCTCATGACTTATTCACGGGGACTGAGGACAGGCTGTCCTCCTCCCCTTACCCCTCCCCTCCCTTCCCGCCCCCCTCTCTTCCTTTCACGGAGAATCGGGTGAGCCCTTGGCATCTGTTTCCTACTTGGCCTCACAGCAGGGCCCCCCCACACCCCAGGGACAGGTGGGGCCTCCGCTATAAAGATGCCCCAGTCTTGCAGCCTCGAGGGCCATGAAAAGATGCCCCCAGGACCTGGGGCCTTCCTGAGGCAGGCAGGGCCCCAGATCAGCTGGGCCCCCGGGCTCAGAGGACTCAGTTTCTCTCTATTATTTATGGCCTCTGCTCATCTTACGAGGCAGGCAAGGTTCTAACTGCGTCCTTCTCAACCTCTCCGCTTCCATCTCCTTGAGACTCTGCAAGGGGCCATTCAGCTGGGAGAGAGCTGCTGCTCTGACGAATACTCAGACCACCCGCAAGGTGCTTCCTGAGTCCTGAGTTCCTACAGCTGGAGCCAAGGATGCTGGGGAAGCCCACAGAGTCTTAGGTGACTCCCACAGAGCCTCGCCAGGCCAGCAAAGTTAACCAGCATCTGTTCTAACAAGAGCTGTCCATTTGCCCGCGTCTCCCTCTGCGCTTTGCAGTGAAATAGTAGAAACCCTGAGCACCCACCCAGATGCCAGCCCCACTCAGCCCTTCCCTTCCCTGCAGCCCCATGTGGGGTTCTTCTGAGTCAGCACAAGAGGACTAGAGGCCCCTCCCCACCTTGGTCAGCAAGAAAATTTTCCTTAAAGCCACTAGACTCCTCTTCTTTGCTGATTTTATTAAGATTTTATTAAGATTTCTTACAGCCTGAATTGTACAATGTCTACATAAATCATGAAATGCTAGAAGTTTTCAGTCCACTTGGAACTCTCATCCCTTTCTCTGGCTGTGTGAGGTCATCAGATAAAACTGAGGTCATCAGACAAAACTAGTCTGCCTACCACCTCCTGGCTGTGCGGCCTGGACTAGCCGGTTTCCCCATCTATAAAAGGGGGAGCATGACTCATTAAAACCTATCGAACACTTGGAGAAAGTGCTCAGTAAGCAGAAGTCTCTGGAACACAGTAGAGGCTTAACAAACATTCATGACTCAGGAATCCTCTCTTACTTTGCATGGCAGGGATGGGGGTGGGGAGTGGGGGTTTCAGTGATTCTTCGTTATCATCTCAGATTGTCCCAGAAGCTCTCCTTCAGGTTCTGTATTGTCCTCCTTCCTCTGTGGGTCCCGGCCCACAGTAACGCATCAGAGACACTAACGAACAGATGAAACGGCCAGTTTCCTGATGACCATCTTGCAAGGCCCTGTCTGCTTGATGCCCCTCCCCCGCCTCTCCCAGCCTTGAGCTCTGTGGGGCCAGGGACCATGCTGCCTTGCTCACTATTAAGCTTACAGTACCTATAAGATGCCTGGCACACCATCGGCTTTGGTACCCCCTTGCTCAGTGAATGAATGGATGCTCAGCGGATGAATAAACAAACGGCAGGCAGATCTACAAAGCAGCTACAAGGAAAACAGACTAGGCTGAAAAGAAAGCACACTTTACATGAGGTGTTTGTAATACACGTAATCCCAATACTGTTCTGGGAGCACGTTTGGCCTGGAGAAGAGGACATTTTGAGGGTCTACAAATGTGAGTGATTGTCTAGCCTAAGGCTAAAAGGGCAGTCTTACACCTGCGGGTGGGGATTAAAGGTAGGTTTCAACTCAACCCAGAAAGAAGGACGGGACACTGAGTGCCGCCTGGGGTGATAGTGTCACAACGATGTGAGGGCAGGCTGGCGTTGCTTGTCCAGCGTCAGCAGGGGCACTCCAGGAGCCTTTGAGGGTTTGGACTGGTAGGCACTAGTCCAGTAGCTGTGACATTCTGTGACACGGAGTGGCAGGTGCCCCCTGGATAGTGGAGGAGCCACAAAAGGCCACCCAGATAGGATTAACAGGCTTCCAGCCCAGGGGCGCTCAGTCCCCACGGCACACTGGAGTCACCTGGAGAATTTTTAAAGACTGCTGCCTGGTTGTCCCAGAGACCCTGATTTACTCAGTCTAGGCGGAGCCTGGGCAGTCGAGTCCTCAAAGCTCCCAGGTGTTGCAGGACATCCAACAGCAATCAGCATGCACATCCCTCCCCAGACCCTTGGGCGGCTTTGTGTTTTGGAGCCACCCAAGTGGCTAAAGGGGACTTTCCAGCTGGTCCAGTGATTAAGACTCTGGGCCTCCAATGCAAAGGATACAGGTTCAATTCCTGGTCCGGGAACCAAGATCCCACATGTGCTGATAAATAAATAAATGTTTGTTTCCCTGGTGGCTCAGCTGGTAAAGAATCTGCCTGCAATGCGGGAGACCTGAGTTTGATCCCTGGGTCAGAAAGATCCCTTGGCTACCCACTCCAGTATTCTCACCTGGAGAATCCCCGTGGACAGAGGTGCCTGGTGGGCTACAGTCCATGGGATTCCAAAGAGTCAGACATGACTGATCAACTAAGCACGTACACACACAAGTGGCTCAAGTGGTAAAGAATCCGCCTGCCAAGCAAGAGACAGAGGTTCTATCCCTGGGTGGGGAAGATCCCCTGGAGAAGGAAATAGCAACCCATTCCAGTATTATTGCCTGGAAAATCCCATGGACAGAGGAGCCTGGCAGGCTACAATCCATGGGGTTGCAAAAGAGTCAGACACAACTTAGCGACTGAACAACAAGTCCTTGCCGCGGTAAGGCATCTCTGGCCTTAAACATTATCACTCAGGAAAGATCAACTCTTCTTCCACCTTAGTTCTGCTGGAGGACGGCGCTAGAGTCACGCCAAAGTCTGAATGAGAACTAGGAGTGGAGTTTAAGTGTGGGTGACGCACGCCCCCTGCTGGCACTGTGTGGTTTGACCTCTGTTGTTAATTTCATATGGGGTTCTTCAGGTCTTTGGAACCTTAAAGATTATTGGGAAATTACTAGGGAAATAGCATTTTGCATGAGGATCCATTCAGAGAAAAAAAGTGAAACCAAGTGTTCATTTTTAATGAGGGCCCATTCAAGGAAAAATAAATTTTTATTGGAATTTTTTTCAAAAAACTGAAATCAAATATTTTTAGAACATCCCATGTCCCTAGAACATAATGATTAAGGGAGCAGAATCTGAAATGACACCAAGTGTGGATGGGAATGTGGAGCAACTAGAACGCTCATGCTGCTGGTGGCAGTGTGAAGTGATACCATCGCTTTGCAAGAGTTTGTCACTTTCTTGTAAAGACACTTCCCACACAACCCAAAATTTCCACTCCTAGATATCTACCTAAGAGAAGTGAAGATATATGTCCACACAAGCTGCATTTGAATGTTCACAGAAGCTTTACTGATAATAACTAGAAACAACTCCGATGCCCATTGACTGGCCAAGAGCATTCAGCCATTAAGATAAAGGAAGAAGAGGTAACACATACCGCAATACGGATGAGTCTCGAAAGCATAATTCAGAGTGAAAAAAACTGGTCAGAATAAACTGCATGCTGTCTGATCACATGCACTCAACGTCCTAGAAGCGGTGAAACTAGCGCAGTGGATGTAGGGGGCAGGCACGAGGGGAAGGGATTGACTGGAAGGGGGAATGAGGGGGCAGCGTTTGGCTTCAGACTCCACTGTGTCTCTCACCGGCCGGCTTCGTCTGCTGTCTTCCACTATGAAAGCTTCTGTGGTGCCGTCTTGCCTACTGACTCAACGCCAGGCCCTTTGGTGGGAGGACCTGCACATGGTTGATGGGAAAATGTGCTCAGGGCACGATGTGCAAATCCCACTTCCATCCCAGGCAGAGCCAGGGTCAGCGCCAGCCTCCTCCGCCAACCTAGACTTAGCATGAGGCCCTGAACATGGTCGTGGACATTCACACTGATTCAGAAAGCTGACACACAGGGCAGACAGGGTAATTGATGGGACTTCTGAATAAAGTAGGTGCCTGTTTATCCCACTGACCACTGGCGCGTGTGCACAAATGATGTTTGCACACACAGGCTCTCACACACATGCAAAATGATCTCATTGCTCCAGGTTCCTCCCCTTTCAAGTACATCCCGCTGCTGGCTGAATCAATTCTAAAGTGTGTCTTTGGTCAGGTCACTGTCCAGTTCAAAAATCTCAGTTACATCTGAGTGCAGCCAAATTCAATCAGCCAGGATGCGGGACTGCAGGCAATAGAAACCAACACTGGCTAGTTTAAGTTGAAAAAATTGTTTATGTAAAAGTAATAGGGGGTGGGGGGTGTTCAGGATTTTTCAGAAGGCTAAGACACATGCTTAGGGTCTTAGGCACCCTGGAAGGATGCCTGAGATCATGTGGTGGTGTAAGGAGCCCACTGCCACCGATGCTGGGCCAGAATGGACACTGCTAACTTGTGCCAATTTAGAGTCTGGGGCTTGGCATCTGACGAGCTGAGCCTAAGTGTGTGCCTACACCTTGTTGGAAAGGAGGCTGGGAAAATGAGGATTTGGCATTTTTAACTCTTACCCTGGGAGCTGTGCTCTCCTCAAACTTTGGAAGGGCATTCAGATGTGGGGTTGCCAAAAGAATAACAAATGTCCCTGGCATTAATGGAATTCGAGCTCCTGGAGCTGGCAGTGGAGGTCGTCTGTAATCTGACCCAACGTCCCTCTCAGGAAACCCACATAACAGTTCAACTGGAATTCTGTTTTCTAAACATGCCTGGTGCTCTCGTGAAAGCCTTCGTCCACTCTGGCACTGGAGCTGAAGCGTGCATCTTGGTACCAGTCGGCTCTTGCCCCACAGCAACCATGAAAATCTCAGGGGCGTGAGCATGTCTCACATGTCATGGTTCAACTGGGGTAGCATCTACACTGGTCTCAGCTTCAGCTCTGCATTCAGCTATAGAACCGGCTGGACGCGGCTAGGGAAGGCCTACCCTATATGGGTCCAGCTGCCCCAGGGAGCTCTCTTCTCACGGCCAGATCGAAGGGCAGGAGGACCACCCTGACGAGCCAAATACACTTGAGGCCTTCACTTACATCACATCTGCTAACATCTTGGGCCAAGCAAAAAACGCACATAACAAAGGATGTGGACACAGTGAGGGGTGAGAATGAGGGCAAAAACTCAGTCTTGCCCAACGCCTTCCCTCTTCCACCAGACACAGATCCTTCCTGGAGGTCCTGTGCATCCTCAGTGCCTATCCAGAGCTGCTTGAAGGTGACTCAAGCAACAGCAAGTGAATGAGTGACTTACTAGTGTGTGTTGAAAGTGGGTGCAGAGCATCCGCAAGTGAAAGAAGAGGAGCGCTCCTCTGGCGGCCCTGGCCCCTCCCATGGCTCCCTACCCACTACATGTTCCTGATTTCTCATCCAGGGTACCAGCTGGTCTGGAGTCTCAAAATGAACCACCTCCTATTCTGGGAGCAGGGCGGGTACTGCAGTGATGTGAGATCGGTGGTTTTCCTGCTTCACTGAAATGTTCTGCAGACATTTTAGGCAAACCCCGTCCCTGCTCCTGCTACCTGCCCCCATTCCCCACATCCACGCTGCTCAGATCAGCCCAAGGGATTTTACTTACAAATGAATCAGATCATGTCACCCTCAGCTTATATATGCTCCAATGGCTTCTCGTGCCCTTAGAATAAAATCCTAATCCTTCCTTCAGGCCTGCAGACTCTCTCCTTCTCACCCCATTCCCAAGACCACCCCTGCTCCCCATTCTCCAGCCAAAGTGTCTGCAACCCACACAATCTCAACCCAGTCCTCTTCCTGTCCTGATCAAAAAGCACACACACCCCCATCGTCAAGGGCAAAACCCCTTAGAGCACATCTTTGTATCCTGTTGATTTTGGATGGAGTAGGGTAGGACTTTTTTGGTGTCCATTCAGCCAGTCTATGTCTTTCTATTGGAGCATTTAGTCCATTTATATTTAAAGCAATTATTGATATTGCTATTTTGCTCATTGTTTTAGGGTTGTTTTTACAGTTCTTTTTTCCCTTTCTTCTCATTTTGTTCTCTTCCCTTGGAATCTGACTACTACCTTTAATATTATGTTTAGATTCCTTTCCTTTTTTATGTATCTATTTTACACAAAATTTTTTTTGGTTTGGTTTTTGGTTTGCGGTTCACATGTAACAACATAGATAGGTAGATAATTGGATAAATAGATAATAGAAATGGTATGGATCATATACATTAATCTAAAACTATTTTAAGTTACTGAGTTCTTTAGTTTTAACGCATTCTAACAACTCCACCTTTACTCTCCCTTACATGTTTAATTATTTGGATGCTATATTTTATAATTTTGGTTTTGTGTATCCCTTAACAACTTATTGTGGATATAGATTATTCTATTAGTTTTGTTTTTAGATCATCTTACTAGCTTTATATGGGATTGATTTACTACCTATACTGTTTGTTTGTTTTTACCAATGAGACCTATGAGATTTTTCCTTTCATAATTTTTTATATTTCTTGTTGTAGTCTTTTGTTTTCTGCTTAAAATAATCCCTTCAACATCTCTTGTGACACAATGGTAAAGAATCCACCTGCCCATGCAGGAGATGCAAGAGATGTGGGTTCAATCCCTGAGTCGGAAAGATTCCCTGGAGTCTTGTCTTTCCAGGAAGAATACTCCAGTATTCTTGGAAAATTCCATGGACAGAAGATCCTGGTGGGCTACAGTCCATGGGGTCACAGAGTTGGACATAATTGAGCATGCATGCACATGGTTTAAGATTTCTTGTAAAGCTGGTTTAGTGGTACTGAATTCTTAAGCTTTTGTTGATCTGTAGAAATCTCTCTCTCCTTCAAAATTATGAAAGACTTGCTAGGGAGACTATTTTTGGTTGTAGAGTTTTTTCCTTTCACATCTTTAATATATTGTGCCATGCCTTTGGGCCTGTAATGTTTCTGTTCAAAAGTCAGTGTTATGGGGGTTCCCTTGTACATAACTAATTGCTTTTCTCTTGCTGCTTTTAAGATCCCCTCTGTATCTTTAATTTTGGCCATTTTAATTATAATGTGTCTTGATGTGGACCTTTAGGACTCTCTGCTTCCTGAAACTGAATGTTCCCTTTCACAGGATATGGAAGTGTTTTTTCTTCCAGTTATCTGTCACTTGCTCTCATTTCCTTCTGGAACCCCTATAATGTAAATGGCAGCATGCTTGATGTTATCTCTTAGGTCTCTTAAACTACTGTCATGTTTTTAAAAATTCTTTTTCTTTTTTCTGTTCAGCCTGGATGATTTCCACTGCTCTGCCTTTCAGTTCACTGATCCATTCCTCTATATCATCTAATGTACTTGTGATTCCTTCTAGTATATTTTTATTTCAGTTATTGTATTCTTCAGTTCTGTTTGATTCTTCTTTATATTTTCTAATTCTGTTAAAGTTTTCACTGGCTTTTATCCATTCTTCTCCCAACTTCATTGAGCATTTTTAGTTTTTACTTAAAACTCTTTAGCAGATATATGGAGATATCAGATTATCCCCACTTTGCTAAGTTCTTCTGTGGTTTTTACCTTACTAATTTATTGAGAACATATTCCTTGGTCCCTTCATTTTGCCTAATTCTCTGTGCTTATTTCTATGTATTAATAGGTCAGCTATGTTTCCCAATCTTGGAGAAGTAGCTTTCTGTAGGAGACGGCCTCTGAGGCTCAGCACCATACTCCCCTCTGGTCACCAGAGCTAGATGCTCTAGGGATGCCCCCCATGTGTGTTGTGCAGGCCCTTCTTTGTGGTGGGATCAACTACCATGGGCATGCTGCTAGGCTTGTCTGGACTCTGGCAGCCAGTTGACTGCAAGGATCTGCCTTGCATGGTGGTGACCAGCCTGATGATGGGCAGGGCCAGGTCCTAGGGCAGTTCGCTGCGTGACTCAGTGAGATCTTGGGGTTGTTACCAGCCCCCAGTGGATGGCACCTTGTCCTGCTGGTGGGTAAGCTCCCAGCACTTACCCAAACCAGGTAGAGCACTCCAAATGGTGCTTGCAAGAGCCAGTGTTTTTGCAGTAAGACAAACTCATGACAAAGGTCGTTGCCATCATCTCCATCTCCAGGGGAAGTCCAAGTGGCCTCCTGCCTCTCTAGGAGGCTCTTTAAGCTCAGCAAGCGGGTCTGCTCCAGGCTGTTTTCAAATTACCGCCTCTGTGCTGGGACTCAAATCATACAAGATTTTGTGTGCACCTTTCAAGAGTGGAGTCTCTGTTTTCTACAGTTCTCTGCCTCTCCCGTAGGCGACCCCCACTGGCCTTCAAAGCCAGACATTCTGAGGGCTCGTTTTCCCAATTTAGGGTTGAATTGGAGAGCCCAGTGTGGGACTTGACCCCCTCACAACTTGAGGAGAACCTCAGCAATTGTGATTATCACCCCTCCATTTGTGGGTCACCTATCCATAGATGTGGGTCTTGACTATACTCATCTCTGCCCCTCGGACCCATGTCATTGCTCCTTCTTACACCTTTAGTTCCAGGAAATCTTTTCTGCTAGTCTTCAAGTCATTCTCATAGATAGTTGCTATGTAAACAATCATATTTTGGTGTGCTCCAGGGTGGAGGTGAGCTCAGTGTCCTCCTACTTGCCACCTGGCCACATCTCTCAGGAATTTTTCAGTGTTAATCTGACCATGTCCTCCTCCTCCTTAAAATCCTCCAAGGTCTACTTAATTCTTTTAGAATCAAAATCAAAATCATTAACTTGGCCCACCTCTTCCCCACAGGGTCTTGCCTCCATCCAGCCCTCTAGCCTTATCTCCCCCTCCCAACCCTTGCAAAAGCCTTCCCCCAGGGTCCCAAGCTTTCTCCCCATCCAGGACCGTCTATCTGGACTTTCTTCCCCTACAAGTGCACCCTTACCTTTCCCCGAGTTAACCCTTCCTTATCCTTCAGTTCTCATCTCAATTGCCTCTGCTCCAGTGGAGTGTTCTTGGGGCTCATCCTTGGGTCAGGGAGATGTGCTGAACATCCTGCAATACCGCATGCTCCTTAGAAGCATTGTCTACAGTTCAACTTTGAATTGTGGAGTTTTTGATTACCTCTATTGCTCTGGCCAGACTCTGTGTCCTGTAAGTGCAGAGATGGCATGTGCATTTGTTCACCTTTGTGTTCCCAAACCCTCAGGTCTCCTGGCCCAAAGTAGGGGCACAAGAAATGATTGTTCCATGAAGGAATTGAGTGACAAATAGCATGAATCTATTAAATAAATGAACTACAATTAACTCCTGTCCCCCCAGCTCATTAGTTATTCACTCATTTATTCAAAAACACATACTGAAGTCCTATTTCCCTGACCCTCAGCCTTTTTTCTTCCTATAATAGACAGTACTTAGGTCTCAGGGCTAACCCTCAAACAGTACCCTTAGGTTCCGCCGTTGCTTGTTTGAGCGTTTGGCATTTTACAATGGTAATAAGGAAAGTTTAAATATCTTTCAGCCAGTATGGAAATTCTTTTTTGGTGGGGGAAGGTAAAAGGTGAGCTGAGATCCAGGCTCTGCAGGAAACCAAGCACACAGAGAATGTTTAAACAAGTCCAAATAAAAATAGTAGAAATGTGTTCTCCATGGATAGAGAATTGAGAAGTCAGAATAGGAGGCCAAAAAAGGGCAAGGAGAGGTTCAGCTAAATAGATGGGCTAGGACCACATGAAGTATTCCCAATGGGAGGCTGGCCAGTGGGTTAGCCAGAGGACACCCAACGTTAATTTTGAGATTGCTTGCTTGGAATGTTGTCCATCCCTTTCCCGTCTTCTCCCACATCACTCTGGAATGCATTGTATGATCATTGATGTCAAGAGAAGGTCTGCATATAATCTAGGTGATTAAGGGATATAAAACAGAAACATGTTCAAAAGCTCTAAAGTCTAGAGACTAAGGGGGTCATGAAAATACCAGCCCCTGAGAGCTTACAGAAATCAGAGGAAAGGTTTTTCACTTCTCCAAAATGCATATCTGTGAAATCCAAACAGTCTTATCTACATCTCATAGGGCATTCCAGACCCAGCCAGTTTGTACATGAATTTTTTTTTATTTATTTAACATAATCCTATTCCAAACACACTCATGGATGGAGGCATTGAAAGAACAATTTTTTTTTTTTTAATGAAAGGGTAATTCCTTGGCTGTGACTCTGGACCTTGACAGAGCAAGTTTGCTTAAAGAAAAACAAGTCTTTTTAGCTAATGGGTCTGTTTCTAGGTGTTAGCACAACTCAGATCCCATCTTCCCCCACTTCCTCATTGCTCTCCCTTTACCCCCGCCCCGCCAGCCCCTGGGAACCCTCCTTCCTTAGAGGAAGTCTACAGTCTTCTCTCTTTTTGTCCTTCTGCTCCCTGTATACTGTCAATTCAGCACTCCACCCATCTTGGTCTGGGTCTGGTCCCTGAGCCCTTCCTAAGCCCCCTGCTTAGATTGCCACTCTTGCCAGACACAGAGATGCCAATGCTGCCCATAGATGAACCTTGACCAGCCATGCCTTCCTCCCTAGAGCTGGCAGCCTCCCCCCATTGAGCTGTACTGCATCAGCCCGGTCCAGCCCAGTTCCCAAACACGCACACACACAAGGCCACCGCCAGAGGAATCTGCGCTAGATGAACCACTTGACTGGTTTTATTGGGTGGAATTGAGGGCTTTTCAAACACAGTGACAGATACAAATTACCCTGATTACGTTCTCAGGCGTTAGGTCACAGTCACCTCTTCAGGATCAGTCAAGGACAGCCGCACACAAGCTAGAATTAGGCTGCAAGAGTTTCTATGAACTCCTGCGCCTCAGCAAAATTTGCATGAAAATAATGATTGCAACCTCATCTTCCTGGAGGGGCACAAAGCGTTACTCTCCAGGATAAATGGAGGGAGCAAATCAACCAGAGCAAGAGAGGGATTTTTTTTTTTCTAAAAAGCAGTGCGCAGCTCCACGTCCAGACTGAGTTTCTGTGCAGCCCAGCGAACGACAGCTCAGGCTCCCTTTCCTTCTCCAATAAGAAAGGCTCTAGGGGGCGCAGCGCGGTGTGAGGCGGCTCTTGGGAGAGGAAAGCATGGGGGGCGGTTATGGGTTTGAGGAGCACGTGGAGGTCACATCTGCATGGCCACTTTGTTTTCATGCACAGGAGGCCACGCAGGGGTGAGTTGCCACCACCAGCCCCTCGGGAGCACTCCACGGGCTGCCTTCACATGAGCTCCTGGAAACTGCCATCCAGCCCGGGAGCACGTGGCTGTAGGGATGAGGTTTCCACAGCTCCCTCGTGGACCCCCATCATCTGTCCTGCCTTCACCTGGGGAGCCAGGTGGCAGAGGTTCGACTCCAAACTGTAGCACTGGACGACTTCTTGTACACGCATTGAGTTAACGTGTGAGTTTAAAAAATACATACACATTTACATTTATTTCACAGTTTACACAATACAGCTTTGAAGAAGAGTTATGGCTTTCTGAAGAGAGGTTAGTTGGGTCCAGAAAGGGAATTGGCAGGCCTCGAAGACCCTGTTACACCCCTAAAACATGTGGGCAGAGTGTGGAAGCCTCAGGGAGGACTACTTGCCCCCAAAAAAAACCTTGAGAAGAGGGACCTGCTCAGAAGCCAGCCCCAGCAGAGGCCGAGGGTCCTGTGGAGGAGGTGCCGGAAGGCTGGCAGGAGCTGTTATTTAGGACACTCCCAGCCCCCCACAAACAAGCACAGCAACAGGGGGCATCACTGGGTCTACTGCCAACCACATCCTCACACCTGCTGTGCTCAGGCCTGTGGCCTTGGCTGACTCTCTGCCAACTAAAACTGCCACCCTCTCACCCCACCAGGTACAGCTCCCAATGCTGGGGGCCCAGAGAGGAATGAATACCAAAGAGGACCCTCCCCACAGATGCTGAGCAGGGTATGTGGCCAGGGGTAAGCCCAGGCCTGAACCAGACTCCAGTCAACCAGATAACCCAGAGGGAAGGAAACAGAAGGGCCTCAGGGTGGGAGCAAGACAGGGCCACCTCCCTTTGCCCCTTGGGGAGCTTGGGCACCCTACCAGGGTTACACCAGCATTTCCTGCCACCCGGGACACACCTCTGTCATCTTCCCCGGCCTGTCCAGTCTGCATGCTGCTCACTGCCTTTCCCTCCTCCTAGGAACACAGCGAGGGCTGGTGAGAAAATGGGTGATGAGGTGTGTAGAAGGCAGAAGTGTTCACTTTCACAGGAATATGAACAAATAGGCCTATTCTTAAACTCACAAATAAATCCAGGCTGAGTCACTGCAGAGCCGGCCCTGGCCCCAGCTGAGATCCAGATCCCCTCCCACGTGCAGGAGAGACACCTCAGGTGGAAGCAGGGGACACCTGGCCGCCACCACCAACCCTGCACGTCCCCTGTAGGGCAGGACGGCAGAAGGGGTGCCCTTCACCTGCCACCTTGAGGGACGGGGGTGGGGGACAGCAATTGTCAGAGAGAAACTAAGTCTCATGAATCCTATATGATCAGATAATGAACTTGAACTTCACCAAACTGAACTTCAAGATGACTGAGGGCTAATCCTTTAAGCACCAAGATTTCAATGAATGTGTTTTAAGTGCTTGGGGATGGAAATAATTCCAAGTGGATAAAGACTTCTCTGCCTCCTTAAACACAGTCTACTGAACGCTGTTTGAGCATTTTTGTACCTCTGCGTGGCTGTGGACACCACAGGATGGGCTGCTCTGAGGGGTTATTTGTTGCCCTTGGGGTTGTTACTACATATTGGCCCCTGCACTAAATAGCATCAGATCAGTTGGTATTCTCTGAGATGTATAGCTTTGGTCTTTTTAATGCCATCATATTAGTCTACTAGCTGCCGCTTCTTGCTAAATCTAGCACCTGTTGTCATTCTCTTAATTTGCTTTATTATTAGAAAACAGAATCAAGTTCACTGGAATTGAATTTAAAATTAAATCCCATGAATGCCATGAGGGATTAGCTGTTAGCAAGATGTTTGGTCTTTGATACAGAGCCTTATAGCATCTACTACAGGGGCTCAAAATTAATTCTCCTTCACCAGAGTCACTCTGCCTGAGGCTGAGTGAACTGGCTGGGTAAGTGGCCCTGGGAAGTGAGGTGTGCTTTGACCTTGTTTCAAAAAAAATAGCAATAATTTTCTCCTTTAACAAATCTTTCTCATACATTTTGCAGCTGAATGTGAAATTGTGAGCTGCCACAGTGATAAAGGGCTCACTGGGGCTGCATGACTGCGGGTATCCTCAGAAGGAAGGGGCAGGGGACTGGCTTCTAGTTGGAGGCAGAAGAGACTGAGGCAGGATCTAGACACTAGCTCCTTGGTTTCAACTTGAGCCTTTTCCAACAGAAGGTGGGAAAAGAAGGAGGAGCATAACGCAGGTGTGAACCCAGGGTCACATCAGCCCATGTCCGTGGAATGCTGTTTCATCACCATCCTGTTTGTTTTCCACAGGTGTGGTGGGCAGAGCACCAGACCCGGCTTCGTGTTCAAGAGAGCACTGTGGTGCTCTGATCTTATCCCAGCACTCATCACAGGGAGACCCTCACCCGGTCACAGGCTGATCGCCAGCTCCAGAGACTCCAACCCCTTAGTGCTGACTTCCAAATGCATCCCTACTCCAGGAACAAATGAATCTTAATTCAAGTACACGCCGAGCCTCCTAACCCTGG
The DNA here is from genome assembly GCA_007570785.1 of Antilocapra americana. Lineage (NCBI taxonomy): Eukaryota > Metazoa > Chordata > Mammalia > Artiodactyla > Antilocapridae > Antilocapra > Antilocapra americana. The sequence continues at coordinate 43,188,753 of ML662445.1, forward strand.
GAGAGGAAATCTAGCTAACTTTGCTTTAAAAAGATCTTATAATGTCTATTTAAAGGTTGAAAATGTTCAGAAAAAGAGACACTTGATACCTTTAAGAAATCTCAAGCCTGAATCAAGGCTCCCAACTACTAACCAGGAAACAAATGCCAGCAGAGTAGGGCTGAGCCAGTTACAAGATCAGGCAGAGCAGTGCGCCTCAAAGTGTGGGTCCCAGGACCAGCCTCAGCATCACTTAGGAAGTGGCATGGAAGCTCCCTGCCAGGCTCACCAAATCAGACTCTGGGGAGGGGCCCAGGAACAAGTCAGCTCTCCAAGTGATTCTGACACAGGTTCAAGTTTGGGAGATGCCAGGCTAGAACAGTGGTTCTCAGTCTCAGAAGCATAGTGGAGTCATCTGAAGGGTCAGAAAAGCCCTCATACTCAGATCATGCCTCAGACCAACTGGATCAGAACTTCTGGCAGCAAAGTCCAGGCCGAAGTAGCTCTTAAAGCTCTCCAGATGACCCCGATTTGCCGCCAAGACAGACACCCTCGGCCTCTGTGCAGTAGATTCACTTAAAAGAGATTTTTAAAAATAAGAATATGAGGCCCCATCCCCAGGCCAAGTGAATCAGATTCTCTGGGAAGATGAGGATTGGCATGGGATTGCTTTATAAACATCCCTGGGTGACTTCAAGGTGCACACAAGGTTGAGAACCAGGATTCTAGAGGAAACACTTTTACCCTAAAGTTGAACAAGTCATTTAGTTGAAGGAAATGAGTTACTTGGTTGCCAAGGAAACCATCCCCCTACTGAAAAGAGAGCCAGTCACTGATTTCTGGCTTTTGTGCCAAGAGCTAAGTCATGGTAATGTATGTATGTCTCTCTCTCTCTCCTTCTTGTTAAAAAAAGAAACACAGGTTCTCAGAAGAGACCATGCAGGAGAAATATCTACAGACTTGTAGAAGCTGAGCAGAGCCATTGCCTCTCAGGACACTGGCTGGCCAGGACAGCTGAGTCAAGCTAGCAAAGCTAGGCCGGGTCTGCTCTGACCCTCAGCAAAAGGTGCTGAGGTTGCCAGAAGCCAGGGAACAACTAAGGGCCCAAGACAACTGTTCTAGGCAAAAATTAAAATCAGAATCCTATCAAAGGGACACTGAAAACAGTTCAAGTCATTTGAGAACAGATTATACCTAAGAGATTCTATATGAAATAAGCCAGTCACCAAAAAGTCAGATACACTGTGATTCCATGTATGTGAGGGACCTATAATAGTGAAATCCACAGAGACAGAAAGGATGGCGGCTGCCGGGAGCTGGGAGAGGGAGGAGTTGTTCTTTAATGGGTATAGAGTTTTGGTTTTGCAATAACTACAACAAAAAAAATCAGTCTGGAAATTGGTTACACAACTTAACACAACTGAACTTTACACTTAAAAATGGCTAAGATGGTAAATCTTATGTATATTTTACCCACAATTGAAAAATAGAAAAATCACTGATAATGTCTAGGCCAAAACAGATTTCGTAAACGTAAGAGATTCCTAAGCAGTCAATTTCTGTTGCAAATTTAATAGTGAATTATATTTTATATTCTTATTTCTAAAGCACACCCAAGTTTAGTTGTGTGTCAGATTCTTGTTTTTGCTCTTCTATCACGTAAGACTCCGGTCTGAATTTCAATCCAGACACCATCATTCACGTGGCAGTAGCCACTGATCCACAAGCAGTGGAGAGCCCAGCTCTCCAGCAGATATGGGCTCTGAGACCACCTGGAGAGCCCCGGTGGTCTTGGAGTCATAATTCTGATTGCCCTGCATCACCCCTCTCCCCCAGGTTCTGAGTCTGGCGGCAGGGACTTTAACAAGCACTTAGGGGATTCTGACATAAGTGATCTACAGTCTACGCCTTGAAGAGCTTATCACTTTATCACAGCGCCTTGTAGGATATAATCACCCTCCTTAGTCTGGCCTGGCTTGACCAGCCCTCTAAAGAACAAGTGAACAGGGCATACCCCGGGCATCGGCACACCCCAAGCCTGGGTTCTGGTCATAAGCCACAGTCAGCCTCCTCTTAGAAGGGTTCGCTGGTTGCCGGGAGGCCAGGGTGTGTGCTAAACTCAGAGCCACACCAGCCCCCTCCCACAGAGAGACCCCCAAGCTCCTGACCTACCACTGGGCCTCTGGAGCAGACATTTTGCAAAGCTCAGATCATTTGTTTCCCAGCCAATAAATACAGCACTTTCCACTCGTTCTTGAGACATTATTGATTAGTTCCTCATACACTGCTACCTGGTCTATACTTCAACACAGCGATTTAAGAGTCTGACAAATCTCTATGGTTTTGAAAGAGGGAAGGGAAAAAGAAAATCTTTCCCTCTTTTGCCTAAACTAGAGAGAGTTGGTGCATAGGCAAGAAGCAGATGAGGAAGATTATAACAATGTGTCAGTTTCTCAGTCCTGTGTGTCCGAATCTTTGCTACCCCATGAACTGTAAGCCTGCCAGGCTCCTCTGGCCACAGAATTCTCAAGGCAAGAATAGTTGAGTGGGTTGCATTCCCCTCTCCAGGGATCTTCCTGACCCAGGGATTCAATGCAAGATTATAACGAAGGAGGCAAAAAGAAGGCAGCAGAGACCAGGTGATGGAGCCAGCAAGCCACCACAACATGGACCTATGCCCCAAGCTCCCCAGAAGCAGCTGCGGGAGTCTGTATAACTCAATGCTTCCCACATGCAAGGTACCAGGAAAAAATAATAATACTTCTATAGTTAACAGGTGGCTCTGTGCCAGTACTGGGGACACCAAGAAGAACCAGATACAGTGCTTTCTCTTGGGGAAAGGACAGCCCTTGGCCAAAGACATAGGCACACCCATGGTGTTGTGCTGTGAGGACGTCCTAACAGGAGTCAGTGATGGTTCCTGCAGAAGCACAGAGAGTGCTCAGCCCAGGTTCAAAGAGGGGAAGAGGTGGGGACCCTCGCCTGACATTTCCTGCCAAAGTGGTGGGGTAAAGGGAAGGAGGGAGGAGGTGGGGGGCATTTCAGGAATTTCCAACAGCTTGTGCAAAGCTACAGCACCTGGAGGAATCCTGGAGAGATGGTGGTGGCAGGAGGGTCTCTGGGAAGGTGAGTGAGCCAGCTTGGGACAACCCCTGCATGTCTGGGTAAAGGAATCTGAATTATATGATAAGAAGGCAATGGGCTCCACCAAAGGTGTTTCCAGAAGGTAATTCTCTAGACACAGAATGATCAGTCGGAGGGCCTGAGTCAGGGCAGCGGCAGAAGGAATGTAGGGAGGGAATGAATTCAAGCGAGATTTATGAGTTGGAATTGATATGATCTGGTGAACAGACAGAAAGCAAAGGAGGAAGGAGAGCCAAGAGTGACCCAGGTTTGGGACTGAGGGGCCAGTGATGAGGGAGAGCCATTCAGCAGAGGAAGAAAGGAGGAAGAAAGGATCTCTTCTCTGGGTGTCCAGTTTGTGTCGGCACCGTTCTAAGCATCCTGCAACCCTATTCCATGGCTGGTGTCCTGGCCTAAACCTCAGATGATGAGTCAGAACCTCCAGAGGGTGTTGGAAACTCCCCCAAAATCACCAGTGAGTGGGGGTATGTGACTTTGAATCTAGATTGTCCTTTTAACTGTGCCAGTTGAGGGCACTCTGAGCAGGTTTTAACTGTACCAGCTGAGATGTTGAGCAGGTACAGGCATTCAGACAGCCACAGTAAGAGTGTTTCTGATGCTCCAAAGGAGAACTGGCCTCCAGGTAAGGGGTGTAAGATGCAAGGACAGGAGAGGTTTGAGGTTGTGAACAGATGCAATTTCTGAAGGAACACTCCTAGTAAGAGAAGAAAACCCTGAAGAAGATTCACAAAAGATGGGTCAACAAAGAAGCCTGAGAAGGAGCATTCACAGAGGCAGGAAGAAAGTCAGGGTAAAGTGGTTCTTTACTCAAAAAAAAAAAAAAAAGGAAGAGAGGACTCAAAAAACCAGTGAAGCCACTCACCCCTGTCACATGGATGTTGAGGAATGAGGCCTGACATGGGACTACTGCTTTAGCAATTACAATCATTCTGCCAACCTTCAGAATTCAGGATGGACACCTACATGGCCTGGTGCTCCTCTTGTGATAACTGTCCCTGAGCCCAGATTTGCCAGGACTCAGCTCGGCTCCTTCATGTGCCTCGGGGACTCAGTTCAGCATCTGGACATGCCCACCAGACCATAAGCTCCAGGAGGACTGGGGCTAACACTCTGCTTGTCACTAGCTCAAAGGCCCCTAGAGCAATGCCCCACACAAAATGGGTGCTCAGTAACGATTTGCTGAATGCCTGGCCGAGGCCACCTCTATGCTGTCCCTCAATTGTCAGGTAGCTCTGCCCTTGCCTCCTCCCTACAGTCAGCAGAATCGAGGGCGATGGACTGTCTGCAGCACCAGGTGATTAGTGGGCAGAGCTGCCACAGCAGCACTATCAAAATGGTCTCAGAGGCCGCATCTGACCTTGAGCCACCTTCCTTTTCGCTTGACCAAGCACTGACTTGTTTACCTGTTTTCACTGCCTTTCAAGCCTGGTGAAAGTGTTAGTCACTCAGTCATGTCTGACTCTTTGCAACCCCATGGACTGTAGCCTGCCAGGCTCCTCTGTCCATGGTATTCTCCAGGCAAGAATACTGGAGTGGGTTGCCATGCCCTTCTCCAGGGTATCTTCCAAACCCAGGGACTGAACTGGGTCCCCTGCATTGGAGGCAGATTCTTTACTGTCTGAGCCACCAGGGAAGCCTGGAGCAGTGGACTTAGCACAAAGGAAGACACAATGGTTGTTTTGGGGAATCAATTTTCCTTACATAAGGGTATTATATATAATTAGTTGTCCACACTGCATAGTGGGATAGGGGCGGAGCTTCGAGGAATATGGGGGCGGCGGAGCGCTTCCTGAGCCAGTGCCGGGGTCTTCCGAGCCTTTGAAAATGTGCTTTTCCTACAAACACTGGCTGCAGGAGAAAAGTGTAGCGTGGAAGTCAGGACACTGAGTACCAGTTGAGCCACTAGCTAGCCATGTGGCCTTGGGCAAGTTTTCCAAAATGCCATCATTAATGTGTACCCCTTCTGCAAAATGTGGCCTCAGCTCCCCTCCATTCACTGCACTGTGGGCGCATCTGTGCTGTGGCCAAGGCTGGGGCAGGGTAGGGGTGAAGAAGCACCTACAAGCAGACTCCTTTCTGAACCCATGCCAGTCTCGGAGCACTGTCCCTAGAGCAGGGCCCAGCACCACCCTGCAGCGGCCTCTCAGTCCTTCTAGAGCAAGGATTCCCTCTGGTGCCAACCCTGGGGACACTGGCTAGGAAGTGGCGAAGACAGAGGTTTGGAGCACAGGCTTTGGGTTTCTACAAGACCTGGGTACGGTTTCCTCTATTGGGTGTCTGGTCATTGGCAAGACACCAAATGACTCTGAGCCTCTGTCTCCCCAGTGGAGCCTGCTTACCCAAAGGGGTCTTATGGTGATCACAGGAGATAATGCAAAGAAAGCGCCCAGCGCAGGGCTTGATACACAATGAGTGTGCAGGAAATCTTAGCTATTATAGCAGTAAATATTATTTATGGCTTAGATCCATACATCATGAATACTTCTAAAAACTTAATAAAATTAAAGATTACAGAGACCCTAGGGATATTTTCTAAACCTCTGGTTGTAGAGATGAGGAGATGGAGACCTAAGAAAGGAGAAGGGACTGCTCTAAGACCCTCCAAAAAAGCAAGGAGTCCAGCTCCTACATGGGATGGGTTGTGATGCTCCATCCCCACCTCCTACAAGGGCCCTGGCTGGCACAGACACCCTTCACTGTGAGAACCCTGATGTCTGACTTACCAAGGTTCTGTCCACAGCATACACTTAGTAGAGCCCCTGGCACAATTTGAGCCAGGTCATCTCCCTGTTCTGGACCTGTTTCCTTAAGTGGGACAAAATGGTCTTTAAGAGTCTTCCAGGTCTAACATTCTGTATTTTCGAGAATGGGGCCCAACTAACCACAAACAAGTGGCTGGAAACCTCAGTTAACAGGAATCTGTCTCAGGTATTCCTTCCTTGGAGAAACAGGCAGAGCCCAAGAAAGCAAACCATCCACTGTCTTCGGTGGTATTCCCTGGTTCACCATCTCCTTGGGCCTACTTTGGCTCACTGGCTACTTCCTTGCACTGCAGACAAGCAGATAGGCTCAGAACAGCCCGAGGTTTCCCCAGTGAGGACTGGAGCTCAGAACCAAGGCCAGCACCGAGAACAGTGCTGTATATGGAGCATTCATTCCATCATGGCCCTACCAACATGAAACCCAAGCAAAAGGAAGGGATTCTGGCCTCGATGGGGAGCCTGGGGACCCGGGACAGGGCCTGTGTGCCGCAGTCTCTCACCAGCTGGGCCTATTGCTCTGCCTGTAAAATGAGGTGCTCTGATGAAAAGTCCTGCTCCCCGTGTGCTGAGCTCTCACCACCCCTCCTCCTTCTTAGTACACCCAGCATGCCGAGCCGGAATCTGTCTCTGGTCTGCCCTCCACTCCTGGAAGACAGAGATCCTGTCTTTATTTGTCATCATGTCTTCCCAAGCCTCACCCCACACCAAAGCAGAACAGGCTTCTGGAAATGTTTAGGGGGAGGAGAGGAGAGAGCAGGAAGGGAGGAAAGGAGGAGCAGGCTGAAGATCCTCAAGCACTAACCTTCTATGGTTCCACAAAGCTAAAGTCTAAGGCAGTTCACCAACAGTGTATTAGGCACAGCCGCATTCGTGGTGGGATTACCACAGGGGGGAGGAAAGCGATGTGAAATGGCACATGACGCCCTTTCAGCCTAGGCACAGCTGACTTCCCAAAGCACAGGAACCGCGGATCCATACCCGTGAAGGCCAGCAGGCTGCGTGCTGTGGGGAACCCCACCTTCACAGTAAGACCTCAGTGATGCTGGTGTCAGAGGCCACGACTCACTTCCATCGCTAAGCTCACCAATCACACGTCAGCACTTTCCAGTCCAGAGCCTTATGGTTCCAATTCAGGAACACGATACAGCAGGAACTGCAGTATTCAGGAACACACAGAGGGATGGATCTTATAAATAACTCCTGGTTAAAACAGAGCTGAAAATAGGGAGACAGAAGAGGAAGCAAGTCGCTAAGCACTTATTGAGTTGATAACGTTGGCTTGAAAACCTTAGTGCAAATGGCTGGTCTGGTTTTTTCCTTCTCATCAAAAGGTCAAACACAGGATTGAACCTGGAGGCACCAAGATATGTGTGTCTGAGGATGTGTTCGAAGGGGGTGGCTCTCCTTGGTTGACAGCATCTGAGGGTAGATCCTAACCCACAGGCCTTGCATCAGATCTCACAGCGCCACTTACTTAGTTGGTTGGCGGAAAGTCGGTTAACAATCCCTGGACTTCTCTGAGCCACTGTCCTCACAGGAAGGTCTGGCCACTTGGTTGGCCTTTTAGCTCTGAGATTCTAGATCACAATTCATGGCTGAGGAGTGGGAATTGGAGTCAGGAACCCAAAAGTCTGAGTTACATCTAAACCATGCTCACATGTTTTGTCTCCCTCTTTTCTGTTCCCAGGAGGGACCTCCTTTAGCTGCAAAGAGGCCATACGGTTTGTGCTCTCTCAGATGCTAAAACTGAGTGGAAATGTGCTTGATTCCCTTGTGATTCCCAGGGCCCCCATCTTGAGGTTTGGCCAGGGTTGGGGGCAGATGGGGCATTGCGCACGGAGCTGTCTCCGCCCCGCCCGCATCCCTGCCTCCCAGAGCCCATAGGACCCAAGTCTGAAGCTGAGAATCTAAGAGAGTGCCAGCCTCAGTGTCAGGCCTTCGCCTGGCCCTGCGGGCCGGGGAGAAAGAGCGTGGCTCCATGTGCCCGGGGTCTCGTGTGCCAGGGTGTCCCGTGTGCTGGGGGTGTCCCCTTGTGCTGGGGGGCCCCGTGTACCCGGGGTATTCCCGTGTACCCGGGGGACCCCGTGTACCGGGGGCCGGCTGAAGGCCTGGGCCGCCCTCAGCAGCAGCTGCAGGTGCCCGTGTGCACGCGCAGGATGCCGCGGCTGTGCAGATGCAGGAAGGTGAAGATCTCCGAGGGCATGGCGTGGAAGCCTGGGCGGGGCTTGACATTGTCATAGTAGTGGTGGGTGATGTATAGGCCCGAGGGGTTCATGGGGAAGGCCCAGAAGCCAAACAGGTGCACCTCCTCGCACAGCTCGAGCGCCGCCGTGGCCAGGATGAGGCCGGTGCTGATGCGCTTGGCGCGCACGCCGAGGCTGAGCCAGTAGCGCGACACGTTGACCAGGTACTGCGGGTGGAAGTAGTACACGGCCTGCGGCGACTCGAAGTCGTCCAGCACGTACTTGACACGGATGGACACGTCGGTGTTGCGCGTGTTGTAGAAGGCGGGCAGCAGCACCGACGCGTTCTCGTACAGCTGCAGGACGCGGTAGAAGGGCCGCCGCCACTTCTCCAGCTTGTGAAACCTGGCGGGGCGCGCGCGCAGGGTGAGACGGGGCCGGGCCCTCGCTGGCCCCACCCCTGCTCCCTGGGCTCTTCGCAAAGGACTGGGGGGTCCTTTGATCTCAAGGGACTCGGCAGATGAATGTCCGCCTTCCTCCGGCACAGTTGTAGCTTTCTAAGTGGATGCAGGAAAGGGCAATCTGGACCCAAAGGGACAAGTCCCTGGTGTGTGGCTGCGGCGGCTGGCCCACTCAGATGAGGGTGCCTGGGTGGGCTCAGAGGGGAAGCAGAGGAGGGAGGCCTTCCCTAGAGCCCTCGGGACACTCCCCTGGACTGCCTTCACCAAGGTCCCAGGGATGGACACCAAGCCAGCCACTGGCCCCCAGAGCCCTTCCTTCCCCACAGCCCTTCCCTAACCTTCTCTCTGCATTAAACAGCCCTCCTCCCAGCTGACTCATCTCACCCCTCTGTGAATGCTGACTCTGTAAAGATTCCTGGGCATCGGTCCCCATTTAACACCTCCCCCTCCTCTTACCCTTCTTCTGACCTGGAGGTGTGACTGTGCTCAGAGTTTTAACACCTTAACTCCTACCCCAGGCCTCCCAGACAGACCCCAGGAGGGGACCCGCCAGGGGAGGTGGCAGCCTTGAAGTCTTTGCAGGAGGTTTCTCCCCAGTGTCACATGGACACTCCCTGTAGGGAGCTGCCTGTCCCCTTCACGCACTGGAAAGCTCTCTGGTTCATCTCTAAGGGAAGATCGTCTAGATCAGTGCTGTCTGAGAGAAACATCGGGCAGGCCACAAATTAATTTTAAATGTTCTAGAAAGCACATGTAGATAAGTAGAAAGGATTAGGTGAAATTAATTTTTCCAATAGATTTTATTTAACCTGATATACCCCCATACTATCATTTTAATATGTAATCAATATAAAACTGAAATGAGGTGTGATTCACCCTCTTTTTCATAGGAAATCTTTTAGAGCGAGGTGTGTTTTGCACTTAGAGATGGCAAATCTCAATCTGGATGGTGCCCAGCGGCCATGCATGATGAATAGCTACCGTCTTGGACAGGACCGGTCTAGAAAGAGGGCTACTGACCTCTCTGTGATGATGCTGGGGTTCACGGTGACCACGTCTGTCTTCACCCCTACATCCATGGTGTACTTCTCTGAGATGGGGGGTAAGTTGCACCTGCAGAAGAGATAAAGTGGCCAAGTGCACGTAGTCAGTCATTATAGAGGGAGCTGGGGAGCTAGGGAACAGAGAGGAAGCCAGCTGGGTGGAATCTTCATGGCCTGGGCATAGAAGGGTAAATCAACCCCTTCCCTCACCCTGAGGGCCTAATTGTTGTAGATCCCCAACCCATGAGATGATTGCAGATGATCCTCAACCCAAGTTTGTTCGCTTTAACTCTTATTTTCAACCCATCTTCTTTACTTAAAGAGGTAAGCTAGAATCCCCAAAGAGGTAAGAGGGGGGTTTACATAAGGAAGAAGAAATACATGGACAGATGTCTAATTTAGGTTAAGTCCACAGTGAAGCTCATACTGGTGTCAGCCACAAGGCTATCCTGGTTATAAGCAATGCTTCCAGAAGAGTAGAACCCAACCAGAGACGTAGCTGCCCAGACGAACTCACTAACAGCTCTGCATGCCCCTGTGAGTCCTCAGCGTCTTCATATCTGGTATGTCATTTGCTCCCACTTTACAGATGTGGAGACTGAGAACCTACAGGTTCGACCCCTTGCACAGGGATGGAGCTGAAGGGGAAAGGGTTCACAGGGGTGGGAAGTGGGTATTAAAAGGGCAGCATTAGCAGGGTGGGGCACCAGAAGGGGTGAGCATGGAGGAGGAGGAGGGGTGTGGGGGCAGAAGTGGCAGGTGCAGACCATAGGTGGTTCCTACCGGAAGACAAAGTCGGCACTGTTGATCTCCCTCCCGCAGCGGCTGTTCTTTAGGATGCCCCCGTTGCCCACCACCGCACACTTCTTAAACTGGGACCGGTAGTAGGGCATGTCCTGGGGAGACAGGGGCAGAGCTGTCAGAGGCAGCGCTACCCCCGCCTTCACCTGGTGCCCTCCCCTCTGTACCCACATCCACCTCCACACCCATGGCCCCACAAGACAGCTTTGTAGGGAACGTGGGAGAGAAGTGGCTGTTCCACTTTGCAGATGAAAAGAGATTAAAAGCCTCCTTCTCAGTTCCACACACAATTACGAATGAGCTGGAACCAGAAGCTAGGTCTCCACAACCTTTTTCAATAAGCCCTGGAAGTCTCCAATTTCCAGAAAGAAGAGAGTACAGGTTGTGTCTACCCTATTTGCCTTTGCTTTCCCCAGTGTCTGGAAACTCAGCTTCTTTGACTTCTAGTCCACATATTTTATGCTTCCCAGGTGGCTCAGATGGTAAAGAATCTGCCTGTAATACAGGAGACCCAGGTTTGATCCCTTGATTGGGAAGATCCCCTGGAAAAGGGCATGGCAACCCACTCCAGCATTCTTGCCAATGATTAATGCAGACTTTTGGGGGGATGACACCAGGGACCAGGGCCCAGCCCTGAAGCCTTTCAGCTCCATGGGGAGGGCACAGGACTGGGACAGAAAGGTCATATAGACCAGCATAGATGCCAGGACTTGGCAGCAGCAGAGACAAGAGACTGGAGGTGAGCAAGCAAAGCCACTTCAGGGGAGCAGTGAGAGCCAGCAACCCTGGGATCTCTGCAGAGAAAGCATGTGGAGCACAGGGGAGCCCAGGACTTACCTTGGTGATGATACACCAGTGGGGGCACTGGGAGGGAGCATCCCACAGCACTCTGACCTGATCACACCTCAGCTGGCAGGGTCTCCTAGGTTTATGCACGGGCTGCCCACAAAGGCTCCCTGGGCCTGCCTTCCAGGGGACCACAAGCAAGTAGGCAGGAAAAAGCAAATACCAGCCTGATTAAAAGACCTGGTTCTGCCATGTCCCCAGTCTAGGCCCCAAGGCAACCCGAGGCAGGTGGCACAGGCAGGCTCAGGGCAGGAGTGTAGACCTGGAGTCAATTTGAGTCAATGGGTGACCAATCATCCCAGTTGGCCCAGGACTGGGGCACTTTGCTTGGGATGCAGGACTTAGAGTCAGTCAAACTGGGAATGGCTAGGGCAAACTAGGATTGAGCACCTCAGTTAAAGGACCCAATTCAATCCTGGTTTTGCACCACAGTGAGTTGAGGGAACCATGGGCAAGTTTTTTTTGAACTCTCAGTGACTTGGTTTTGTAATTTTTGTAAAATTTGTTACAAATTAAATTTTGTAATTTAAAAATCAAGATAGTAATGTATATTTCCTTTCATTCAGTGAGATGATGTAAAGCAGAATTGCTCAGCTCGGCACTACTGATATTTTGGACCAGAGTGAGCAACTTTCACCTTCTCTTTCATTCCTTGCTGTGGGGGCTGACTGCGCACTGCAGGAAGTTTAGCAGTATCTCTGGCCTCAGTCAGGATGACCAAAAGCATCTGATTGAACCCAGGTCTCCCCATGGCAGGCAGATTCTTTACCAGCTGAGCAACCAGGGAAGCCCAAGAATACTGGAGTGGGTAGCCTATCCCTTCTCCAGCAGATCTTCCCAACCCAGGAATCGAACCAGGATCTTCTATATTGGAGGCAGATTCTTTACCAGCTGAGCTACTAGGGAAGCCAAAAGCATCTCCAGACACTGGGAAATGTCCCCACCTCCCTGCCCCACACATAGATAGCCACTGGTGAGGATGAATACTCACCCAGTACCTGACCCAAAGGTGAGAGCATCAGGGCTTATTATAGGATGGCCCTGACACCCGGAGACTGCTGGGTGGCTTTCCTCTTAGCTCACCCCAGCTGGCCAGCCCTGTGTGAGAGCAGCCCCGGTCAGCACCTGGGGCTTCCACTGAGACCAACTGCTAGACAGGCATCATGGAAGATCCCAAGATTTTCAGTAGGATTGAAAATACAATGGGATCACGAGGAATTAGGCTAACTCTAAAGGAGATGCTGTACCCATCTGTAGGTACAAGGCTGTCCTTCTTGGCACGTTTTCCCTGGAGGGACAGCCTCCCAGGACTAGGACAGAGGAAACAAGGACATCTCATGGCCAGTGCAGAAACTGCACTGTTTGACTTTGCCCAGAGAGAGAATAAAACAAAGCCATCTTTGGAGAGATGACCAAAGGCGTTCTATGTTTTATGTCAGTGTTTCCCACACTTCTGAAAATCAGAAACCACCTGGGTACTTTCTGGAAGTATGTATCTTTGGCTCCATCCCAGAACTACAGAATCAGAATCTTTTAGGGTCAGGGTAGGAGCCTGAGAAGCTGCATATTTTTTTAACTCAAAGAAATACTCACCTTAGGGAAGTTCAGATAATACGTCTATGTCACATGTGCTAATCCAGGGGGTGGTAAATTACAGCCTGCAGGCCACACCTGACTCACCACCTATGTCTGCGCAGCCAGTGGGCTAGGAATGGATTTTATATTTTTTAAGGATGGGGAAAAAAATCAAAGGAATATTTTGTGATGTCTAAAACATAAAACTCAAATTTCAGTGTCTAACAGGAATCAAAGTGTCATTGGGACCCGGCCACAGCCCTTTGCTTACTCCTGTCTGTGGCTTCTTCATGCTAGAATGACGAAGGTGAGTGGCTGTGACAGAGGCCATATGGCCTGCACACTTGGCCACCCCGCTCCCCTTCCAGCCCTTCCCCACAGCCCTCCTTGGATCCATATGTCATAACCGAGCTGTGTGTCACCCGCTGGCATTACCCGCAAGTTGACCTGCTGTCACCAGCCTCACGTTCCAGGCTTTGCAAGACCCACCTCAGAAAGGCAGCTCACACCCCATCACCCTCCAGCACTGCAGTGGGAGGCTGTGTCTGACACCTCCAGCCCCGGCTCCTCCCCCAGCGCTGCCCTGTCCAGCCCCAGGCCCAGTCATACTAGTGTGCACTCCGGCGTGCACAGCAAGAGTGCAGGGAACCCCGGGCTTTCCCTCATCAGCAGTCCCGGAAGCAGGGCAGCCCCGTCCTTCACATTCCATCCAGCAAGACCTGAACACACCCCCTAAGCCCCAGCCATGCCAGCAAGTCTACAAACTGGACCCACTACGCCCTGCCCTGGGCCAGAGTGCTCCAGGAAGTGCCTGTAAACATGCATGGAACCATCCCCTTCAGGAGGTAACCATCAGAAGAGCTGAACATACAGAGGCCCTTCTCTAAGAATCTGGTGCAACAGTCAGGCCGGAAGTGAATGTCCGTGCCTGGGTTCTGTGGTCTGAGCCCTTGGCTCGTATGGGTCCCTCATTCTGTGGTCCCCCTGGCCACGGGGGAAATGCACCGGCCCTGAATAAACAGCCTCCCTCCGGGTTTCTTGCATGTAAAGGAAAAAATAATAATAAATGTCTCTCCTGCTTAAGTGTCTGATATTTTAGGTTTTCTGTTCTAAGAAGCCAAAACCATACCAAGTCCAAACTCTGGTGTTACAGACAGGGAGAATGAAGCCTGGCAAGGACTGCCCGAAGTCAGCACTCTGAGGTCAACCTTGCAGTGCCTTGCTTTGTGTGGTTGTGATTTCTTGTACACACAACTTTTGCATGTATGTTTTTGCTCTTGTGCCTCCCTCGGGTGGGGAGCAAAAGCTCAATCTTCCACCCAAATAGCTTCTTTGCAAGCAAGGCAATAATCAGAACTTTACAACCACTTTCTTGCCAAAAGTCATTCAAATAACAGTTGGCATTCAGTGTACTCAGGAACCCCAGAGGACAGTCTACTGAGCCTAAGAGAACGGCCAGCCAAGCCCAGGACCACTGGGTACAGGTAACAGCAGAGTGATCGCCATGCCACATGGGCACAGCCACAGAAAGCCCCACGGGGTCAGCTCCATGCCCACCCAGACTACCCAGCCCGAAGCAGCACCTTGGGAAACATGCGGAAGATCTCCTGGTTGATGTGGTAGATGCCGCTAGTATCCACCTCATACTTGAGCTTCGTCCCCAGGGGCGTGTTCTTCTGGGTGGTGAAGAGGAAGGCGGGGGCATTGCAGCACCTGGACAGAGTGGACCTGCCGAACAGGAGACAAACAGGAAGAGAACAGTGACATGGAACAGAGCAGAGCCTCCCAGAGAACAGAAGAGTCTCAGAACTGAGGCCCTTCAGGGAGGCCAGGGAGCACCATCCTTTCCCACTCACTCCTTCTCACCCCTGTTCATGTGTTCCCTGTCTTCAGAACCCCTCCCAATGCCCGAGCCTTTCAGGGTCCAGCCAGGTCTCTCTCTGTAAGCTCCCAGCTGCCCTGTCCCCATTGGCCACATTGCCCTCCAAAGTCCCAGAGCACAAACTGGGTACCACTTGCTTTAGCCTTTGTCAACTCCCTCTTCACTTGAATGAAAGTCCCTGGGTGGCCAGGACCCTGCCTGTCAGGATTCTGCATAATGTCAGACACATGGGTGTCAACAACCATGTCCTGCCAACCCTGGGCGAAGCATTCCCACATCAGCTTTCACAAGAGCCACCAAGCTTTCTACTACTTCCCAGAAACACTTCCTTACCCAGCTCTAAGGGAAAACCCAGGGACAGCAGCTCTTCCTTCATTCTTGGCCCCCGTAACTGACTGTAGGTGAGGCTAACCCCGCTTGATGGTCAAAAAGCCACACATGCATGGTCGACAGAAATGAGCCATTTCAGTGACTTAGGAACTGTCTCAGGAATGGGGAGGGATCAGAAACTGGATGGTGGGTTGATACTGCGTGACTTCTTGCAGAAAGTGGAACTTGGCTTTCAAAAGTTTTCCGGAGTTCACGATTGAAAAAAAAAAAATCCTTGGGTTTTCACGGACAAAAACACTCAAACATGAGCTACAGAAGGGTTAAAGCTCAGACAACACAAGCAGGCTTAAAAAATAGCCTCCAAGAGAACGTGGGGCTGATGAGGCAGGCTTGGGAGCCAGCCAGGCTGGAGAAGCCTGGTTTTCTCTTCTCTGCAGCTGGTGTTCCGCCTGGCACTGCATTCTCCCAAGTGTGCCTACAAGGCTTGATGGGGTCAGATCCTAGACACATCCTGCTCCCATATTCTGGGGACCCAAGTCCCACCTACAGAGAGGCTGGATTTGACAAAGGATGCCAACTGTCCCCCTCTCACTTTGGGGGCTATGAGAGCATGGGGATCCACTTTCTCCAAGAAGAGCAGCAGAACTTCCTCCCCCAACACTGGCTCTGGGCACAGTTATGTCCAGCCTCCTGGCAGCCCTGGGCGGAATGGAATACCGTCTCCATGGAGCCCAGATGATGATTACTAACCAAAGCTCAGGACAAGCTTTCTGGAAATTCCATGCTGAAGTTCTGGGATGGAAACCTGGGTGCCAACCTGGCATCGAGAGGCCTGGCTTCTAGTTTCTGCTCTGCCTTCAGCAGCTGTGGGGCTTGGGGTTGGTCTGCTCCCCTCTCTGGGCCTCAATTCCTCATCTGTAGAATGCAGGGCTGGCTCTTCTGACCCTCTGTAATCCTGTGACTCCAAGCTTCCAAAGCCCAAGAAGGGTACACACTATTTTTTGTGACTCTATTTCTCGCAGAGACTTCACAGCAGAGCTCAGTTGGCTGCTGGCCATAGGGAGCAGTCTTTCCTGGGGAGGGTTGTGACGGAGGCTTTCCAGAGAGAAGGCCAGAGGCCTGGTGAGGCAGGAGCCATCGGTCAGCATTTCAGAGCAGCATCTGGCTGGTCCAGCTTATCAGCCCACTGGTGAGTATCCCAATGAGGGAGACTGACTCTTATTAACCAAGCTCATGAGTGACTGATATATAAACCAGAATGCCAGTGTGTCCATTTGCAAGTAGTAAGGGAGGGGAGGGCCTCTGTTATAGGATTCCTTTCCTGCAACTGGAATGCTCATGCCTGTGTTCCAGCACATTCCCCCATTCCACCCCACTGCACCAGGTTCTTACACTTCAGTTTAGAATCTCATCATCAGTGAGCTTGTAATGAGAGCAAAGGGGGAAGACCACCTGGCCTTGAAACTTTTCCCATTTAGAGCATGGCAAGACCTGATGTCACTTCTCTCTCCCACACCTGGAACCACCCCCCCTCCACCACCAGAAGGGGCTCAGCTCTGAGAGCCTCCCCCCAAATAGTGCTGGCTGGTCCCTGCCAAAGGCTCCCACGCATATCCCAGTTTTTCTCTTGCCACATCATCTCCCTGTGGCTTCATTATTTCCTTAGATGTGTGACTCCCACTGATGCCGTTTCTGTGCTGCTTTCAGCCTGGACAACATCCTCTGGCATCTCTTGACCTCACTGACCCCGTCCAGTGCTCATCAGCGTGCCCTCGGTGTGCTTGGGCCTCCCCATCACGCACCACCGGCAATAAGGCTTCTCTCTTAAGGTGAAATTGGGGCTGCATCAGCAACACAGATCCTGGACCTTTTCCCTGCCTTCTAGATCTATGACTTGTGGGTCTCTGCAAATGACTATTGAGTCTCAGCTGGGCTTCTGCAGTCTCAGGGAGGCCTCTGGTTAGGGGCTGCTGGTACCTGCAGCACGTTTCTAAAACATGCCACTTAAAGCTACCTTTATACTTGGCCCAGAACTGCAGCAAACTGGAGGAGATGACTTATACAGAAAATACAAAACACTCAGTGTTGTTTGCTTTTCACAGCTTCCCATGTAGGATTCCTTCATGCAGATGGCTCCTCAGCACATTCAAATTACAACCCGAGTTGCTGAAATCCAGTTTATACACACATTTCCAGGATCCTGTCAATTCCATTCAATAAGGTCGTCTTGTACCAAAAGCATACCAGAAACTCACAGAATTTTAGAGTAGAGAAGACTCTACGGCTCACCACTAATCACGGAGACTGGACCTCTATTAACTTCTTAGCTCTCAAAGACTGGGGAACACTGAGATACAGCTCCTGCCTCCTGGGAGCTTACAATCTGTCAATTTCAGTTAGCAGCTCGAGAATAAGATACAGACGTGCTCCAGTGGCTGGTCTAGGCTGTAGGAGCCCAAGTGCTCTGAGAGGGAGAGCGCTGAAGGGTTCGAGCAGCTGCCCCAGGGGCAGGGTGGGGAGCGGGGTGAAGCCGTGGAAGATGCGTAAGGAGCCTTAATGCACAGGCCAGCTGGAGACCTCATGGTCAGGGGCTGGTCAGGGGCTGTACTGGAGACGACAACACCAACCATGCACTGGTGCTGCCAGGACTAAGGTCAGGAACACGGGGGACAGAGCCCCGCAAGATGCCAGCCTCAGCCTGTGTGCTGAGTCAGATCCTCCCCACTCCCAGATTCCAAAGCCCAATCAGGGCCAGCTACAGGGAGGAGGCCCCTGGGGGCTGGCCTGGCAGGACGAGGGAGATCTGAAGAGGTAGCCAGGAGAACCACACGTGCAGAAGGGCTGGGGAGGGCAGACGAGTCATAGATACTTGAACTGGTTGGCTTCAGAGATGTTCATCGCCCATTTGCACATCTGGAGGCTCTTCCACCTGTCGAACAGCTCCGACTGCTTCACCCTTGGGAATGGAGGCCAGAGAGTGCATGAAAGGGCCAGGCTGGACACAGTGTCACCATCCCCAACACGCTCCCTTCCTGTCCCACCTTCCTCCAAGTCCTGGGCTAGTCCTTTGTAGTCACTGTATTTTCTAATTTGCAAAACCCTTGATTCTCTGGCATCTGGAGCCTGGTGAACTCCTAGAGATAGCAAACCACCCTCCAGCAAGCCTGCCTCCCATGTACACACCAACCACTCCAGAGTCCACACCCTTAGCCATCTCCTTTATGAATGGAGCCACTAGCCCCCTGCCCTCATCAGCCCAGAGCTAGGGATTGGACAACCAGGGGCAGTCCCTCTGCACCAAGCTCACTGAAATCATGCAAACTAGCCAATCCTAAGCCTTTTTATCCCACCTTGTCCATTCCTTCCCACGAAAAACACAATAAAAGGTGGTTTATTTAAAACAGTAAAGGGTCTCACCCATGCTTTCCCCTTGCCCCTCCTGCCTCCTGACCAGTCCTGATGCTTCCCCATGCATCCCTGAGTGGCATGCCATGCCTCCTGTCTCTAGGGATCTGTGAGCCTAAGAACATGCTCCTTCATGATAAGTCTTGTGTGTCCATGTGTCTTACTACATGTGATCAAAACAAATCTGGGTACATTTCAAAACATCCTTCCTCAAATGCCCACTCCACAGGCCTGCACGGTTCTCCAAGGAACATCTGTCTATAGAGGATGTGATGCCACTTTCTTAAGGTCTGTAGATAACCCCACATTGAGCTCAGCTCACAGTAGGGCTCATTGCGAGGGCACAATGCCCCTCTCTTTCTCTTTTCCCAAGGGCAGATCACAATTTCCAGTGACAGAGAGGAAGAGAGGAGAAACCTTTTGTCTGGACAACCTTCTGTTAAACTGACCTGTCATGATGATGCTCACTCACAGCCCCCTGCACTTCCCTTTCTGTAAAACCTACAACTTGTCATTACTTCTGCCTGACCATTCCCACTAAATAGTAAATACCAGGCGAGGGCATCATGCCTGACTGTGTCTCCAGTGCTAAGGCAAGAACCTGATTTTCAATTGGGCAAAGGACTTGAAAAGACATTTCTACAAAGAAGACATACAAATGGTCAATACCAATAACCATCATGGAAATGCATATCAAAACCACAGTACAATATCACATCATACTTCTTAGAATGGCTATTACTAAAAAAAAAAAAAAACAAAGATGATAAGTATTGGCAAGGATATAGGGAAAAGGGAGCCCTCCTATACTGTTGGTGGAAATATAAGATGGTATGGCTACCATGGAAAATAGCATGGAGACTCCTCAAAAAATTAATAATAGAAATACAATAGAGTTCAGCAATCCCACTTCTGGGTATATATCCAAAAGAATTGAAATCAGAATTTTAAAGAAATGCTTACACCCCTATGTGCATTGCAGCATCATTCGGAATAACCAGGATATGGAAACAACCGAAGTGATCACTGATAAATGAATGGATAAAGAAAAGGTGTTCTATACATACAATGAAATATTATGAAGCCTTCAAAAAGAAGAAAATCTTGCCATATGTGACAACTTGGATGAATCTGGAGGACATTATCCTCAATGAAAAAGCTAGTAGCTGAAGGACAAATACTGCATGATTCTACTTGAATGAGGTAACTAAAACAGTCACTCTTATAGAAACAGAGCAGAATGATAGATACCAGGGGCTCCCAGAAGGAGTAATGAAGGGTTGTTACGAAGTTTCAGTTAAATAAGATGAATAAGTTCTAGAGATTTGCTGTAAAACTTAGTGCCTACAGTTGACAATACTGGGCTGCACACTTATAATTTTGTAAAGAGGGTAGGTCTGGTGTTAAGTATTCTTATCAAAACCAAAAAAACAAACAAACCCAGATATATAATGCCATGTCAGGGAGTGCTGAGTGTTACAAAGAAAAATGAAGCAAGAGGCTACAAAGGTAATATATTGTAAAACACAGGGAATAAAGACAATCCTGTAAAATAACTCAAAATGGTGTATAATTTTTAAAATCTGTGTATCACTGTATTGTATACCTATAACATATAATATTGTACACCAACTATACTTCAATCAAAAAAAGAAAAATTTTTTTCAAAAAGAAAAATGAAGCAGGGATAGAAAAGTGAGTGTTTCAGATAAGTTGATCCGGGAAGCCTTCCCTGAAGAGGGGAATCATGCACATAGAACTGAAATTATGCAGGAGTGAGCCACACAAATATCTAGGAAAGGAGTATTCCAAACAGAGAGAAAAGTGAATGCAAAGGCCCTGGGGCAGGAACCTGCCCAACAGCTTTAGCCAGCCAAAAGGAACTCTTCCTCTCATCCTGACATCTTCCTTCCAGCTTTCCCAAACCTCCCACAGCAGCTCTTGCCTCTTGAGCTCACATGACATGGAAGGAGAGGGGCCATTACACAGAGGCACCCCCACTCACACTGCTGCCCTCCCTTGCTCCCTGTTACCCACAGGTCCCCAGCATAGCGTTCTGCTTGGCCAATGCCTCAAATGCCTCCTGGAAACACAACCCTGGTGACACCGCAGGCTGGGGCCCCACATTCAACTCTTACCGGTGTCCAGGCCCGATTCTCTGTACCTCCAAAGGCCTTTTCACACACTAGACCAAGATCTGGGCCTGGACACCCAGCTTGGAATCCTGGTTCCATTCCCAATTGGCAATATGACCTCAGACAAGTCATTTAATCTCTCTGAGACTCAGCTGCTTTATCTGTAATACAGATGCAATAACTTCTGCCCTGCTGATCTCAAAGGTTGTCAGAAAGATCAAATGAGATAATATGTATAAAATATTGTATAAATTGCTTTACAAATGCAGAGATCACTTAAAGATGAACGATCATCTTAAAGATGAACGGTTGATCCCAGGCACTTAACCCCTTTCTCCCAAGACATGACTATTTTCCCAGAAGAGGAATAAAAAAGACAATTGTCCTGAGAACAATCTAAAAAGAAAGAGCTCCTGGAGGGGAAAAGTCATAGAAAAGTTGGAAGGTGAAGACAAGGAATTTTCTCAGAAAGTAGAAGCAAAAGGCAAAGAGAGTAAAGATGAGATGAAAAGCTATTCAAGGAGCAATCCAGAAGTATACAACTCCTAGGGGTACCAGAAAGAAGAGAGGAGGAAATATAAAGAAACCCAAGAGAAAGTTCAAGAGTTTGGAGTGAGCTCTGGAATAACAGGTCTCCTTCATGAGTGTGTATCCTGAGGCCCAGGTTCTGATATTCCAGAACTGTCATGACCTGGAAAGACTCAGACAAAGAAAACAGGTCACCTCCAAAGGAAAAACTAGTACCATGTGCTCACACAGCCCTGGACACTAGAAGATGATGGAGAAGGCGTTCAGCATTCTGGGGATGAATAATTTTCACCTAAAATATCAACGTGGGGTTCAGGATGGGGAACACATGTACACCCATGGCTGACTCATGTCAATGTATGGCAAAAACCACTACAACATTGTAAAGTAATTAGCCTCCAATTAAAATAAATAAATTTTTTAAAAATAAAATACCAACACTATCAAACCAACAAATAAGAGAATTACATCATTTGTTCACAGAAGGACTCAACCATTACCCTCCACCCACCAGTTTGGGGGAATTTCTCTGAACATGGGCAGCAGCAAATGAAGGTGTAAACCAAGAAAGAAGCAGCTATGGGTGAATCCAATCTATGGGGCAGAGAAGGGAAGTGACAACCGTGTGTCACCTACCCAGAGAGCAGCCTGTCCAGGACGGATAAAGAGGATGAAGGGAAACCCTTGGGGGAATGCCTGGTTGATGGAGAGGCAGGGGAAAAAGTAGGGCATGATAGAGTGTTCAAAAGGGAAAAGGTGACTAGAAGCTCCAGAAAAAAAGGGGCGGGGGGGGATGGAAATGTACAAGAAAGGCAATAGGAATCACTATTTTCTGATCTTCAAATTTTAGAGTCAGCCCATGGAGAAAACCCAAGAAAGGCTTGCTAGAGTTACAAATAGAATGTAAATGTCATCAGCCTTGACATTCTCAAGGTAAACTTATGGATGACTAAAGCCAGATACCCTCATCTTCACAAAGTACAGAACCAACAGATACTGCCAATATTTGGTAGAACAAGAAATAGGTTATCTAGGCAACCTATAGATAGAAGAACTAAAAATATCAGGATCCCTCAACCGGGAAAAGTGAGGGTAGTGTTTGGACTGGGTAAGGGAGTGGAATCCTCACCCACCAAAGCAGGACATCAGTGGACACTAAATGTAGCATCCGTGGCAGGCACAGGACTGAGAGGTATGAGGTGACTCCCAGAAGAAACAGCCAAGAGGCATAAGGATCAGGGCTGGGGGAGAAGCTGTGGGCAGGGGACAGTCACTTTTTATTACTATAAACTTTGGTAGCTACTTGATTTTTCCAGCCGTGTGCAGGAGATGATGACCATCCCCTTGTCCTCCTCCTTCTTTCTTCCCCTTTTCCTCCATGGCCTCTTCTGCCCCCACCTAGGTCTCATCCACCTACTCATTCATCTAACAAACATGTCCAGAGCCTGGGCAGGGTCAGGCGACAAGACTCAGAGAAGCATGGGTCAAAGGAATGTCCCAGTGCAAAGAGCTGCTGGCCCTGCTCCCAGCCTCCCTCCTGGTCTCTGCGAGGCTCTCTCGGGGTTCCCCAGCCCAGAAAGATGGGTAAAAGGTAGCAGGAGAGACCCAGGGTGAGGTCCCAGACATGCATGGTGCTATCTGTGTGTGAGCACAGGCAGCAATTGGTTTAAAATTAAAGAAGCCCTAGAGTGGATAAAATAAAGCATAAATAATTTTTACAAGTATCAGGGACAATGTGATTTTGCAACAAATCATCAGAGTCATTCCTCATTGTATCTGACATTGTCAGGGAATGAGGCCCTTACCATGTGGGAGTTTTTCAGTTGACTGATTTTTACCATTGATTGGAGCAATTTTGTATCAGAATCATTCCCAGATAGATGAATCACACACTGCCCTGTCTCCTCAGATGGAATGCCAGCTGACATGCATGTACCGGAAGGGCCTCTGGGCACATCCGTCCAGCCCGTTCCATTTGCAGATGGAGATTTAACCTTTTCCCGATGACTCAGGGTCTCCACTGTGAGCACTGCTCTTGGCTCTGGGCTGGACCACAGTGAAGCCCACAGGTGCCCAGGTGGCATCAGAACCACTAAGACCAGAGGCCAGTCTCTGGCTTTTCAGATTTCAGCTCTGGGGGAGCCCACTGACCTCAGCTTGAGGACTCAGGAAAGGAGCCACTGGGCTGTTTCTCCACCACAAGGGCCCAGACTCCAGGGCCAGGGAACCACATGGAGGGCTACTGACATGGAAGAGATGGGAGGCACAAGGCCCAGAGGTCACCAGCTGGGACTGCCGCTCAGTTCAGAAGACCAGAGAGGGTACCCCAAAGGCAGAGACACACAGAGCCAAACACAAGAGGCCCCACAACCACTAACACGAGTTCCTGACAAGGGACAGAGGGTGGGCACAGAGGGTGGGGGGCGGGGACGAGTTAACTCCTTGACCCCTCCACAGTGTGGTCCGCTCAGGGCTGAGTGGGATGGACGGAGAGGAGAGAGAGCACTTCCTGGGTTTCTTCTGGAAGCTTCAGGCCCTCAGTCAGAACAGGGACCATGAACAATGCAGCTGATGCCAGGTGGACACCTGGCCTTAACCCCAGACCCTCAGTCAGAACAGGGACCATGAGCAATACCTCTGATCCCAGCTGGACATCTGGCCTTAACCCCAGACCCTCAATCAGAACAGGGACCATGAGCAATACCGCTGATCCCAGCTGGACATCTGGCCTTAACCCCAGACCCTCAGTCAGAACAGGGACCATGAGCAGTACCACTGATCCCAGCTGACACCTGGCCTTATCCCCAGAACCTTCCTGTACGACTAAGCTGAGGGAGTCTGTGAATGCAGCAAAGTTGCTGCTGCTGCTGCTGATTCCAGAAAGGAAAGGGGTTGGGGGGCGGGAGTGGGGACGACATTCACATTTATTGAGCACCTATTACATGTGGTACTGTGACATGCCCCCCTGGGCTATGTATCTGTGACATCATATGGAAAACCTGAATGAACTTTTTGGCCGACACAATACTTTCACATATGTTATTTCAGCTAGTCTTTACTGCAACCTAAAAGTAGATAATAGTGGCCCCATTTTTATAGGAAAGGAAAGACTCAGAGAGGTTGAGTAATTCGTATAAACATGCAGAGCTGCTAAGGCCCAAGTCGTCTTTAGACCCCACGTCTGCCTGACCCCAAGGCCCATGCTCTTTCAATGACCCGCATGATCACGTGATCATGTCAAATGGCTGAAGGAGCAGAAGCTCCTGCCTGCGGGCCTGATGGTGGTGCCAGGATCTTGTCAGGGGGCCCTTGAGTCCACATGAGCGCCCAGCGCTGCCTGGCTCCGATTCCTACCACATCTGAGTGTACAGGTGCCCCTTGAACAGCTCAGGGCTTGTGGGCAGCCCTCTAGGCCCACAGTTCCTCTGCATCCACAGCTTCAGTCAACCTTGGACCGAGTAGCCCTGCGAAACTTACTCTAGCCAAACGTCTGTATATAAGTGGATCCGTGCAGTTCAAACCTGCGTTGTTCAAGGGTCAACCATAACGGTTTTCAAGTCAACATGCCTCCTGTCGTGATTAACAGGCACACATTCCTCTCAATTCCTGGCAGTCCTGGGAGGGAGGGAGGGAGGGAGTGTCCAGCATGCAGTGCGTCTTGCCTCGCACAGGTTGTAAAAGAGCCAGTGATGCACTGGGGTGGGGAGGGACGGGCACAGTTCTCTTGGTATTTGGGTACTGGTTTATGTGGACTTTCTGGAAGGATGCATGAAGATACACGGGTGGCCTCTGAGGAGGAGACTGAGGGAGGGGAGGTCTGTGGAAAGGGGGCTTCTCACTTTATACCCTTTTGTACCACTTGAAAGCTGTATGCTTTAAATAATTATTTTAAAAGTGAATGAGTATAAAATTTTTAAAGGCAATAGCAAGAGGGCAACGCTTAAGCCACAAAGTACTGAATTTCAGGACAGACACACCTGTGCCCTCTTCAATTTCTATATAAGACAGCTCAGTGGTGATAATTGTGGAGGCTGGTAATTGAGCCGGGGACTGGAACACGCAGTCACCAGAGGTGACCTTGCAAACTTGACATTTTTCATAAAACAGTAACAGTCATCCCTACGTCCAGCCCTCCAGGGCTCTCCAAATGCCAGAGGCCCCAGGGAGGCCGACCTAATTCTTGCTCTGTCATGATCCACCAAGTGTCCTGTTTCCTTGGGCCATGTCCCCACCAGCCCCCTGTCCTGCCCGCCCCCCATGCACCACCCTGCACCCACCACCCACCCGGCCACACTCACATGGAAAGCACCTTCACTTCCAAGATCTCGTGCCTCAGCTCCAGGCATCTTGTGGAGTTATACTCAAAAGGGCCCTCGTAAAACTCAAAGTACCTGGGAATCAACAGGGACAGAGGTTACTACACAGAGAAGTGGGAAGACTCTTGGGAACCTGTTGGGGCTCTCAAATGCAGGAGTGGGGGGCAGAGCGGTGGTGTCCTGTCAAAGTTATAGAGTAGAGCAAACCAGTGCTTCCCAGCTGATGATTTGATGGGGGGGTCTGCCTCCAGGCCCGCTGGTTTAATCGCTGGTTGGCTGGTTACTCTTGGCACCCCTACTAGCCCAGGAGTATAAGTATTTAGGCCATGAACCCGTTTCAGTACATCATGACATTTTGAAGCGGGCTTGGTTCTACATGGTGACTTTGAAGGAGAAAGAGGATGCTCTGGATACATCCTCATTCGCACTCCTTCTGGGACCAGTCATTGACAGAGGCAGCCCTGGAGTCGGTCAGCAAGGCTACAGGCCTTCAGCTGGGCCTGCCCTCTCCTGCCCCTTTCTCCTCCTCTTGGGGAAGTGTCCAGCAATGACAGCCACGGCATAGCCGAGAAAGCACAAGCTGCTTTTCTATTGTGAAAAGAATTTCTGCTTCCATTAGCTCACTGACGGTGATGCTCGCGTTGTGACTAGGTGAGATACTTTCTCCCCATTTGGCAGCTGAGAAAACTGAGGTTAAGCAGATGGTGCTCTAGACCATGCTGTCATTGTAGAGAAGCCTGAGCCAACACAGTCCCTTCTACAGCTTCACGCAGAATAACAATACCAACTTCAGCTAACACTGTTGAGCCCTTGTCAAGGGCCAAGTTCAGGGGCCAGTACTCTACATAGAGGTGTTCACTTTTTTTCCTTTTTAATTGAAGTAGAGTTGACTTACAATATTGTGTTAGTTTCAAGTATACAGCATGGCGATTACAAGATAATGGGTATAATTCCCTGTGTTATACAGTATCTCTTTGTTTCTTATCCATTGTGTATACAGTAATTTATATCTGCTAATCCCATATTCCTAATTTATCTCTGACCCCTCCCCTCTCCCCTTTGGTAACCACAAGTTTGTTTTGTATGTCTGTGATTCTATTTCTATTTTGAATGCACAATCACTTATATTATTTTTTGCGATGTTTAGTCACTAAGTCATGTCCAACTACTTTCTGACCCCATAAACTGTAGCCTGCTAGGCTCCTCTGTCCATGGGATTTTCCAGGCAAAAATACTGGAGTGGGTTGCCATCTCCTCTTCCAGGGGAGCTTCCCGATCCAGGGATCCAACCCATATCTCTTGTGTCCCCTGCATTGGTGGGTAGATTCTTTACCACTGAGCCACCTAGGAAGCCCTGTGTTACTTTTTAGATTCCACATATAAGTGACACCAAATAGTATTAGTCTTTGTCTGATTTATTTCATTAAACATCATATCCTCTTCCAATCTGTATCACTAGCCCACCAGAAAGGTGGTCATCACAAGCATCCAGAGCAGGCTCTGCAGGTTAACTCACTTGTCCAGAGCCATGTAGGTTCAGTTCAGTCGCTCAGTCATGTCCGACTCTTTGTGACCCTATGAACGGCAGCACGTCAGGCTTCCCTGTCCATCACCAACTCCTGGAGTCTACCCAAACCCATGTCCATTGAGTCGGTGATGCCATCCAGCCATCTCATCCTCTGTCTTCCCCTTCTCCTCTTGCCCCCAATCCTTCCCAGTATTAAGGTCTTTCCCAATGAGTCAGCTCTTCACATGAGGTGGCCAAAATATTGGAGTTTCAGTTTCAACATCAGTCCCTCCAATGAATACCCAGGACTGATCTCCCTTAGGATGGACTGGTTGGATCTTCTTGCAGTCCAAGGGACTCTCAAGAATCTTCTCTAACACCACAGTTCAAAAGCATCAATTCTTCGGCACTCGGCTTTCTTCACTGTCCAACTCTCACATCCATACATGACTACTGGAAAAACCATAGCCTTGACTAGATGGACCTTTGTTGGCAAAGTAATGTCTCTGCTTTTCAAATATGCTATCTAGATTGGTCATAACCTTCCTTCCAAGGAGTAAGCGTCTTTTAATTTCACGGTGGCAATCACCATCTGCAGTGATTTTGGAGCCCCCAAAAATAAAGTTTGACACTGTTTCCACTGTTTCCCCATCTATTTCCCATGAAGTGATGGGACCAGATGCCATGATCTTAGTTTCCTGAATCGTTGCGCTTTAAGCCAACTTTTTCACTCTCCTCTTTCACTTTCATCAAGAGGCTTTTTAGTTCCTCCTCACTCTGCCATAAGGGCGATGTCATCTGCATATCTGAGGTTACTGATATTTCTCCCGGCAATGCTGATTCCAGCTTGTGTTTCTTCCTTACCCTTAATCAATCCCTTAAACTAAAATGGTTTCTGTTATCTGCAACTAAGAAAAAGGTGCCAGCCTGGGGCTAAAAGAAAGTCCATGACCTTGTCTCTAACTTATGTCATTTTTCCATCACACAACAGTAAATAAGGTCTGGTGTCTTATCACAAAGATCATCATTTGCAACCACAGCCAGTGACACTAAGCCCTTGGGAATCCACTGGGTCATCTGAAGCCATGATTTCAGGCTGCTACTAAGAGAAGTTCCAGATTCTAATGATGTAGAAGATAATTAAGAGGAAACTTATACTAGAGTTCTCAGGAGTTGAGACACTATGCCTCTAAACCAGCCGTGTGGCTTTGGGTAAATCACTTCACCTCTCTGAGCCTCTTTTTTCCTCCTCCTAAATCATTTGAATGAGGTGGTATCTGAAGTCCCATCCAGCACTGAAATACAATCCCAAAGTTTCCTCAATGTTTCCCACTTAACTAACCAAGCGAAAACAATTCTATGAATTAATGATCCATAAACAAGATAATGTTTACAGGCCTTCCTGGTGGCTCAGAGAGTAAAGAAGCTGCCTGCAACGCGGGAGACCTGGGTTTGATCCTTGGGTGGGGAAGATTCTCTGGAGGAGGGCATGGCACCCTGGAGAATCATATTCTGCCTGGAGAATCCCCCTGGACAGAGGATCCTGGCAGGTCACAGAGCCAGACAAGACTGAGGGACTAAGCACAGCAAACAAGAGAAACTCCCAAAGGAAGTTAAAACCAATCAGCACCTCCCTTTGATCAGCCAGCCCCTTCATCACCTTCACAAGGCCTTCCTCACTTTTCCTCTGCCAGCCTCCACTTAGTCTCCCTTTCTCTTGAATCCCCAATATCGTCACTTGGCAGTTCAGTGATTCCAAAGGGTCTCAGGTGTGTTTGGTGGCTATTAGATGGCAAGGGTTTAGGAATAGGGTTCACATCCTTCTTTGCCCATCCCTAGCCAGGGGCCCATCACTTGCAAGAGCCTTAGTTCCCTCATTTGCAAAATCAGCATAAAAAACAAAGTACACCGTGACAAGATAAGATAATGGACTGAGATAAGATAATGATGAGAATCTCAGAGAAAGCATTAGTACAGCGTCTGGCACACAGAAGTGCCCAGAAAATGTCTATTCCCCTTCTTCCCCTTTCTCCTGCCATGTAGGGACAAGACCTGCCAGGGGATGCCCAGTGAGTCACAGACATGCTTACAGTTCCTCAGCTGGTTGATGACAGAGCTGAGAAAGAAATGGATAACTCAGAAGTTCTCCACCACCTTGATTGGTTGCCATTCTCCTTCTCTTGCTACTAGGAAACCTCTCCCCCGTCACCCTGAGGGTAAAGCCCATGTTGAGTTCTGCTTTCACATAGAGATATCCCTGATCACTGTATTTCTGCTGCAAACTCCATGGATTAACTGTGTTTCTGATGCTTTGACATCTGGGGCCTTCCAGGCCCCAAAGAGACTGCCTCTCCTAGTCAATTCCTAGATAGGGTTTAAAAAAAAAAAAGGTGTGAGCACACCTTTCCTATGCAAACCAAGCAATCCAGAGCTCACAGCCGCCACCACCTCCTCCTCTTCTTTCTCCTCCTCTCACAATTGGGGCCACCTACTCGAGCACATAGGAAAGGAAGATAACAAGATATTAATAGTAGGTTGCTCTATTATGATGATTTTTAAAAAAAACTTTTCTACATTTTTATACACTTTTTGTAATGGGGTTATGTAGAAGGGTTATGCCCTTTTAAGCCATGGCTCTTTCTCTAAATATTTCAAGCATTCCCTTGAGCTACTAGACTGAGAGCAGCAGTTTCTCCAACCTCCCTAACTCCATGAGCCTCTCAAGGTGAGCTACTCACTATCTCTTCTTTCAATTCTGGAAAGATGATCTCGACCCAGTTTAAAGGGGAGGAGATGCTGGCAGGACACCTCACAGGTTTAAACAGTCACAGCCGGTCACATCAGGAGCCCAGCTCATCTCAGATGCCACTTGGCTTCCGGCAGCCAAGTCCGAAGCTGGCTGCCTCCATCCTGCCCCGTCTCTGTGCCCTTGGAGAGGTGGGGGGCAGGGCTGGGCAGCGCTGGCTGCCTGATCAGCAGATGACGGCCTCTGTTAAGTGAGAAGACAAACGCAAACATGACTGCAACTGTTGAATACCGGGTCCCCTCCTCCCACACAGGACTGCGCTCCAGCTTTGCAGGCTGAGGGGGCCTCGTTTCAGCATGCGCAGGGTCTAGGGTGCAGTCTGGCTCTGTCATTCCTCCTAGCCCTTCCCCATGAGCCTGCCCCACAGAGGGCTCCCGTGTCCAGCTTGAACCCCCCCTCCAGAGCTCCATCTGGACCATGGAATTCACTGGGGGCTACAATACTTTGAACCCCAGCAGTCACTGGCTGGGAGAAGATGGAGCCCACACAGCGGTGTGTGTCTCTCGCATACACCACTTGTCCTCAGATACTGGTGGTGTTCAAGACAACAAGAGCCCAGGGAGGCCCCTGTGTCATCAAGAGCAGCCAGCAGCAGGGGAGGCAAGAGCCCCACTGGTGTGGGCCGAGGCAAGACAGGAAGTAGGAGGTGCTGGAGGCGGAGACTGCGGAGGCTCAAAGTGAAGGAGTGGGTGTGTTCACTAAACTGAATGTGTGTCCCCCGAAAATTCATATGCTGGAACCCTAATCCCCAAGGTGATGATATCAGTAGGTGGGGCCTTCGGGGGTAATGAGGTCATGAGGGTGGTGCCCCCTGAATGGGATTTGTGCCTTTATAAAAGAGGCCCCAGAGACTTCTTTAGCTCCTTCCACCACGTGAGGACAGTCTGCCACCCGGAACAAGGTCCTCATCTGACCGTGCTGGTGACCACGCAGGCTCAGACTCCCAGCCTCCAGAACTGCGGAAAGCAAATCCCTGTTGTTGATGAGCCTCCTGGCGTGTGGTATTTCATCACAGCAGCCCACACAGACTAAGACAGTGAGCGTATGAAGAGTGGGTCTCGGGTGAGGTAGAGACAATGGGATTCCCTGATGTGTGAAGGAAGTGCTGGAGGAAGAGCAGACGGAAGTGTTCTAGGAGGTTCCGGAAGGTAAATCAAGGAGCCCCAGCTGAGCGTGAGGGAGGGAAGGTTTGCAGTCCCAGCGGGGAGGCCTGCAATGAAGACCAGCCTCTCTTCAAGGTTCTAGAAGCCTCACTGCCCACAGTCCCAGCACAGCCTCCACAGCCATCGAAGAACATGTTGCGGGCTATACACGGCTACATAGAGTGGGCGCCCAGAGAACCTTACTGTCTTCCCTTCTGAGCATCCCCTAAACTGATTCTCAGATGGATGCTGGTCCTCTCAACCAGACCCCAGAGGCCCTGTCCTTTCCGTTCTCCGTTTCTTTCCATTCTCACTCCTTTCTGCGGCCTCTTGTCTTTGCTAAGGGACTAGTATAAAATTCTTAATGATGGTCTAGGAGGCAGGAAACATGGGAGCAATGGAGAGGAGGAAGAATGGACCGCTGGAGGGAGGAACCGAGGGTCTGGGGAGCTGACTGGGGGGTGAGAAAGGGGTGGGGCCAGGGTCATCTGATGTGAAAAGCCCCAAGGGGAACATCTCCTGCCTAGCTGTGAGCCCACCCAGAGGACCCCGCCGGTGGCTGAGCAAAGTGGGAGTTTCACAGAGGAGGAGGCAACTGAGGACGGAAGGGCTCATGTCAGTGGTTATTTGACCAGGAGACGCAATTCAGACACTGCCAAGGGCCACAAAGGTTGGTGGCCAGGAGAGCTCATGGAATAACACCGTCCGAGGCCTCTTGGGGCATCAACAGCCCCGCCTTCACAGTCGGCCTCCTCTGTCTGCCAGCAGAAGCCCACACTGGGTGTGTGCGAGGAAAGGGAGAAGGAGTGCCATCTCACTTAAATGGAGCCCAAGAGTTCTGGTTATTTATTTTTCACCCATTATTTAAAATAAGTTAATAGAATGAGGAATCTTAAAAAAATAGTTTCATTCCAAATAATCTGCTAAACTTAAAGGATATTCATAGAAAAATCTGGCAGTCAAAAAGCAAATAAGAACATCCAGATAGCATATCAGAACCACAGGCAGAATTTTTCCATTTTAAACTCAACCAAATAAGGAGGCAACTCCATCCAAAGACTGCTGATCACTCTGCATCCTCTCCCTCGATAATCTCATTCTCTCACAATGAGATTATCTCTCTCAATCAACTCATGTTGATGGAGGTGACCCCCAAATTCAGACTACTCTCCTAGTCTCTTATTTATTTATGTATGTCTTTTTCCCCAGAAGCAAAAATTGACCCAAAAGGCTTATGCTAAGCCAGCCAGCACTCAAATGCAGGTGTGCAGATCCCACCCCTCAAAGCTGTCACCACGCTTCCTCCCTAAGTCCTCCATGGATAAGTCTTTCCCTTGGGCTAACCTTGCCACCCAGGGCTCATCTTTGAAATCCAGGACCCCCAGGAGGAGGCGGAAGGAGCACAAAGCATAGAGGCTGGGGGTGAAGGAGAGCACAGAAGGTCAAAACTGGGAAAGAGATAGGAGAGGAGGGGATGAGAGACCCTAAAGATTGTCTTTTCTTGCCTATAGTGCTCATGACAGCACTGGGAGAAAACGTGCATGTCAATCACCTACTTAGATCAATACGGCCATTTTAGTCCAGTCTAACAGCCAGGAGCTGAGACGACTTGGCAAGGACAGCCAAGGAGACCCAGCCTAACCCAATCTTGGATGTCTAGCCACAGCCCGGAAAGTAGAAACCTTCTGTCTCACATGGACCAAGAGGCCTGGGACTCAGAGTTAAAGAGCAAGGGGTGTGTTTCAGCTCCACCACCCACTGCCACCTGGATGTGGGGCTCAGTTCCTCATCTGTAAAATGGGGGCAACGACAGCACCCTCCCCACCAAAGGTCTGAGGGTAATGCATGTCGGGCACCCAGCACTGTGCCCAGCACACAGCCAGCCCCCAGTAGCGCTCAACCATAGCATCATTGCCTGTCCATTTCCAATCCAAGTCCCTCCCCTCCATGGAAGCACCTCTGACTTGTACCCTAGGCTCCTGGAGCCCTCGATAGCTGCATCACACAATTTATTCCCTAATTATACACTGTCATGAAACAATTAGGGGACAATTCAAGACAGCATAATAAAATGCTAAATTCAATTCAGTCAAGTTCCTTCCAGCTCTGAAATATGATGATTCCACACCCCAGGCATACACGCTCTCCCGGAACGCAGACCTTGACCCAGAAAGTAAGGCTCTTTCTTTCAGAAAGAAATGCACATTCACTCGGCCTGCTGAAGTCCCCAGCACCCCAAGTAGAATCCCAGCAGCGCCGGGAAAATCTATCCTCAGCTCTGCTCTAGAAGTGGTCCTTCTAGAGCAGAAGGACCATCTGCTGCCACATGGTCCCAGCCCAGGGGGCCAAGGTTGCATGCACCCTGGGAGGAGGGGCTGCCTGTGGGCTGGATCTGAAGTAAGAAGGTTCGGAGGGCCCGGACATTGCACACACAAGCGGTCCAGCCGCGTTCTCTGGTGCAGGAGCGTCCTTGGGATTGGGGGAAGGCCTGAGCAGGCACAGAGGGGTTTGTGTGTACTTGCTGGGGAGCTCTCTCTGTGTGTGACGATAGAAATTGCTTCCTTCCCTGATACTCAGTTGGTAAAGAATCCACCTGTAATGCAGCAGACTCCAGTTCGATTCCTGAGTTGGGAAGATCCCCTGGAGAAGGGAAAGGATAGACCCACTCCAGTACTCAGGCCTAGAGAATTCCATGGACTGTCCACAGGGTTGCAAAGAGTCGGACATGACTGAGCGACTTTCGTTTTCACTCACCCCCCACCCCCAACCCCAATGCAGACACATCTTACATAACGTGGATGTAAGATGAAAGTGGCTATCAGGGAAAGCTTCCAGGAGGCAGTGGAATGGGAAGTGGGTCCTGGAGGAGGACAAGGACTGGGACATGGAGCAGGAACCATCTGACGGAAGCTGAGTGAGGCCTTCTGAGCCATGACTACAGACCAAGCTGAGAGCTAGCACCTGGGAGACTTCTGCCTCAGCTGCCCTCAGCACCTATGACTGGGTGACCTTTCCCTGTGGTGTCCCGAGGCAGTGGGCACTGCCTGCCCACATTGGCAGGTGGGCGCTATGCCTCCCCTGCCCTCCACATGGTCACTGGGTTTGCAAGAAGCTGGCCAGGCTGGAGAGGTCAGAGCAGTGAGCTGACAGGACAAGAGCCCTCCATCCCTCTTCTCCTCCGCCACCTAAGCATTCCCAGAATTGCCACACTCCGTAGTGGGGGTGGTGGTATGGGGCGGATGGGGGGCGCGCAGCTCTCAGTGAGTTATTGCATAAGTATATCATCTGCCTTCATCGCCTCCTGTTTTTCTCCACGCCCCTCCCCCACCTTCAGTCTCCTTTTCCCCCACCCTGCCACCTAGATTCTCACACTACCCGACTACCTGCTCCTCTCAAGAGAAAAATTTCTCTGGTCAGTCCAAACCGTGAATGAGTTTATGATTCCAAAATGTTTCCCCTCCCCGGGGGATTAATTTTCAAAGACAGTGCCAGGAGAAGACGAGGTTTAATCCAAAGGAATACATCTCTAAGGGAGAATTCGGGGACACTAACTTCGAAGTCCGAATTCTTACCAACAGTCTTTACTATGTCCTTGCTTATTTCGTCCTTTATTCAATTAACATTTATTGAGCTGGTGCCATACTGGGTGCTGAAATTCCAAAGATGGAGAAGCACAATCACTGCCTAGGTGGGGAGATAGAAACATAAACACCTAATTTGAAGACGATGAGAACTCTCTTCAAAGACCTTCCTGCTCGTTCAAGGCACCCACTTGAATAGAAGCACTTGCTGATTACCAACTATTCCTATTTGCTCTCTACAGCAGTTCTCCTTAGATGCCTGTTGGACACTTTTAGATCTAGACCTGAAATTAACAAACCTATATGTCGATGTATATTTTGTAACTCACACACTTGCCAGCTGGACTTCCCCAGCTCACGTCCAAAGTGAAGACCTGACCACAGCTTTTATGAGCACCATCTGGTCTGGATTTTCTTTGTGGTCCTGTTTGCTGTGTTCCAGACCAATCATTTGGACCTGCTCCTTCTCCTTGCGGCTCCTGGTTGAGTACACAACTTATGAGTCATTGCTGTTTTTGTCCCTCTTTATCCTCCGTTATAAATGGTACTTCCTGACCTCCCTTCCAACGGGTGTTAAGAATAAATGACTTCCGGTGTACCACACTTCAACCCTCCACACAGCTACAGACAGCAAAATATGGCATGCACTGAATTATTCAGTAGGCAAATAATACCACGAAGCTCATCCCGTATTTCAGGCACAGACTGTTGTCTGCTGGGATGATGCACTTTCACTCAGCACAGTCCTTTCCCAGTGTCATCAGGTCCTCCCCAAGGTCCCACACGTCTGCTGCGAGGAGCTGTCCCGTCCATTTTAAAGAAGGCAGAACTGCGCCCACACCAAAGAAAAGAATCTCCAATACACGGGTCAGTTCGAATTACATGAACCACTATTTTCTGCATGTGGGAAAGACATGCTGTGTTTTCTCACATATGTGGGGAGTGTAGGGGTCAATTAGAAATTGGGACTGAGTTGGCAGTGCCCTAGAAGGACTTGGAATGTGTGGTCATCACATTTATTCAGGGGCTCAGGGGGGTCTTGGTCGAATGGCGGCTCTCCGGAAGGAAACCCGCTCAGCTGGTGATGATGTTGAATAAAGGGCACCTGATGGAGGCGGCGGTGTCTCTGAACCCAAGGGACCCAGGGAGACAGGGACGGGGAGGCTGACCTGTGCTGCTGAGAGAGGGAGAGAGGGTCAAGGGCACGGGAGATGAGAGGGAGGAGAGAGAGGCAGGACACAGGGACTGAGAAAGAGAAGTGGACGCAGAGAGGGTGGCAGGAGAAAGGACAAGGAGAGACTAGGTGGGGTGAGAAAGGCAGAGAAATTAGAGACAGAATTGCAGGGAAAGGACAAAGAGACAAAAGCTGCTGGCAGTAGGAAAAATCAGAAACAGAATCTGTGCAGTGGTCTCAGCCCCAGCTCGGGACATCTACCCAGAACAGCCTCCCAAGGGCTTGTCCCATCTTACTCAGCTGATTAGGATTTTCGAGCCAAACCCTCTCTGTGAACCCTTCAGGGAGTCCTTCCCAGGGAGACAGACACCTGTAGACTTACCTAGACACCCCGGGGCATCTGGGTGGGCAGGTCACACAGCAGACGGGCCAAGGTCAGAAGCTCAACATATGGAACAGACAAGTCTGGACTTGTCACTCTCAGTGGGTGACATCCCAGGCACCAAGTGGCTGGCCAGGGCTCCCACCACAGACATATGGAAAGAACTAGGCTCCTTAAGAGTCAGAATAAGACCCTGATCCTAGGCCATGGCCCGTGGCTGCCCCACACCCCAAGGCCTGTCTGTTCACCTCCCCCATTGGTGTCTGACACTGGAGCCACATCTTCTCTTTTTCAAAGCATTGGATAAAATCATACATATTGAAGCCCCCGAAAAACATACTACTTCTCTTCTGCAGGGTCAATTTGATGTTTTAGTGTCAAAATTAACAGCAACAAAAACCTAGGCCTCTTTCCCAGGGAAATTAATCAATAGTTAGCCTGCACTTAAAAATGCAAAAATTAAAAAAAGAAAATGCAAAAATTAAGAAACCAAACAACTTAGCCTCAAGAAACCCTTAGTGGGCAGGTTGCAGCCACACCCACCTTCAAGCAGAGAGAGCATCCCACCTGGTCTGAAAAAATTCCCCAAAATGACTACCCCTGCCGCACCCCACCCCGCAATGAGTGTGTTCCACCTGAGAATACTCCATTTTCATTTGTTCTACAAATAGTTCCTTCTCCTGGATATACAGAATGCCCCTAATTACTGACTTTAGCTCCAAACACTACAGCATATCAAGACGAAATAACCATGTGATGGTATAAATGTCAGTTCTCAGTATCGTATCTTGATGAAAATGGTTCTTCCCCAACCAAGATCAAGGACTTCCCAGGTGGCACCAGTGGTAAGAAGCCCATCTGCCAATGCAGGAGACATAAGAGATATGGGTTCAAGCCCTGGTTTGAGAAGATCCTCTGGAGGAGGAAATGGCAAACCTCTCCAGTATTCTTGCCTGGAGAATTCCGTTGACAGAGCCTGGTGGGCTATATACAGTCCATAAGGTCGGACATGACTAAGCAACTTAGCACAGCCAAGGTCAGCCCAGCCACGGCTAGGCAGAGTAGGGACCGCCTGCTCAGTGGATTTCAGAGGAGCGGGAAGCCAACGGTCTTTGCCCACCCTGATGCCACCCCAACACACACCTACACACTCCAAAATCCTTTCAGAAGGGGTAGAATGTGGCCCCCAGCTTAAATAGAGATTGGAGACCCAGACTCCCACTCCATTGCCCCCACCCTCATTCCAACAGAGGGGGCGGCAAGTCCCCGCTTTGCTTTGGCTGGGTCCTGGCCCTCACCCTCCTATCTAAGCAGCCCAGGTCAGATCCCAGGGTGAGCTCCGGGCCATTGCACCGAGACCGCTTCTTCCCTGAGGGCAGCCCAGAGGGACAGAGGCCGCAGGGTGGCCCCAAGAAGGGCTCCCCCCTCCCTGGTTGTTCGGCGGGGGTCCGTACCTGGAGTTGGAGTTACTGCCGCTCTGCACTGCCGCGCCGTCCGTGACATTAAAGAGCCCCGTCCAATTGGCCAGCTGGCCACCACTCTGCCAACCAAACTGGAGGCCTCTGGCAAGAGAACGAGGCAGTCGGTACTCATGCTGACATGCTGGGTAAGGCAGTCACCGGGGGGCCACAGTCCAGCGTGTGCCACGTGACACATCGCCTTGACCACGCCTAACGGAGATGAGAGTGCTGTCCATCCAGAAGGGTGACCATAATAAACCAGAGTCCTTTACAGGGGTCTCTGCTGGTCCACATCTGTGCCCTGAGTTCATCTGGATGGGCAGGTGGGGATACACATCATCACACATAGAGGGACACTGAGACTTAAACAGATCAAGGTCACCGAACTCCCCTACCCCCTGTCTGGTGCATCCTTCAATTCCGCCTCTAGCAACTCTCTCCAGCTCATCAGCTCTTTGCCTTCCTCAGAGGCCAGACACACAGCAAATCTTTTAATGAAATCTAGTTTTCCAACACATACGGACAGGCCTCCTGTTTCAGATGATGAACTCAACACACCTGGTTCTCTTCACTCCCTCGCCCAGCCTGACTGAAATGCAGCAAAGGCATGATAAGCGCCTGAGCATGGATGGAGAGAAGGCATAGAAGGGGGCCAGCAAC
This sequence comes from Antilocapra americana, assembly GCA_007570785.1. Lineage (NCBI taxonomy): Eukaryota > Metazoa > Chordata > Mammalia > Artiodactyla > Antilocapridae > Antilocapra > Antilocapra americana. The sequence goes on from ML662445.1 coordinate 43,226,855, forward strand.
AACAATTTGGAAGAGCAAAAGCAGATGGGTCACTTGCCTTAGGCCAGAGAGAGGAGCCCTGGCTGCTTGTAAGAAGCAAATTTATTCTCTGGGCACAGATCTAGAAAGCTTTGGAAGGTGCGGTGCCGGGGCCACTGAGGGTGAGAATGCCAAATGGAGTAGTGGGCAGGAAAATTGCTTTAGGTTCATAAGGAACATTAGCTATTTCCCACCTCCACGCACCCAGGCCCCCTGCCTTATGCCCAAGCAGGCTGGGCACTGTACCTGGCCACCGGACAGACAGATGGCAGGAGGCTTGACCCAGAGGAGCTCTGCACTGCTGGCCTCATGCATGGAGACACTAGGCTGAAAACAGCTGGGCAGACGTGAAAAGAGGCTTACTTTTACTTACCAGGCACGCCTGGTCCCAGCCACGCTGCCCCAAAGCTTTGGCCATGGCTGGGTTTCTCCGAGGGAACCTGCCCAGGTCCAAAGAGAAGGCTACAGACCAAAGGAGTGCTGCTGCCCCATCACCAGGGCGTCTCGGTCTGGCACTGCTGCCATTTGGGGCTACACAGTGCTTGTTGGGGGGCTGTCCTGTCCACCCCTGGTGAGAGGCATCCCTGGTTTCTACCCTTTGAGGCCCACAGCACCTCCTCCCCTAACCTCCTGCCGTGATGACCAAAACTGTCTCCAGACATTGCCATACGTCCCCTGTAGGGAAGCCCTGCCCACCACACCGAGCTCCAGGGCACCTCCTAGAGGCTGGCTTTGCCCTCAAATGTGAATATTCAAGTCCCATCAAAGACTCTGGCTCGTGGGATAAACTTCACCGTGAAAGTGGAGAATAAAGCAAACAAAAATAAAACTTTTAAACCCCTAAAAATAAAGCCTTTTAATAAACAGCCTCTGTGCTAAGGGCACGGGGCAGCGACGGTGGTCAGGGCTGGGCTCTGGTCCACCTGGACCAGCCGCTAATGAGCTGAGTGACCCCAGTGAAGTCCCCACGTCTCTCCTGGCCCCTGTTGCTATCTTTCAAGTCAGGAGAGCTGTCTCAATGTCTCCAAAGTGCTTGACCGGAAGTATCATCGAATCATCGGGCTGAGCTGCGTCCTCGATGTCAAGACAGGTCGCCTCCTGCCTGTGAGTCAGCCTGGTTTCCAGCCAGATGCTGGGCGGAAGAGGCCCTCGGGGCCCTGTGAGCAGAAGGCCGCACACGTGAGGCGCTCAGTGGATGCTTTGCCGAGGGACTCGGATTCTCTGTCCATGCTCTCCGCCTCCACAGCAGAGCAGAGCTGGGGGCAGAACAGGCACAGCTCGCAGGCCAGAGCCTGAAGCCGCAGCAAAGCGCCCTTCAGCCCCTAGTGCGTTCAGCCAGCAGCAGCAGCGCTGCACCTGTGCTGGCTCGAGATCTTTATATTCTCAAACCAATGAAGTCGCTCAGTCGTGTCTAACTCTGCGACCCCGTGGACTGTAGCCCACCAGGCTCCTCCATCCATGGAATTTTCCAGGCAAGAGTACTGGAGTGGGTTGCCATTTCCTTCTCCATGGGATCTTCCCAACCCAGGGATTGAACCCGGTTCTCCCGCATTGCAGGCAGATGCTTTAGCATCTGAGCCACCAGGGAACCCCAAATATTTATTTATTTGGCTGCATCAGATCTTAGATGCAACATCTGGGATCTAGTTCCCTGACCAGGGGTTGAACCCAGGTCCCTGAGAGCTCAGAGTCTTAGCCACTGGACCATCAGGGAAGTCCCTTTATATACTTATCTATCCACAATACAAATATTGCATATGTCTATAAGTCTATCACATATTCAGGCTTCCCTGGAGGCTCAGTGGTAAAAAATCTGCCTGCCAAGCAGGGAACTCAGGTTTGATCCCTGCGTCGGGAAAATCCTCTGGAGAGGGAAATGGCAACTCACTCTAGTATTCTTGCCTGGGAAATCCCATGGACAGAGGAGCCTGGCAGGCTCCGGTCCACGGGGTCGCAAAGAGTTGGATACAACTTAGTGACTAAACAACATCACATATACATTTATAAATACATTATGAGCATCTATAAAATAAGCTATTCATTTATCTGTTTATTGATTTGAAAGGGTTACATTTCCTTTCAAAGAGATATTTTGAGGAAATATTATTAGGTATTTCTTAGAAAGAATTTGGGTTTGGTTTATTAGGAAGGGAAACATTTTGTGAGCCCTTCACATACATGCTCTCCATTCCTACAACAGCTTCATGTGGCAAGTCCCATTCTCTGCACTTAACAGTTGATGAAATGTGCAGCTCAGAGAAGTTTGGTAACTCACCCAAAGTCACAGGGCCATCAAGTGGCCAACCTAAGATTTAAATCCAGCACCTTCTAACACTAAAAACCAACCTAAAAGTCTGTACCACAATACCTATTGGCCAAGAAAACAGTAGTATTTCCACATGAAATTTTGCAAATTGGCCGATTCACAAGCACATTCAAGCAATTCCCAGCCCAGCAGCCAGCTAGAAAACTCACAGGCTCCTTAGAAAGAGGCCAGCCAGCAAGACTCACATGCTCCACCAGGTGGGTCAGCCAGCCACACCGCCACTCTCCTGCCCAGCTGGCTGCTATGAGATGGGTTGTCCCTTCCAAGACAGTCCCTCCCAGGGTTGTAGAGGTGACAGACTACTAAGAAAACATCAATTACTATATTTTAGCAGGAACTATGACACAGAAGGGCCATTCACTAATAGCTCAGTTGGGAAACAATCTGCCTGCAATGCAGAAGACCCCAGTTCAATTCCCGGGTCAGGAAGATTTCCACAGTTTGCTGTGATCTGCACAGTCAAAAGCTTTAGTGTAGTCAATGAAGCAGAAGTAGATGTTTTTCTGGAATTCCCTTGCTTTTCCTATGATCGACCAGATGTTGGCAATTTGATCTCTGGTTCCTCTGCCTTTTCTAAATCCAGCTTATACATCTGGAAGTTCTCAGTTCACGTACTGCTGAAGCCTAGCTTGAAGTATTTTGAGTGTAAGTAATATCCCTCCATAACTATGAAGGGTTATTAAAATATATGGACTGGATTAAAAATATATATGCTTCCGGCCGTGGCCTCCTCGGGCTCTGCAGATGGAGACCGGAGCCACTGTCTTTTCTAGATTCCTCAGGTCAGTAGAGCGTGGGAAGCCAGCTGCCTCCAAGTTCATCTCCGGTCTCCGTGTATCCCCACACTCTCTCGGAGCTGCTTCCTAATGACCATGCTAGTAGCCACCTCCTCTGTTCCAGAACCTTCCAAGAATCCCCACTGCCAAAGGACAACTTCCAAACCCTCAACTCAGGGGCCCTTCTTGCAGTTGCCCTGCAGCTTGACCTGCAGCCCAGGGAAAGCTCAGCCCCGTGACCCACCAGGGCATTTGGACGCTCAAGCCTTCACCCCGACCATTCCCACTCAACCTCATGCCACCCCACACTCACCTGACTTCCACCCAAAGTTCACAGTCCAGCTGAAGAGCCTTCTTTTCCCTGAGCCCCCAGCTCTGTCAGCTTAACTCTAACTCTCTCTCACAACCCCTTTAGCACTACGCATTCTGCCCTGAGTCACTGGTCCTGTGTGCCTGCTCTTTGTGTGTCATCCCTACATGCGGAAAGTCCTTTATAGACTTGAGTGTTCATTGGGAGGACTGATGTTGAAGCTGAAGCTCCAATACTTTGGCCACCTCATGTGAAGAGCTGACTCATTTGAAAAGACCCTGATGCTTGGAAAGACTGAAGGCAGGAGGGGATGACAGAGGATGAGATGGTTGGATGGCATCATCAACTCAATGGACATGAGTTTGGGTAAACTCCAGGAGTTGTTGATGGACAGGGAGGCCTGGCGTGTTGCAGTCCATGCGGCCGCAAGAGTCGGACACGACTGAGCGACTGAACTGAACTGAACAGCCCTTTATAGACTTATATGTAAACTGGGTGTAGAGTAGCCTTCCCCAAGAGCCCTGAAGCAAGTGGAGTGGGGAAAAGGGGGCTGACTCAGGCAGCTTTAGGTTCTAAAACTCCAGGATCCTTGACAAAAATTAGAGCAGGAGGTTTTCACATCCCAGGAAAGAGGAAGAAGTAAGGTGTTTGGGGAACAGGGGCAGAGGACACACTCCAGATGGCTCACTGGGTCCAACCTTCCTGGGGCGGTAGCAGGGCTGTGCACACAGAGGTGTTTCTAACTCTCATGCCAAGAGATGGGTTGTAGGATATATAATTCGAGGACTGATAGTAGTGGGCACTATGTATGGAGAGGCTGGATTTGAAGGGCCACAGGCCAGGGCAGGGCGTCTGGGCACTGGAAAAGCAGAGCAGAGGATGCAGGGCCAGGGCTTAGCCTCTGTCCCTTGCAGCGCTCACCACAGAAACCGCCCTTTCCCGGGTGTCAGAAACTAGAGTGGCCAGACTGCGGGCCTGCCTTTGCTGGAATTTCAGGCAGCAGCAAAAGTTTGATGAGGGAGACATTTCTGGGTAAGAAGGCGCTCCCAGAGCCTCTCCATCACACGTGCCTGCAGCCGTCCCATCCCTGCCTCCAAAGATTCCTGGGTAGAGACACCCCCAGAGCCTACTCCCTTTTGTAATCATGTGACTCCTGGCGTTTTTACCTCCTGAAGCCTCAGTTTCCTCCTCTGTCAAAGGGAAGAAATAATCCTCAACCTAAGGATATAAACAGCCCACAAAAGCAGATACGTAAATGTGAACACACATATAAGAGCTTAAATCTAATAACATAAACCTAAATCTAATAACCTATAACTTAAATCTAACAACCTACAGCTTAAATCTAATAACATACAATTTAAATACATGTCACTCTGTGTTCTCTGCCAGAGAAGACAAGAAAGCTGTTGGAGCACCAGCTGAGAAGAAGTCTTACTCTCCACATCCATAGCCTTTTTTGCTTTTTGAATCTTATACATGCAAAATCTAGGTAAATTGTGGTGTGGGTTTAACCTCACTAATAACAAGTGTGAAAGTGAAAGTGTAAGTCACTCAGTCGTGTCCAACTCTGTGTGACCCTATAGACTGTAGCCCACCAGGCTCCCCTGTCCATGAGATTTCCCAGGCAAAGATACTGGAGTAGGTTGCCATTTCCTTCCTCAGGGGATTTTCCAGACCCAGGGATCAAATCCAAGTCTCCCAGATTGCAGGCAGATTCTTTACCATCTCAGCCACCAGGGAAGCCCCTAGTAACCAAAGTACATGCAAGTGAAATTAAAGCAATCTTTTTTTATTAACCTATCAAGTTGACAAGATAAAGGTAATTTAATACCTAGGGCTGGTCATTGGTGTCACTCACATTTCTGGAAAAGAACTTGGGAAGATGTATCAAAATGTTTAAGAGTGTTTATACATTCAGTCCCCATGATACCCCTTCTAGGAACTGATCCTTAGGAAATGATCCAACTTTGATCTGATGAAATAAAATTTGCATTTTAAGGCAGGACAAGAAAAGTTAAACATAAAATTATCTTTCTGTGGTTTGGGCCTTCTCCCTCCCTAATGAGCAGGGTTCATCTGCATTAATGTGGAGACAAAGCTCCTATTAGATGGGAATGCCTGCTCAACTGGAAAGATTCTTGTTGTCTTTTTCTTTATTCTGATGCTAGCAGTGTAACTTCTCAAAACAAGACTGTTCTTTCCCAGCTCTGTAGCAGGTCATGCTGACTTGCTATTCCCTTGGTGTGTGTTCACCTGGACTATGCACCCTTGGTGAACTATATGGAAAATAGAGTCATTCTGATGTAAAATCCTTTATCTCAAAAATGTGTATGTCTTATGTGAAATAGATGACCAGTCCAAGTTCGATGCATGAAACAGGGCACTCAAAGCTGGTGCACTGAGACAACCCAGAGGGATGGGATGGGGAGGGAGGTGGGAAGGGGGTTCAGGACGGGGAGACACAGGTACACCCATGGCTGATACATGTCAATGTATGGTATAAACCACCACAATATTGTAAAATAATTAGCCTCCAATTAAAATAAATAAATTTTTTTTAAAAATGTGTACGTCTGTGACTTCGACTCCTAAAAGGTGGAGCAGTTAGTTCTCAGAGCTTTCTGAAATTCTGCTTCCCAGGTTATAATCCTCAGTTTGGCTGGAACAAAATTCCCTTTTTTTCTTCTTAACTTGATGGTTAACTGAATTTTCGTTGACAGATCAAAGGGCTTTGAGCCAGACAGACAGTTGTCTGGGGTCTTTTATTAATCAGGAAACATCCTTAATACCCAGCACCGGGGAGAGGCTAAGGAACTGCAGTGCTAAATGACATGTGGTCATGTGGGCCCTAAAATTTTGTATCTATGAAGTCATTTTAAATGGTGCAGAGAAATCATTAACTCATGCAAAAAATTAATAAATAAATAGAACACATGTTCGCTATGAGCTCATTTCTTTTACAAAAACAGTGCTTAGAGCAAAGATGAGGAGAAAACATACCCTAAAACTAATATGTCTCTGAGTGTGGTATGATGAGAGAATTTTTTTCCCTTCTTATTTATACTTTGCTGTCCTTTCCATACTCTCTAAGACAAACATGCATTATTCTTTTTTTTTCTGATGTTTAAAAATTTATTTTTTTTTCTTTACATTATTGTGTTGGTTTTGCCATACATTGACATGAATCAGCCATGGGTATACATGTGTTCCCCTTCCAGAACCTCCCTCGCATCTCCCTCCCGATTCCATCCCTCCGGGTCATCCCAGTGCACCAGCCCTGAGCACCCTGTATCGTGCATCAAACCTGGGCTGGCGAAACATGTATTACCCTAATAATCACAGAAACAGTGTAGACTCCGAGCAATACAGCGATCACAGGTGACTTTGCAGACCTTCAGAGGTGCCCAGCAGGTCCTCAGTAAATAACACTTGACTTTCTCAAGCGAGAAAAAGCAGGTGCAAACGCATTCTGCTAACTCTGTTCGTGCTGCACCAACAGGAGGGACTGAGGAGAGCTGGCACTAACACAAAAAGGAAAACTGGGGAACCAAGCGGGGGAGGTTTTTCCATGCTGAGATTTGAGAGGAGCCACTCCAGAGTTTCATGCCTTTCTCCTGAGTAACTGATGCCACCCAAGCCCCTCAGCACCCGGTGACCTGCTGTGGGGGTCACAGCCTATGGCCCTTTGTCCTCCCCCAGCCCCATCCAGAGAGCCCAGGGTCCAGTGATGATCGGTACCTAGGGATCAGCAGCCAGAAGTGGCTGCAGTAGCTGAGTTTTAGCTCAGCTTTTAAGCCCGTCTTAATGGCGATCTTGACCAAGAACAGAACCAAATCCACCTCTTTCTTGAGTCAACTTGATCTCAAGCCAGTAGGCCCACTAAGAACATGACACCTTTACCCCGAGAGACCCTGTGCTGGCCAGAAGGGCCACTCTCATTCCCTGACATTGACCTCTAAAGTGACAATGGCCCCATAACACACTTCCTCTCCCTTAACCAATCATCGTCTTCACTCTCCTTGGGCCATTTCACCTGGAACACACCCTGGACAGAGCATCTGATACTTCACTTTCCCACAAAGTGCTTCACTTCCACCACAGAGCAAAGTTCACCAAGGAAGCAGAGGGTGAATGAAGTGAGTGAGTGAAGCAAAGGCAGCAGGGACCAGGGGTTATATCAGGTTACACCTGCCCAGGTAGGTGCCCTGAGCCCCAGCCCACTGCTGCCATGTGGGAAGATGAGCCTCACGATGCCATTTTGTTCATCTTTCCAAGAGATGCTGGATAGCCAGACTTTTATTTTTCATTTACCAATGTTTAAATGCTGTATAAACCAAATACTCCCTACTGTGAGCCACCCACAGCCTGGGGACCCACATTGATGGCCCTGATTTATATCCTCTCATTTGAAGCTGACCCTAGTCCAAGGAGGGAGACAGAGTGTGTACCACCCATCTCAGCTGGGGAAACTGAGGCAGAGCTTGGGAAGTTACCTCTCAGCCAGCTGGAGGCAAAGCCAGGCCGGGGAGTCAGAGCCTTGACTCTCAGTTTAACCACCAAAATGCTGGATCCTAGGCCAGGACTCAGCACGCCTTGGGGGTCTTCCATCTTGGGGGGTGGGGGGCTGGGTCTGCAACAACCCTCAGCCTCGGCCTCCTGTGCAGCGGACCCACTCACCATCACAAAAGGCAGCCACCAGGAAGGCCAGGGGGTGCAGCTCCTGAATCTTGCCTGCAACTGCCCTTTCCCTCCCAACAGACAAAGCATATATTAGGAATGCAAATGACTGAGCTGCTGTTATGACAAGATAACCTTAAGTCAGCTCTATTTGGAAAAAAAAGAAGACAATCATTCACAAAACATCAGTTCTTAACTTTCCTGGGAGGCTATTCTATTGAATTATTCATGTGCGTTCTCACTCCTCCATTCCAAAAAGGTAACCTGGCTTTTTCAACTGCTTACTTTAGGGCCATGTGGGTGGTGAGGACTGAAACCTTCACAGTTCACGGAAGAAACTGTGTGAGGCCAACCCAGAGGGCAGCGGGAGGGCCTTCAGGTCTGGGGACGGGTGGGTGAGGCCACGGCTGAGCAGAAGATTCCTCAAGTCTGGAAGCCCACGATGTCCCCAGTGTGGGTTCCTCACACCCCCCTCTACCGGACAGAGGGCTTCAAAAAGACTGCTTCCTGGAGCACCTTGGGAGGCTGACCTGGACTTCCAGAAGCTTCCAGGGAGCAGTGACAGGACTGCCTGAGGTGAGGGTGGCCTGGGGAGCCCCGCAACTGTTTCATTCCACACAAACCTCCAGGATCCCCACACAACCCTGTCAAGGGCAGAGGGAAGACACCTCAATAGACTAAACAGACTAGATTTCCCACCAGCTGATGGATATGGTTTAGTCTATTTTTTTTAATTGAAGGAAAAATGAGGAAATGAGCCATTTCTTTCACACTAAGCTTGTCAAATAAAATGTATAACCACTCTTCTGTTATTAATCAGCAAAGTACTTATGTTGTACCTCACAGCTGACAGGATATCTTTCCTTTATCTATCCGTGCTATTTTTATTCCATTATAAATGTATATATATCAAATATTGATTTTATTGTTCTATATTTGCTGAACAGTCGTACCTGGCTAGGGTTCAACAGTGAAGAAGTTAGCAAGGTCTTGCCCTGGCAACACTTAATTTCAACTACAGTGAGACAGATCATCTAACAGGCAACATAACACGTAATATGTCAGACGATGAAAAGTGTTGTGGAAAAAATAAAGGGTAGCAAGAGGTAAAAGGTGTTGGAGGTGAGGGGCTGCTCCACGGAGAGTGGTCTCCTCCACGGAGAGTGGTCTCCTCCTGGAGAAGGTGACATCTCAGCAAGGCAGGAAGGGATAAGGGAACAGGTGGATCCTGGAGAAGAATGGCCCAGAAAAGGCCTGGCACCTGCAGTGGCCTGAGGCATGAGTCCCATGGCTTATTCTGGGGCTGGCAAGGGGTCCAGGGCAGGTGGCAGGTGATACAGTCCACCTTTCTGGGGCCCCTCAAAGTCATCTCCAAGGGAGGTGACCAGTGACCTCTTCTGAGCCAACACCTCGGGTGGGCCCCCAGGATTCTGGGGGTTTGGCCCTCCTGGGGCACATAGGCCCTCCCCCACCTCTCACAGTCCTCTGCCATCTCCAGGTCCACCAGGAGGAGCTGGGGTGGGTGGTCAGGAAGACCCCCTCAGAGAAGGTGTGGACCCTTCCCACCCACCTCAGAGCGGAAGTGCCTGCCAGCTGGGAAGCCTTCGCAGGGGGATGAATGGGCGTAATTACCAGGTTCCATGTACTTCCTCGCCTGGTCTCCATCCTGACTCACTAGTGACTCACGTTATTTCCCTGATGGTAACATTCACCCTGAATGAAAGGAACCTCAGGGGAAAAGGGAAGTGGGTTCATCCCCAGTTGCCTGTGGGGGGCCTTTCATTTGGGGCAACAGAAAAGATGGCGTAGGTGGTAGCCTGCTGGGGACACGAACAGAGGCTGCTCCCTGGGCTAACTTCCCCACATTCTCCACCTCTAGTGGAGCAAGTCGTGGGCACTGGAGTGAGTGGGGGGTCTGCGGACGGATGGCAGAGGGCTGGACTCCTTGAAAGGCCCCTGGTGCCCACGAGCCTCCCAGATGCCAAGAGCGTTCACGGTCCTGCGGAGGCTAAGGAGTGGCCCAGGGGAGTCCAGGTTCTGCCAGTGCTCAGGTGGGGACAGGATAGGGTGCGCATGGGGGCACTAGCTGGGGAAGGGTCCAGAGAGAGAAACCAGAGGAGCTCCAGGTACAGCTCAGGGGCAACCTTGCCACCCCCATCAAGCCTCGCACCACAGAGAAGCTGGGCTCCCCCAGCCAACCTCCAAACAGTCTGCTCCCTGGCCTGGCCTTCCAGACTCAGCCCCAGACCCACAAGAGTGGGCACCCAAGGCCATCCAAAAATCTCACACCTCTTCCAACTACTTTTTGCTAAATATTTGCTCAACATTTATTCCAAGGGTGGGGGCCACCTTCAGGAGGAGCATGGGGGTGCACACACCAGCCTTCCAACTTCCTCCAGCGCTCAGGCCACGGACAGAGCACCACGGCTAGCAGAGTGGAGACCCCTTCCCTCCTCGGACAGCAGGGGAGTGATGTGGACATGGGGCGAGGGTGCCTTCAAACACTCATCCTGGCACTCATTCCAACCACTCTCTGTCAAGAGCTCCCACTAGTTCTACTTTCTCCATCCTAGGACAGGCCCAGAATCTGTGTGTGCAGGTGACTCCCAGGTTAGCGACCCCCCACACTGTCCCCCAAACCTTTGGAACCCAGTCCAGCTAAATGCCGATCAAGTCATGCCTTCCCCAGCCTTGGCTCCTGTTAGGTCCTTTGACTGTTATGGGTTGAATTGTGTCCCCTCCTCCCATACCAAAAAAATCAGATACTGAAGTCCAGTCCCAGGGTGACCTTATTTGGAAACAGGGTCATTGCAGATGTAATTAGTTAAATTATGATGAGGTCGTGTAGGGACTTTCCTGGTGGTCCAGTGGGTAAGAACTGGGGACCTCCCTTGGGGTCCAGTGGGTAAGACTCCACCCTCCCAGTGCAGGAGGCCTGGGTTCCATTCCTGGTCAGGCTGTCAGATCCCGCATGTCATAACTAAGAATTCACATGACACCACTAAAGGTCCTGCTGCAAGGAAGATTGAAGATCCCTGTGCCACAGCTAAGCCCTGGCACAGCCAAATAAATAAATAATTTAAAAAATTTAAAAAGATGAGGTCATACTGGAGTATAATGGACCCTTAATCCAATATGACTGGTGCTTTTATAAAGAAAGGGACACAGACATGGACATGGGGAGAAAACTCTGTTAAGTTGAAGGCAGAGGTCTACAAGCCAAAGAGTGTCGAAAATTACCAGCAAACCACCAGAAGCTAGTGGGCGGTAGGGAGCAGATTCTCCTTCACCGTCCTCAGACCCTACCGACACCTTGATCTCAGACTTCAGCCTCCAGAACCATGTGACAACAGCATTCTGTTGTGTTAGCCCCCAGACTGTGGTACAGTTCGCTGTGGTGGGTTCCACATCCATGGTTGGTTGAAGCCGTGAATGTGAAATCCCAGGGTACAGAGGATTGACTCTAAGGAACATAAGCATCTGTGGGTTTTGTTCTTCTTTTCCCCTGCCAATAACCCCAGCCTCCTCTATGCATGGCATCCCACACACACCTCCCGGCTTACCTGCCTCACGTCCCACTGCCCACAGTCCAGAGCCTTGGCAGGACCTGTGGGCCCCTCCCAGAGGGACTGGCAAAGCCTGGCCAGTGACCAGTGTCATCATGGCAGAAAGAGAGAAGAGTACCTTGGCCACCCACTCATACTGCATAAGACTAAACCGGGACCAGAGAGGCTATTGATCTCACAGCACCAGAAAACAAAGAAATGTGGAAGTCTTCGATGACTTCCATCACCTGCTCCCTCAGAGTCACCCCCAATCCAGTCTCTGAAACCCACAAGTTCTCAAGCCCACCTCGGGTCCCACCTGGCCAGACAGCCACAGATTGCTATCTCCTCTGAAATGTACAAGATTTATAGTCATGCCACACAACGACAAATGTATTTATACACAGTCTTACCTATTTTTCATGCTTGTCTCTTTCAGTAAAGTTTCTTTAGGACATGTAACATAGTTGATGAGTCTTTAGTAACATAACCTTTCCACCAGCATAAAGCTGAATGTTTAGTGGACGTTCATTGATTATTGGGGAAAAAGTTGGGGATTCCCTTTGTATGCATCATTCATTCAACAATTAATGTCAGGCTCTATGCCAGGTCCTGTGAATTCAGAAATGAATGAAATATCTCTTTGAGGGGTCTTACAAACTGTGCAAACCTATACAAGTTACTCATCCTCTCTGTATTAAATGAGGATGACTGTATCTGTTTAACAGGACTAGTGTGAGGATTGAATGAGATAATCCTTTAGGATTATCTGCTTAGGTTAGAGCCTGGCTCATGAGCCCTTAATGAATGCTAATAACTCATATTATTGCCCAATGAATCCATCACCTGTAGTGTATGTATGTGGAGGGGGTTCCCACACATCAAGTGAAGAGCTTAATGAAAGAACCACTGGATGAGAGGTTATTAGATAAGAGGTGAACGAGCCTGAATAAGTCAAAGAGGAGAAACCTCTAAGAGGTGAAATTTGCCTGGAAAGCACAAATATCAAAATGAAAAAAAAGTACAGAGAGAGGATCAAGAGCAAGCTATAAGAGCGCAGTGCTGTGCCCCTGAAGGACACCGGGCAAAGGACAGGAAGCTCCCTAACACCCAGCAGCTTGTGCAGGCTGGGCACAGAGAGCCCAGGGCCAGGGCATGAGATCCAGGAGGCCCCACCCTCTAGCTGGTGCAAGGGCAGAGTCGACACCGGAGAGGGAGTTCCATCAACTTTGTCCTCTGGGTGCCTTGCTTGCCTCCCCCAGCCATCCCAGCCGTACAGCAGGAGCCCCATAAAAATTTGCTCTGATCAGCAAGACTGTAGCTGTTCTGCCAGCAAAGCACAGACCCAGGGTGGTGGTCAGTTCAGCTGCTTCCCCATCCTGAGGGTACCCTCCAGCTCCACTCTGTCCCCACGAGGCACTCTCCCCCTCCAGAAGCATGCCAGGTAGATCCTCCAGTCCCACCATCTCCACCTTTTTGGGGTCGTGCCTGCTTCTCCAGTGAACAAGGCTTTTCCCTGGGTAGGGGGACTGTTGGATCAGTGGTGAGAGCCTTCGAATGCACACTTGAGATACAGCACGAAGTCAGGCTGTACTTTTCCTTGACCCAGTTTCATATCCTTAAATCTCAGGCCTGCACAAGCCATATGTAGGCAGCCCAGATCTGCACCCTCGGGGTGCAGGAAAGAGGAAAGCTGGAGGAAAGAGAGAGTAGGGAAGAGTCCTGTCTGCACCAGGCAGGATAACGCAGGCCCAGTCTAGGATCCTGCCTGCTGTGCTATCACATAGAAGGAAACAGAACAGCTCTAGGCAGACAGTTCTGAGTACAGCTAGCACAGGTGCTATGAATTCAGAGCAGGAACGCACACTGTGGGCTGAGAACAGAAGGAGAAGCAGGATTGGGACTGGCAGAGAGACAACTGGGAGGGCACAGCAGACAGGGAAAAGTTGGTAAAGCTGCAGAGTGAGGACAGATGTGATGTGTGAAAGACCCCTGGCTGGCAGGAGCAATGGTCTCTTTAAAGAGTTGAGTGATCCCCTACTCTCTTTCAGCTGATCCTTTTGGGGGCTTCAGGGCAGATTGTTCTATCTATGCTATATTGAGCAACTCTGTTCTTTAAAAAAAAAAAAAGAGTGGGGCTTCAGGCACAGGTTGATCATGGGGGTGAGACTTTTGTTTGGAGAGGACATAGGGGATGGAGACAGTCAAGGGCTTCTATTCCTGGTAAAATGGCAGACTGAAAAACCCTCTGTGACAGATGCCTCTTCAGGAATGAATTTCCTCCTGACCTGCTGGGGTACCAAGAGTTGACAGCCCCCAACTCTCAGTTTCCTCCGGGAATCACCTCATATAAGGAGAGCCAATTTGGCCAAGACCATACTCTCTTCCAGAAGCATCTGCATCCAGTGACTAAAATTTCAACCTAGTGGTACAAAGACCCAGCCTCCTCAACCCTGCTGAAACTGCTGCTAAGTCGCTTCAGCCGTGTCCGACTCTGTGCGACCCCATAGACGGCAGCCCACCAGGCTCCACAGTCCCTGGGATTCTCCAGGCAAGAACACTGGAGTGGGTTGCCATTTCCTTCTCCAATGCATGAAAGTGAAAAGTGAAAGTGAAGTCACTCAGTCGTGTCCGAGTCTTAGCGACCCCATGGACTGCAGCCCACCAGGCTCCTCTGTCCATGGGATTTTCCAGGCAAGAGGACTGGAGTGGGGTGCCAGTGCCTTCTCCGCTCCTCACCCTGAGGAAGCCTCCAGGCCCCAACTCAGGGAACACTCCGGGGCTCCCCCTCCAGGGCGGCCATGGCCTTCTCTGGGACTTCACTGCAGCTCAGTCTCTCCTTCTGCTCAGTCTTGGTTCTTCTTCCTTCTTTAGGTGGTGATCCCAAGAACACATCTTAATAAACATCCTGCATCCAATTCTCTGGCAAAGAGTCTTCTTTCCAGGGACCCCAATCTGCAACATCTCCCACTACAAAATGCTAAAATACACCTAATATATATATACGGTGGTGGTGGTTTAGTCTCTGAGTTGTGTCCGACTCTTGCGACCCCATGGACGCAAGAGCCCGCCAGGCTCCTCTGTCCGTGGGATTCTCCAGGCAAGAATACTGGAGTGGGTTGCCATTTCCTTCTCCAGAGGAACTTCCTGACCCAGGAATCCAACCCAGGTCTCCTGCATTGCAGACAGATTCTTTACCAACTGAGCTACAAGGGAAGCTTTTATACATTATATATATATATATATATATAAATGTATAAAACTCCTTCTTAAATGGATGAATGATCTAGCAAGGAAAGAAGCCATAGATGAATTCTAAAAACAGCAGCAGTCCTAGCAGCATCAGTCAATCCCCAAGATTCATGCTTTCCTTGCAATGGCAACAGGGACTACCCAAGATGAAGACTCTTGTTAGAAACCTCCTCCTTCAGCCAGGAACACAAACAATTCAAAAGCAAGGTAGGAAAAAAAGTAAAGCAGAATACATAAAAAACACAAAATATAATGGTAGAAATGGTATTCTAACATCCTATGCTATTCATCAGTAATCACAATAAATGTAGATACCCTATACTTTCCAAGTAGAAGATAAAGGTTGTCAAACTAAATATAAAAACTGCAGCTATATACTGGTTACAGAGACATGGAATGAAAGACATGGAACTGATGAAAAAAAAAAGGATAAAGAGAGATACGACAAACAAATACTAGCCAAATGAAAGCTGCCTCACTATATTCATTTTAGACAACATCAAAACATTACTAAAAACAAAGAAACTCATGACATTTTAATAAAAGATTCATTTCACTAGAAAGACAATAGGTCTAAACTAGTATGCAACCAATAATATCACTTCAAAATGTTTAACATAAAGACTGTAAGTTGATAAGGAGAAACTAATAAATTCACTATCACGGAGGAAATTTTCAATACATATCTTTTAGAAATTGACAGAAGAAGTGAACCAAAAAATTAAAACAAAGAAAACCAATAAGGATATATGAGTCCAAAAAATTAAAAACCACTTGATTGGAAAGATATGTAAGGATACTGTACCTAACAATACGATAGTCACATTTTTTTCAAGTACACCAATAATATTTATGAAAATCAACCACATACTAGACCACAAAGAAAATCTCAAGAAATCAGCCTTTTAAACATCATATCACAATTCATTTGGGTTAAAAATTCAAAAAAGTATGTAAAGAAAGAATGTGGAACTTTTAAAACACTTCTAACTTTACAAGCAGGAAAGAATCCAGTCGTGTCTGACTCTTTGCTACCCCATGGACATACAGTCCATGGAATTCTCTAGGCCAGATACTGGAGTGGGTAGCCTTTCCCTTCTCCAGTGGATCCTCCCAACCCAGGGACTGAACCCAGGTCTCCGACACTGTAGGTAAATTCTTTACCAGCTGAGCTACCAGGGAAGCCCAAGAATACTGGAGTGGGCAGCCTATCCCTTCTCCAAACTTTACAAGCAAATATAAATAAATCACAAGAGAAATAGAAAATATTTGGAATTCAAGATAATTAAAATACTTCAAGGTAATGAAAAAGGAGCTGTTTGACTATGAACAAATTACTTAACTTCACTGTGCCTCAGTTACCTCATCTATAAAATTCAAGTAGTAATTGCATCTATTATTTGTTGTGAGAATTCAGTGAGGTATCATATAAAGTGCTTAGGCTGGTGCCTGGCACATTGTAAATCTAAGACACTTCTGAATTGTTGTCATCATCATCATTCCAAATCATAGAAATTTAACTAGAGAGTTATTTAGAGGAAATTTTGTAACCTACAAAGTTTATATTGGAAAATACCTAAGAAAGGGGCTTTTCAGATGGTAAAGAACCTGCCTGCTATGCTAGAGACCTGAGTTCTATTGAGTGAAAACTAAAAAGATGAGCATCCAACTTAAGAAGCGAGAAAAATAATATGAGAATAAAACCAAAGCAAAAAAAAAAATAATGAATTCGATAGGAAAGTTACCAGAGAAAAATCAACAAAGCCCCAAATCAGTCATTTAATAAAGATCATTTAAAAATTTAAAAAAAAAAAACAAGAATGGAGCTGCAGGAGTTGTTTGTATATTTTTGAGATTAATTGTTTGTCCGTTGCTTCATTGGCTATTATTTTCTCCCATTCTGAAGGCTGTCTTTTCACCTTGCTTATAGTTTCCTTTGTTGTGCAGAAGCTTTTAATTTTAATTAGGTCCCATTTGTTTATTCGTGTTTTTATTTCCAGTATTCTGGGAGGTGGGTCATGGAGTATCCCGCTTTGGGTTATGGCAGAGAGTGTTTTGCCTATGTTATCCTCTAGGAGTTTTATAGTTTCTGGTCTTATGCTTAGATCTTTGATCCATTTTGAGTTTATCTTTGTGTATGGTGTTAGAAAGTGTTCTAGTTTCATTCTTTTACAAGTGGCTGTCCAGTTTTCCCAGCACCATTTGTTAAAGAGGTTGTCTTTTCTCCATTGTATATTCTTGCCTCCTTTGTCAAAGATAAGGTGTCCATAGATGCGTGGATTTATCTCTGGGCTTTCTATTCTGTTCCATTGATCTATATTTCTGTCTTTGTGCCAGTACCATACTGTCTTAATGACTGTGAATTTGTAGTATAGCCTAAAGTCAGGTAGGTTGATTCCGCCAGTTCCATTCTTCTTTCTCAAGATTGCTTTGGCTATACAAGGTTTTTTGTATTTCCATACAAATTGAGAAATTATTTGTTCTAATTCTTTAAAGAAGACCTCTGGTAGCTTGATAGGAATTGCATTGAATCTATAGATTGCTTTGGGTAGTATACTCATTTTCACTATATTGATTCTTCCAATCCATGAACACGGTACATTTCTCCATCTGTTTGTGTCCTCTTTGATTTCTTTCATCAGTGTTTTGTAGTTTTCTATATACAAGTCTTTTGTTTCTTTAGGTAGAAATACTCCTAAATATACAAACAACTCCTGCAGCTCCATTCTAGAAAAATAAACAACCCAATCAAAAAGTGGGCCAAAGAACTTAACAGACATTTCTCCAAAGAAGACATAAAAATGGCTAACAAACACATGAAAAGATGTTCAACATCACTCATTATCAGAGAAATGCAAATCAAAACCACAATGAGGTATCACTTTACACCATTCAGAATGGCTGTAATCCAAAAATCTACAAGCAATAAATGCTGGAGAGGATGTGGAGAAAAGGGAACTCTCCTACACTGTTGGTGGGAATGTAAACTAGTACAGCCACTATGGAAAACAGTGTGGAGGTTCCTTAAAAAGCTGCAAATAGTCCTGCCATATGACCCAGCAATCCCACTCCTGGGCATATACACCGAGGAAACCAGAATTGAAAGAGCCACCTGTACCCCAATGTTCATCGCTGCATTGTTTACAATAGCCAGGACATGGAACCAACCTAGATGCCCATCAATTGATGAATGGATAAGAAAGCTGTGGTACATATACACAATGGAATATTACTCAGCATTAAAAAAAATTTCATTTGAAGCAATTCTACTCAGATGGACCGAACTGTAGCCCATTATCCAGAGTGAAGTAAGCCAGAAGCAAAAACAACAATACAGTATATTAACACATATATATGGAATTTAGAAAGACAGTAACGAGAACCCAACATGCGAGACAGCAAAAGGAACGCAGATGTATAGAATAGACTCGTGGACTCTGTGAATGAGGGAAAGGGTGGGATGATATGGGAGAATGGCATTGAAACATGTTAATTATCATATGTCTAATCAATCGCCAGCCCAGGATTGATGCTCGGGCTGGTGCCTCGAGATTTCCCGGGGGGGAGGGAGGAGGGAGGGGGGAGGGAGGGGTTTCTGGAGGGGGAGCATATGTAAACCCATGGTGATATCATGGCATTGTATGACAAAAACAATAAAAGGGAGGAAAAAAAAAAACAATGTTAGGAATAGAAAAGGAGCCAAAACCTGAGATGGACAGAGAATATTCTGAACTTTGTGCAAATAAATCTGAACACTTTTGAAAATTTTCTGGAAAAATATAATTTATCAATAAATGAATGAAGAAATATAAAAACCTAAATAGCCTTGAACCATTAAAGAAACAAAACTGGTAATTTAGAGTCTTCCCACAAGGAAAATATTAGGTGCTGATGGCTGTACAGGTGAATTCTACCAAGCTTTCAAATAGATATCAAACTTGGATAAACTGTTCTAGAAAGCAAATAAAGAATAAGCATTCCCAACTCATTTGACAAGACTTGTTTTAAAACTAGACAAAGATAGCATTTAAAAAATTGCATGCCAGTATCATTCAAGAACGTAAGATCCAACATCTTAAATAAAAATATTAGTCAACAAAATCTGACATCTCAGGAAACAAATAATGTACCACAAACAAGCTGTGTTTGTCTCTAAAATTCTAAGTTTAACATCTATTAACACAATGAAATTCCATGGACAGAGGAGCCTGGCAGGCTACAGTCCATACAGTTTCAAAAGAGTTGAATATGACTTGGCGATTAAACAAGAGTCACATCAAAAAAGTAAAGGAGGGACTTTCCTGGTGGTCCAGTGGCTAAGACTTTGGGCTTCCAATACAGGGAACCAAAGTTCAATCACTGTTCAGGGAACTAGACCCAACATGCAACAACTCAGACTTCATATGCCACAACTAACGATCCTGCATGCTGCAACCAGGACACAGTGCAGTCATATAAACAAACAAATAAAAGTATTTATTTAAGGGTAAAGGAGAAAAAGTCCAATAGATGTAGAAAAAGCAACCGATTAAAATTAATATCCAAACACAAAACTTTTTAGCATGTTCCATAAGGAAACCTTCTTTACCCTACCAGAGGATACAAAACAAACAAAAAATAGCAAAACAAAACAAAACAGAACAGATACACTCAATGATGACACTTTACTACTTTACTTTAATTCTTTTAAAACTAGGATTAATGATACCACATACAAATATTATTTCAAAAAGGATTTAACACCTCAACGTAAGAGGAAAAACTATATACATACATATATATATATAAACCTCTTAGAAGAAACCATAGGGGTAAATCTTTGTGACACTGGATATTGGAAATAGGTAATGGTTTCTTAGATATGACACCTAAAACACAAGCAACCAATAAAAAAAGTAGATGAATTGGAGTTCATCAGAATTAAAACATTCATGCTGTAAAGGACATCATCGAGAAAGCAAAAGAGAACGCATAAAATGACAGAAATGGTTTTCAAATCACATATCTGACAAGGGATTTGGAATCTATAAAGAACACCAAAACCCAATAATGAAAAGACAAATCATCTCATTTTAAAAATGGGCAAAGAATCTGAATAGACATTTCTCCAAAGAATACATGCAAACAGCTAATAATAAGCATAGGAAAGAATGTTCCACACTCCCGGCCATGATGGAAACACAAAATTAAACCCACAATGAAACACCACTTCGAAACCACTAAGATGATTGTGATCAAAAAGACAGATAATAACGAGTGTTTCCAAGGATGTGGTGAAATTGGGATCCTCATACCCTGCTGGAAGGAGTGTAAAATGGTGTTACTGTTTCAGAGAAGTCTGACAATTCTTCAAATGCTAAAATATAGTGTTACCAAATGACCTAACACTTCCATGTGTTACCATGTTGTGTGTTGTGTGTGTGTACTCAGTCTTGTCCGACACTTTGTGACCTGTGTAATCACCAGGCTCCTCTGTCCGTGGAATATTCTAAGCAAAAATATGGAGTGGATTGCCATATGACTCAACAATTCCACTTGAGTATACCCAAGAGAAAAATGAAAACACACATCCACAGAAAAACGTGCACAGCTATGGTACAATGCTCATGGCAGCCTTATTCATAATAGCAAAAATGTGAAAAGAACCTAAATTCCATCATTAGCGGATAAACAAAACACGCTATATCCATAAATTGAATACTATTCACCAATAAACAAATGAAGGACTGATTTGGGATTGCCATATACAGTTTCATATTTAAAACAGATAACCAATAAGGACCTAGTATATAGCATAGGGAACTCTGCTCAATATTTTGTAACAACCTAAATGAGAAAAGAACTTGAAAAAAGGATACATACATGTATATATGTATATGTATAATTGAATACTTTGCTGTACACCTGAAACTAACACAACATTGTTAATCAACTCTACTCCAATATAAAATAAAAATTTGAAAAAGAAATGAAGTACTGATACATGCTACAACACAGATGAACATTGAAAATATGCTTAGTGAAAAATGTCAGTTATACAAGACCACACATTGTATGTTTCCATTTACATGAAATGCCCAGGAGAGACAAATCTAAAGAGACAGATTAGTGTATTTATTCATTTCTAGAGCTAAGAGGTATAGGAGTACTACCAGGTGATGGCTAAGAAGTACAGCGTTTCTTTGGGGGTGTAAGGAAAATGTTTTAAAATTGATTGTTTTAAAATTCAAACATACTGAAAGCCATTTAATTGTACACTTCAAATGGATAAATTTTATGAATTCATAGATGAGTGGATTTTATGACTATAGTTCAATAAAGTTACTCTTTAAAAATAAATTTTTTAAAAAATCAGGATTAAAGACAGGATATTCACTATGACATATTTATTGAACATGCTATCAAAGGTTCTAGCCAGCACAGTAAGATAAGTGAATTAAGGTATAAGAGTTGCAATGAAAGAAGAAAACGTCTACATAGAAATCCCAGAAGACTCTACAGATAAATTACTATCATTATGTGTGGATTATTATTATTGTCCTCAGGCTTGCTGTTTTATAAAAACAATATACATTGAAATCAAATTTATTTCTTTATGGTAGCTACAAATGGACAGAAAATACAGTTTTTTTAAGATTTTTTACAGTAGCATTAAAAACTATGCAGCTAGAGATAAATCTAACAAAAAATGTTCACATTTTTTTATGGAGAATAATAAAACTCCCAAGAGACATTGAAGGAGGGCATTAAGGCCCATGTCTACCTGGTCCTCCTCTGAGATTAAGTTTAAACAGCAGGTTGCCACCAGATAACACAGGGTCCTTTCTACCTTAAAAAAAATAATAATAACAGGAACTGCTCTTTCGCTGCCCCTCTGTGAAAGCATAAGTAACTGAAGGCTTTAACACTCTAGCAATACGAGTTTGTGTTAAGATTTTTGCACTAACAAAGAGGATCTGGAGCAGCGGAGAGTTTAAAGGAACAGGTGATTTCCAAGCCCCTCAGGAGCCTGGCAGGCTACAGTCCACTGGGTCTCAAACGGTTGGAAGCGACTCAGCGACTAAGCACAACATAGCACATTCTAGAATATGGGCAAATTTTATGAATGTATAGAGCAGTAGATCCTATGAAGACAGAATGTCCGCAACATTCACCCCACACCGCCCTCGCCTCTACTGCCGGGCCCGCGGCGGCCCTTTCACACGGGTCCCTCCTCGGTGCGCGTCCCGGCGCCCACTCCCAGCCAGGCGCCGTTTCCCCTCGTTTCCCCAGCACGTCCCTCTCCTCGCTCTCCTCCACCCCGACCTCCCTGCAGCCTCATTTCCCACGCCAGCTCGCCTCTGTCCAGCCCTTCTGTGCAGGCAACCCCTTGGGACTCTCCTCTGTGCCCCGGCCATCGCCATCTTTCACTCTGCTCTCCCCTGGGTAAGATGTCATCCAATTCCTTACCCAGGCCAGTGTTTTTCTAATTGAGGGTTTCAACCAATTGATTAAAAAGATGTCCCAGAATTATTTTTTAAAAAATGTTATTGTGGTAAAATAAATATAAAATTTACCATTTTAACCATTTTCCGTGTACAGCTCAGTGATACTCAGCACAACCACGATTGTTGTGCAGCCATCATCAACATCTAGCTCCAAAACTTCTTTATCTTCCCAAACTAAAACTCTGTACCCATTAAACACTTATTTCCTATTCTTCCATCCTGAAGTTGCCCCTGGCAACCAACCATTCTGCTTTCTGTCTCTGTATATTTGACTGCTCATATAAGTGGAACCATATGATATGAGTCCTTTTGTGACTGGCTTATAGCACTTGGTATAAGGTCTTCCAGTTCTGTGCATAGTGTAGTATATATTAGAATTTCCTTCCTTTTAAGGCTGAATTTATTTTTTTAAATGAAGTAAAATGGAATTTTTAATTAGGTAGAATAGAAAGTATTAAAGTGAATTTCTCATATTGAGGCCAAACATTCTTTCACAGAATGTTTCTTTCAGATGGATGTGTATGAGAGTGTGTTCTGGGCGCGGGACGAGTCGCCGGGGCGCCAGACGGAGCAGCGGAGGAGAGAGCGTGGAGCTGGAGAGGACTGTCAGTGCAGTCCTCCTTGCCTTTGTCCAGTCGCACCTCCCAGAGGCCGACCTCAGCGGCTTGGATGATGTCATCTTTTCCTGTGTGCTCGGGGTTCTTGGGGACCTGGGCCCTCAGGCCCATCAGAGGAGAATTTCGACATGGAAGCCTTCACTGAGATGATGGAGGCCTATGTGCCTGGCTTCGCCCACATCCCCAGGGTACAATAGGGGACATGATCCAGAAGCTCTCAGGGCAGTTGAGTGGTGCCAGGAACAAAGAGAATGTGCAGCCACAGAGCTCTGAGGTCCGAGGTCAGGTATCTATCACCCCAGAGCCCCTGCAGCAGCCGGAAAAGCTCAAAGAAGAGACGCAGTCGTCTGCTGGGGACATGCAAGACGAGGCAGCCGGCCCTGAGGAAGAGCTGCTGCCAGGGGTGGACGTACTCCTGGGGGTTTCCCCACCTGTTCAGTGGAGCACGCCCAGTGGGTATTGGCCAAAGCTTGAGGGGACTTGGAAGAAGCTGTGCAGATGCTGGTAAGGGGAAAGAGGGGCCTCCAGCCTGGGATGGCCCCAACCAGGACCTGCCCAGGCGTCTCAGAGGCCCCCAAAAGGATGAGCTGAAGTCCTTCATCCTGCAGAAGTACATGATGGTGGAGAGCGCAGAGGATCAGAAGGTTCACCGTCCTATGGCTCCTAAGAAGGCTCCCAAGAAGCTGATCAGATACATCGACAACCAGATAGTGAGCACCAAAGGGGAGCGATTCAAAGACGTGCGGAGCCCTGAGGCTGAGGAGATGAAGGCCACATACATCTCAAGCCGGCCAGAAAGTACTGCTTCCACTGAGGCACTTGCCAGACTCTGCTCGAGCCATCTAGGCTCAGATCCCAGAGGGATGCAGGAGTCCTACACACTACACAGGGCCCGCCCTAACTCCTCTCCCCCTTCCTTCCCAACTTCCTTGCTCCACAGTGTTAACCTCCTTTTGGAGCTGCCACAGGCACAGTAAAGGTAGCCCCAGGAAAAAAGAAAAAGAGAGTGTGTTCTGGATCCCTGGGTATGACATACTGTGGATAATAATCATGAAAGTTGGAAAAACACTGATTTTGATGTGTGATGACTCCAAAATCTTCATTGTTCATCTGGCTTTTGTCCACCCACAGTTCCTGAGCTCCTTTCCAATGAGTTGTTGGATTAGTGTCTAAGCAGATCTAGACTGGAATTTGTTACCCTCTTTCCTCCAGACAAGCTCCTTCTCACATATTTCCCACTTGGGGCAGTTTAGTCGCTAAGTTATGACCGATTGTTATGACCCCACGGACTCCCCTATCCATGGGATTTCCCTGGCAAGATTACTGGAGTGGGTTGCCATTTCCTTCTCCAGGGGATCTTCCCCACCCAGCGATTCAAACCCAGGTCTCCTGCATTGCAGGCAGATATTTTACCAACTGAACCATCAGGGAAGAAGATATTTTCCACATAGTTCTCCATAATCCAGCCCTGCCTGCCTCACTCTGGCCCCCAGCTATACATGCATTATGAAGAATTACTCAAGTCTCCCCTGAACCTTGCAATGGTTGTTCAAGCTGGGTTTCATTCCCCTTCCGTCCACTTCCATTTCTTATGGGTCATTCCCCTTTCCCTAAGACCCCCTTCAAATGCCTCCCTCCCTGCTCCTTAAGACATCCTAACTGATTTGCTATGGCTTGCTCAGCATCCTTCGAGTCCCCTGTCTGCATCTCCAGCGTGGCCTATGCATTTCTATGTGCCGTTCTGTCTTCCCCATAGACTGTGAGTTCCCGGGGACCCTGGGCTGCGTCTGTCTTGTGCATCACTGTGGGTTCAGCATGTAGGAAATCTTCATTAAGTATTTGTTCAAGCAAGAACAGATGTGGAAGCCAAGAAACACCAAGGGAAAATTTCACAGCTTTGTTTCTTGCCTTTTCCTTCTCATTCCACATCCTGTGCACCTTCTCCAGTAGAGACCTGGAGCCCACTAAGCCTCCTGTACTGCCCACTTTCCTCTCTACATCTCCCCTTCACCTCCCTTCCCAGAAGTACCCCCTGTACAGCACAGGGAGTGGCCAGGCAACCAAAAAAAAAAAGAATGTACACTGACTCACACCCCCACTTCCTTCTGGTGGAATCTGTCCCTGATTCTCACTGGAACAGCTGGCCCTCTTTGTGGCCCTGAGCTCTTTGTGTCATGTCAAACAATGAAGGCTCTGCAGAATACATCCATCCACCCAGCTCAGCCCAGAAGCAAAGATCGGCTGCCTGCATGAATCCCCGGCTCCCAAGTAGATCTGCCTCCAGCACCAATTTCTCCTCACTTTTACAAGGCTGTGTTAACAGCCTTCCAGCCTCCTCCCTTTTCTATCCCTTTCTTGAAAGGCCCAGAGAGCCTTCTTTCACTTGGATCACATCGCTACTCTACGCAAGGACCACAAGTGACTCCCTATGGCCTAATGAACTAAGTTTAAACTGTCCTTCTAAGTTCAATAAGCACTTCCCTGAAGCCACTGACCCAAAAATACATCTGTCTCCTCCTTCCCTGAACTTCCCATTCCCTACATTCCCCCTTACCCCAGTGGGATCCACATCGTCACTGGTCTCCGGCGTTCACTATCCCTGCAGGTATGTGCTTTCAATCATTTCTCCATTACCCAATATTTCAAGAACCTACTCTGTGACAGGCACAATATTTGGCGCTCAGGGTACAGCTGGGGACAAAACAAAGTCAATCCTATCCCATGGAGCTTTCATCTAGAGTAGGGTTTCTCTCCCTCAGCACTGCTGACATTTGGGGCTGGATAAGTCTTTCTTGTGGGCGGGCCGTGCATCCTGTCATCTTTAGCCCTGTCCCTGGCCTCAGCCCGAGAGATGCCAGATGCTCTCCTCTCCCCACTGTGACAAGCAAGAGTGTCTCCAGACATTGCCTGAGGGGCAACACTGCCCTGATTGAGAACCACAGGCCTAGAGCAGCAGAGGGGAGCTTGTTACAGATCATCCGAGGAACTCATTAAAAAGGCCAGTTACTGGGTCCCACTCCCAGAGAGGGGCCTGGGAACCTGCATTTCAGTGGCCACGCAGGTGACTTTCACACAGGCCGTTCCAGGGAGAACGGAGAAACACTCAAGTGTCAAGTGTAGAATACACAGGAGACAGGCCAGTGTCCTTATCAAGTCAATTCATGACAATGATGAGATGTGTAGGGAACAAGGTAGGGGAACAGATGCTATTTGTGCGCCAGTGTGGCAGCCACGACCTGGTGAAGGATCAGGACAGCCTCTCGGACTGTCCAGCTGATTGATGGTTAAAGCCACGTGTGACTGCACAGTAGGGTCAGCCCAGGAGACATGCAAGGAGGTGGGGCTACATCTCCACACCTTGGCTCCTGCCCTCCTGGGCTCTGGATCTGCACTTCCCTCACCTGCCCAAAGCTTCTCCTTCCTTCACAGACCCAGTCAGGTCCCACCTCCTCCAAGTGGTCTTCTTCCCTCACAACTCCAGTCCAGTGGTGCCTTTCTTCTCAAACATTTCAACACTCATGTTTCCCCAACTAGACATCAAGCCCCTTGAACACCAGGACCACAGCCTCTTTTTTAGAAATCCCTCAGTGTCCTTCTGGGATCGAGGACATGTGAGTTTTGCTTACTTGATTGAGTTCATCCAGGCCCTGGAGCAAGGCCTGTGAAGTGGCCTCTGAGACTGAGGGGCAGATGGTCTCTGTGTTAGAAGATGGGATGCAACTGGTATGACCGCCGAATTCCAGGCACCCAGCTCACCCTCCCAAGATCGAGGAGGGCCTGCCAGGGCGAGCACTTAGAAGCTGAGCTGCCATGGGCAGGATACTTCCCCAGAGTTAATAAGGCAGCAGGGGTCCCAGCAACCCCGGGGCTATTCTGGGTAGGTGCCATCAGGGGGTAAGAACCCAGAGCCACCCTGCTAAGGAGCAAGTGCAGCAAGGAGGCCATTTCAGGCCCAACTGTCCTTGCACAGGGTCATCTTAGCAGGGGCAAGGGGTAAGGGGCAGCAGGTCCAATGGGCTCCAGCAAGCTGAGAGACTCTCTGAAAATGTCCTTTAAAGCTACCTGCACCATGCAGAGCCTGTCAGCTGCCCTCAACCAGAGAAAAATGCTCTCTTGGAAGGTCAGGGCAGTGACTGGTTGGGAACAAATGTCCTGGCCAAGGGGCCTCAAGCTCCCAGCTCCTGGACGCGGAGAGGAAAATAGCCCAACTGTTTGACTTTCTGATGGTGAGCCCAGGCCCAGCAGCAGAGTCACTTGCTCCCATCCCTGGTTGCAGCCCAGACTAGGATGCCAGCGACTGATGTGGACTCCAAAGGATGCAAAGAGAACAACTGTTTAATTATTCGGAAGTTTAGGGAAGAAGCCGGGATGTTTATGTAGCTAGCCAGGCGTTTTGTTTTCTATCGGTCTGGTGGGGGGAGGGGCAGCGAGGGTAGGAAGACAACTGACAGCAAAGGAAAAACCTTGGGCAGAAAAGAGAAGTGGAGTCTTTCCGAAAGAGGCTCTGACATGGGAGGATCCTAGCGCAGCCCTCTCCCCAGGTCCCGTAACCCCAAGCGGCTGCCCTCAGCCAGCCGCAGGCAGAAGCCCAAGGTGGCATTTCCGCGTTGTGCGCACGCAGGGACTGAGGCCGTGCCGAGCGCTGTATCTTTCTCTTAATGGAGTTTGCCCGCGGATGAGGTAGGGTAGGAGGGGGAACCAAGAGGGTAGGGTTAACTTCTGCTGCAGCTCTGACCTTCTGCCGAAGGAGGAGAGAGAACCATCTGCTTCAGAAGGGATCGGGTGGTGAGTTTCCTGGGGCCAGTGGTTACCGGTCTGTAAGAATTCACGGTTTCTGTCGCATCGTCCGAGCCCACTCTCCACCCCGCCACACCTAACTCTTCACTTCTGGGCGGCGGGTGGGGGGTGGAATGTGTTTTTTCCCCCAGGGGCCCCCACAAAACTTCAGGACTCGAGAGGTAATCCTATACGGTTCCGAGCAGCCTCCCCTCCAACCAGACGGCCATGGCACTGTGGACTTGAGGACACCGATCTGACCCCTGAGGCCGCTCAGGACATTCATATGTTTTTATCCTCAGCTTGGCCGGCCCGAATTCCAACCTGTCCCCCGTTTTCCACAACAGAACAAAGTTGTCGGGGCCCTCTGGCCAGCGCTGGGCGCAGGCGTTCTCCTCCGGCTGGGAGGAGAGATGCGCTTAGGAGCGCCGTGACCCAAACCTCACGCGGCTTGCTCGAGGCTCAATGCACACCCCGGGGGTCGCTCATCCCGGCCACGCCGGGGCGGAGGCTGCGGCTGCCACCTGGGGGCTTGCCCGCGGTCTCCGCGCAACCCCACCCGCGCTCGGACTTTCTTACCTCTTGATGTAGTTTCTGCCATACAAGATCTGTTGCAGCAAGGTCACCAAGGCGAAGGCGCAGATGAAGATGAAGAGCAAAGTTCGGTTCCCCAACAAATCCCTGTTCGCCGAGGGGTCCGCGTAGCGCATCCTGGCGGCCGCGCGCGCACGGCGGAGCGCGGCGGGCGCCTGGCGCCTGGGGGCCCCCGCAATCACGCGCGGGGCTGCGGGGCCCCCTGGGGCGCGCGGCCCACCAGGCGCCTCTCGGCGCGATCAGGAGGGTGGGGGACTTCTCGGAGCAAAGTTTCCGGCTGGCGAAGCCGGAGCAGGAGCATCCGAGCGCCGCCCGCGCCGGGGCAGCTGACAGAACAGGGCTGGCCTCCGCGAGCTCCGCAGATACCCCAGGCCTCCCTCCCGATGCCTTTACCTCCGGGCGCCCATACCCGGCAGCCTCCGATTTCCCTGCGGAGGGGCGACGCCAGGTGCCCAGAGCCCGGGCGGCCCCTCCCGCCGGGGTGGCGGCCAATGGGGAGCGGGGCTCGGGCTAGGTCCGCCCGTGCGCCGGAGAGCGCGGCGCACCGCCCCCTCCGGCCGGGCTCGGGATCTGTCGCCCAGTGCGGTCCCCGGCCCTGGCGGGCCAAGTCTGATGCCCGGGTCCGCAGCGAGGGAGAGCGCGAAGGTCGGCCTTCGGTTCTACAGACGGGAGTGGGGGGCCAAAACACCCGGACAGTCTGGGTAACGACGGGCCGGCGATGGAGGAGGGAGGGGTGGGGCGGAAAACGCCGGGTTTGAATCCCGGAATTTTAGAAGGAGGCAGGAAGGAAAGCCGCGGCGGGGCACTGAGTCACCCCTGCGGCCGCGTCCTCGCGCTCCCGGGGAGATATCTCCCGAGAAAGCCGAACAAGGTCAGCCCGGCAGCCCTCAAGGACGGAGCGCGCGGCTCCTGCATGCTGATGGCCTGCGGGGCTGCCCGCCTGCCCGCGCCCTGGGCGCCCCACTCCAGCCGGGAGGAGATTCTAGGGCTTTCCGCCCAGCCACAGCTCTCGGCAGTTCGTCAAAGACCTTGTTGTCACCGAGACACTGGGACCTTGTCTCATCCTTGGAACCACTCGTAAATCTTAGGTCAGGCAGCGGGCCGCCTTCGGGTACCACGGTCCCCCAGAGCTCTAATAAGTCACTGTTTAGAAAGGTCTGCACTTCAAGAGTACAGACACCGAGGTGGGGGTGGGGAGGGGGGAATCCAAAGAAATGCAACGCCAAAGACTACCTTTTCAGAAATCCAACGCCAAAGACTACCTCACTGTGCTCTCCCATCACTCTTCCACCCCACCCCACCCCGCATGCCCCGAGACAGCCCCTGCCGCCTGGGAGTCACGTGTCCGCAGCGGTCACCACGGAGCCCTAAGTGGATGATTGTAGGGCGCCCCTTCCCAGGGACCTCCAGCCAGTCCAGGGGATTCTAAAGTCAGGTCGGGCTTCATCTCCGAACTTGCCCCGACCTCGAATCTCTCAGCAAGAAAAAGGACTTTTACAGGGAAGTACCCAAACTCCAATATTCTGGTCTCAGCATCTAATAGTTTGCTCTTTGAACTGGAAGAACCAAATAACTCACCGTTAAATCTCATGATTAGGGTTCCACCAATATCTTGGAATTCATCATGTTAATTTACAAGGTAAAAGCGGACCCTGTGTTATCTTGTGTCAAATAACTATTATCCATGAGGTTGCCAGTAGGCTTTTTAGCCAACTAAAGAAATAACACATAAACTTTTAGATGGTCCATTATTATTGGAATCCCGTATTTGATCGGTGGTACGGCCTCAGTCCTGTCCTACTCTTTGCGACGCCATGGACTGCAGCATGCCAGGCCTCCCTGTCCAACTCCCAGAGCTTGCTCAAACTTTCATCAAGAGGCTCTTTAGTTCCTCTTTGCTTTCTGCCATAAGGGTGATGCTATCTGCATATCTGAAGATATTGATATTTCTCCCTGCAATCTTGATTCCAGCTTGTGCTTCATCCAATCCAGCTGGCATTTTGCATGATGTACTCTGCATATAAGTTGAATAAGCAAGGTGACAATATACAGCCTTGACATACTCCTTTCCCAATTTGGAACCAGTCCATTATTCCATGTCTGGTTCTACCTGTTGCATTCAAACTGTATGTACAACTATTTGCATATCATTTACATTGTAGTAGGCAATATAAATAATCTAGAGATGTGTATAGGTGTTACGCAAATACGATTCTGTTGTGTGTAAAGGACTTGAGCACTGGCAGATTTTGGTGTCCACAGGAGCCCTGGAACCAATCCTGAGGATACTGAGGGATAACTGTATTCTATATGGGAGGTATCTGCAAATGATTAGCAAGAGTCCAGAGCATCTCTGCTGACACTGATTTTTTGATCCTAACAACATTTAAAACCTGCCTTCACAAGAAGTCAAAGAAGTGCCTTTCACACTCACACAATCACAAGCATTTCTGATGGAATCAGAGACTGTCAATCTGGAAACATGGAGGCCTGCAGTTCCTGTTATTTCTATTAATGGGGATATGGTTCCATTTTAAGCCAAATTGATATTCTGATGGTAGAATTGCAGCAAACACTCAGAAGCCCTTGCAAACAAAAGAGTAAACACATGGAGAACCGATCCCTCTGCCAGGCTCAGCGAGCACCATTTTTATATCCTAATTGCCAGGAATGGGGACAGCTGCATCTTTGTTTAAAACACACACTCACGCACAATTAAGCCAAGAACAAATGTCAATACTGGCACAATCTGCTAAATTACTGATAACTGATGGGCATTTCTCATGCTGTGAGCATTGTCTCCAATAGAAAATGGAAAGATTCCTATTTTGAAAAGATCTTAGAGGTTTCTACTGGTTTAAGAAAGCTGGGTTTTGTTTCAGCCACACAACTGCAACCTGCCAGGTTATGTAAGTAACCTTCCACCCATGTGTTCAAGGAGTTTGTGATAAGAATATGCTGTTCCTGTACATCTTTATATTTGTATGAACAAGGCGGATTTGTGGTTTTAGGGACACTTTGCCTGTGATGAGAGTGTCTAGTGGCCACTGACTAAAAACGCCAGGCATGGCCTCGTAATCCAGTGAGCCAGAGTTGCCCCTTGCATGGGCAACTGCAGACACTGGACTCTATACCATCAGTCTTGTTTTCAATAAACTATTATTATAGACTATAACTTTAAGTCCTTTTTTAGTTCCCTAATGAAATATGAGCTTTGTTCTAATGAAATAATCTTGAACGTGAACGTGAAGTTCCCCCTTTGACCTTCACATCTCCAACCTGACAAACATCCTCCTTCTGTCTCAGCACCACCTCCCAGCGGTCAACTGAAAGAAAAATACACAATGTAAAGGTAGAGAGTTAATTTTTATTCATAGCCCAGGAGACAGCCTCTCAGATAGCTCTGAGGAACTACTCCAAAGAGGTAAAGGAGGAGCCAGATAGATATGATTTTTTTTTTGCTGGAAAAAAAACATGTAGTCAAACATCAAAAGATGACTGCTAATCACAAAGAACAGACCTCTCAAGTTAATTATTTTAGTGCTTTTTGATGTACAGGAAGATGAAAGAATCTGGGGTCTCTTAGACATTCTCCTTAGACATGCACCTTAACTTTCTAGAGGCCAGTGTATCCAAAGGACAGAACACTTCCTGTTTTCCTCCATCCTGCAGTTTCTAATGGCTGTATCCTTGTAGAACTGAAAAGGCAGGCAACATTTTTTGTTTACACAGGTATTTCTCTCCTGCATTTGCCCCAGTTTATTCAGTTTGCTTCAAAAGGTAGAGGCATCATTATTATTATTCCATAACAGTTTATGTATTCAGGGCATATGGTGCAGAGAGAGCCATTTCTACCTCGGGAATGTCATACTCCTGCAGATCAAAATAGCTACACAGTTTATGTTAAGGTTACTCAGAACACATTTAGAGGGAATTCCCTGGCAGTCCAGTGACTCAGACTCTGCGCTTTCATGTCCAAGGGCCTGGGTTCAATTCCTGGTTGGGAAACTAAGATCCTACAAGCTGTGAGGCACAGCCATAAAAAAAGAACACATTTAGATCACATGATGACATGGTGGCCAGAAAGAACCTGGGATCTCCTTTCATCACTTTCAAGGTCAAGCTCTGGGGTAGAAACACTGGGATCAGGTTCTGTCCTTTGAGCAAGAGCATTGATGAATTCAGCTAAATGTTTTTCATTGCAACCCAGTACTGGCCTCAAGATGTGTTTTGTGGCTGGTCAGTATAATGCTAGAACTTCAAAGAAATGCCTATAAATATAGCTGCCTAGAAATGTCTAATGTTCCTTGGGTACCTGAGAAATGGAAAGGAATGACTGTTCCCTGTGATCATCCATTTCTAAAGCACCAGGGGAGTTCCCAGTCCTGATGCCATGGCCACAGCAAAGCCCCTGTCATTTACCCACGGTCCTGGGTCCTAAAATCTCCAGTCACTTGGTAGCCGTGGTTTAAGAGCTTCCAGGTGCTTGGTCTTCTGTGACATGCCAGGGAAAAGAGATCAGCAAGTCTGTTCCCTAAGAGCTTCCTAGTACAGTGAAGACAGACAGATACACAATACCCTAGAACAGGATATGTATGCCTGCAACTCAAACTGGGGTGTCAGGGGTGGGGAGGTGGGGAGAGACCGAATAGTAGGAGAGGTGTCCAGAGGAGGCAGTGTTTGGCCTGAATTGTGACAGGTAAGGAGGTGGGCCATGAGGAGCACTGGGACAAGGTATGCGGGGCACAGGGGCCGGGTGGGCAGCCACAGACATGGCACAGCCAGCTTGGTGTGGCTGGAGATGAGGCTGGAGGGGGCCAGTGGCAGGAACCAGAACACAGGGAGCTGGGACTGCATCCACAGAACTATTGCAAGATTTTAAGTAGGGGAACAATATGCTCAGATTTGCGCTTTAGATAAATCAATCTGCCAGATGGTGGAGAACAGTTTGAGGGACAAACGCCTGAAAAGACAGGGAGGTGACAGCTTATCTTCCTTCCCCCTGCCAGCAGCTGACCCCTCCCCACTACTGCAGCCCCCCAGCACCCCACTGGCAGCCAGCCCCACCGAGGATCTGTCATTGCTGTACCGACTTGGTAAGGCACTCTCTCTGCCTCCTTCCAGAGGAGTGGGTTGGGGATGGAGGCACAGGCTCTCTGCTTCGTATTCAGTGCTTCACAGGTGGCTCATTTGATGTTCATAGACATCCGTAAGTATGCTGCGGGCAGGCCCACCACACACTGGGACAGCTCAGAGCTTGTCTCTGATACCCTCCCTTTTTCCCCCACTTTCCAGGGTTCCCTCTGGTTCCTTGTGCAAAAATATATGCTCTCCCCACTCCCTTTGAAAGCCCTGCTCTTGGGAAAGGCTCTGATAGCTTTCATTCAGTGCTCCTGCTGGAAGCAAATTCAACGTGAAGTAGTTTCTGTGCCTGTAATAAAGGCCGGCTCCAGGAGCGCTGCGCACAGAGCACTGGAAGGAAACCTCAGGCGAGCAGCGCGGCAACCACATCCTCAGTGTTTCCAGTACAGAGAACGTGCGTCTGATGTCACAATAGAAATCCGTGGAAATAGGACTCGTTTTAAAGGAAACTTCTTGTAAAGCTGGCTTGTCAACACTTGCATATGAGAATCAACAGGATTGAGGTATTCTGCCTGAACACCCCGAAAACAGATCCGCATCCACGGGTGTGCTCACTGTTAGGATGGCCTGGCCTTGCTATGTGGTAGGTTTGCCCAGGTCATTACTTACAGGCCAGGCAGACAGAGCTGTACACCAGAGGTCAGCAAGCTTTTTCTGAAAAGGCCAGAAAAAATTCTGTAGGTTTCATGGGCCGCACACCTTCTTTTTTCCAATACAGAAATGGAAGTGTGTGACCAGAGTCTGCCCGTGGGTGGAAGTGGCTATGCAAGAAAGCTTACTCCAGGGACCTAAAGAGTCATGTAAAAGACATTCCCCTTGGTTCAGGATTATGTCCACAAAGGCCTGATAGATTGTAACATGTTAATCCATTATCCATTGTCAACAGGTTAGCACAGCTTCATTGATCCTTGAAGTACAGCCTGGAGATCACAGGATGGCATTTCCCCTCTACCCTTTTTTCCACTTACGCTTCCCTTTTCTTCTTTTCAATGGGACACTGTTCGTGGGAGTGTGTAGTGTTGAGGGACGAGGAATGAGAGAGTGGGGAGAAATGCCATGTCAGAACCACGTCCAGTGTCATCCATGGCTCTGGACGCTGGTCGCCTGCCCAGCCCACCAGCTTCCAACATGTGTTACTGGTCTACTTGGTTCTGCACCTATGACAACAGTCACCAAGCTCATGGGAAAAGAAAAGCCAGGCAACAGGTCCACGACTTACAAATGAGGAAACAGATTATGTTTGTTGTCTGAATGACTTGGTGTTTGGTTGTGAAGGCTTCCGGCAGGAGACAGTGGCGGACAGCGTCCTAGAGTGTGGGAGGTGCTATCTGATGGTGGGAAAGAGCTCAGGCTGGGGTCAGAAGGTGACAGGCTTTAGGTCACAGCTCTGTGAGCTCAGGAGAGACACCTACCTTCTCTAACCCACTGGTATCCTCACATGTAAATTGGAAAATACAATACCTACCCACTCAAAGGAGGAGTTTGTGAAGATTAAATGTAAGACTGTAAAAGCATTTTGTAAGCTATAAAACTGTACAACTCTAGACAGCAGTATTTACTGTGGCCAGAGACAGAGGGAAAGTTGAGTCTCAACAAACTAGTGAAGGCGGTCAGGTGTCCCTGGTGGCTTCCCTCTTCCCCTGTCCTCTCTTGACCACTCCCAGGGCCCAGCATCAGTGGCCAGGACTCTCCAGCAACCCCACTGGAGCCCAGACCAGGATCTGCCCCTGTCATTGTCCTCCCACCAAGCAAACCTCATCTCCTCAATGCACAGCTGAAGCTGACCTAAGGAAGTGTGGAACTGTGGAAGGAGCACAGTGCCAAGCATCAAAAACCTGAATTCTAGGTCTGGCTATCACTAACTGGCCATCTGGATTCAGGTTGGATTCACCTATTGGCAACCTTAGACTTGGAGCCTATACATGGAAAAACAGCTGTGATTTATAAAACTTTTTCCAGTGTTAAAACTCTGCCTTCAAAGCAAAAGGATGCTCTATGTTCTTCATCCCTCCCCTCATGTCCCTTCTTGGCCCAAATGGCATCCCCTAGGCACCCACATAGACAAGGGCTTGAAATGACCCCTGAGGTTCTATTCATCTTTAAAATTCTCTAATTCAGTCTCTACTTTTAAGATAAAAGACTTCATGCTAATATGAGGAGTAATAAAATACACTATAGTACTCCTACTAGAATTGCTTGCATTTGAGTAGGATTTCCCATAGCTGTATAATTTTATGAATTAATATATAAAGATAGAATTTCAGGGACCATGTATATGAAAGAGGCAGTTTGGAGACCCCCCTGGATTCCCTAAGATCTTATGACTTGGGTTGTCCATTCAGCTTTCATGTAGGGCTAACTTGGGTGATTAATGTCATTTTGGGGGCTGGTAAGTGAACTCTTGGCTTCCCAACAGATCCTTGGTTAACCATGAGGCCCAAGGAGGACAAAGAAAGGCCATCAGTTCTTTCATGGGGGGAGGAATAAGAGTTTGAATCAAGTTCAGCTCTGAGGGACAGAAATCCCCAAAATGACAAGACTTAATAAAGATATACATTTCTTTCTATTACATAACAGACATCCAACAGCAATCTAAGGCTAGAAGAATGGCTTCATTCATAAAAGTCTTCCAAAATGGACATAAGAGCTCCAGCCATCAGTTCTAAGGTCCATTTAACAAGATAAGGGAAGATCACTAATTATTAGAGAAATGCAAATCAAAACTACAACAAGGTATCACCTTACACCAATCAGAATGACCATCATCAAAAAATCTATAAACAATAAATGCTGGGAAGATGTGGAGAAAAGGGAACCCTCATACACTGTTGGTGGGAATGTAAACTGATACAGCCATTCTGGAGAACAGTATGGAGAATCCTTTAAAAACTAGGAATAAATCTATAGTATGACTTAGCAATTCCACTACTGGATACATACTCTGAGAAAGCCACAATTCCAAAAGACACATGCATTCCGATGTTCACTGCAGCACTATTTACAATAGCCAGTACATGGAAGCAATCAAGATATCCATCTGCAGATGAATGGATAAATAAGATGTGGTACATACATACAATGGAATATTACTCAGCCATAAAAACGAATACATTTGTGTTAGTTCTAGTGAGGTGGATGAACCTAGAGCCTGTTATGCAGAGGGAAGTAAGTCAGAAAGAGAAAAATATATCATATATTAATGCACATAAATAGGATCTAGAAAAATGGTATCAATGAACCTATTTGCAAGGAAAGAATGGAGATACAGATGTAGAGAACAGACTTGTGGATGCAGTGGGGGAAGGAGAGAGAAGGATGAATGGAGAAAGTAGTATTGACATATATGCACTATCATGCGTAAATAGATCACTGGTAAGAAGTTGCTACAACACAGGGAGCCCAGCCTGGTGCTCTGTGATGACCTGGAGGGGTGGGATGGGGGGAGAGGAGGGAGGCTCAAAAGTGGAGGGATATATGTATAATTACGGCTGATTCATGCTGTTGTGGCAGAAACCAACACAACATTGTAAAGCAATTTTCCTGCAATTAAAAATTAAATAAAAAATGAGATAAAGGAAGAGATAAAGAAAGGTGGGTCTTTCTCCATTTAAGACAGTCTCTGAAGTCTTACATAACACTTCCACTCATATCTCATTAGCTAACCTGATATTTTTAGTTAACCTAAATAAAAGGGAGGCTAGGGCTTCCCTGATGGCTTGGTGGTAAGGAACCCGCCTGCTAATACAGGAGGCACAGCTTCTATCCCTGATCCGGGAGGATTCCTCATGCCACGGAGCAACTAAGCTCATGCACCACAACTACTGAGCCTGTGCTCTTGAGCCCAGGAACCGCACTACGGAGCCCACATGCCACGACTACTGAAGCCCGTGTGCCTAGGGTCAATGCTCTAAAACAAGAGACGCTACTGCAATGAGAAGCCCGCGCACCACAACTAAAGAGAAGCCCCCACTTGTTGCAACTAGAGAAATAACTACACAGCAAGACCCAGCACAGCCAAAAATAAATAAAGAAATGAAATTATATATAGGCCTGGCGTGCTGGAGTCCATGGGGTCGCAAAGAGTCGACACAACTTAGCAACTGAACAACAACGACAAC
This sequence comes from Antilocapra americana, assembly GCA_007570785.1. Lineage (NCBI taxonomy): Eukaryota > Metazoa > Chordata > Mammalia > Artiodactyla > Antilocapridae > Antilocapra > Antilocapra americana. The sequence goes on from ML662445.1 coordinate 43,264,496, forward strand.
AATCTATTTTAAAGAGTACAGGGGAAGTGGATTTGACCCCCAGGACAGTGTGAGGGCAGTGGTGAGAGGTTATGTCTCTTGTCCAGGTTCACAGAGCCTGCGGGCAGAGGAGCTGAGATCTAAATCTGGGTGAGTCTGGCCCCGACCCCCATGGGATCACAAAGAATCGGACATGACTTAGCAAATGAACAATGTATTTTAAAAAGGGAGGTTGGAAGAAATCATCTTCTGGGGGGAAGAGAAGGAAGGATGACCTACGACAGCTGGTGGTTTCCACGTCAGGAGCTAGTCAGCCACCAAGAAGGGTTAATGACCCTCGAGAATTTCAGTTCTGAGATTTATATACTGACCTAGCCTCTTGGGAATCTCACTGTGATATCTTCAGATTCTTAAACATAGTTTTTAATGTCGTTAGAAAAGCTGCAGATGAGAGTTGCGTAAGTCATAATGAGTTTGAACTTTAAAAATACATTTGTACTCAATGGTATGCTACAAAGTTCCTATTTTCTTTTTAACCTTTTAAAAAAGTATAGCATATGTACAGAAAAGTGCACAAATCAAGGAGTACAGCTCCATAAATTATCACAAAATAAAGACACCTAGGTAAGAAAAAAAAATCCTTTCCTTTTCTCAATTTGTATTTGCAACTCTGTGTTTGCCCCATCTTCTATTCTGCTCTCTTCTGCTCTCCTCACTTCCCAGGCCTCCTAGATACCCTGGGCCTGGAGGCAGGTAATCTTTTAAGGTTGTTGTGCTTCCCATGTGGTGGGAGTGGTAAAGACCCCACCTACCCAAGCAGGAGACTAAGAGACGCGGGTTCAATCCCTGAGTTGGGAAGATCCCCTAGAGAAGGAAATGGCAACCCACTCCAGTATTTTTGCTTGGAGAATCCCATGGAGAGAGGAGCCTGGTGTGGGCTAGAGTCCATAGCAGCATAAACAGCCAGGCACAACTGAATCGGCTTAGCATGTACACAGGCTTGCGCCTTCTGGACAGCGTGACCTTTGGAGCCAGTTACCTAGGTCAGGATCTCAGCTCTTCTGCCCGCAGGCTCTGTGAACCTGGACAAGAAACATAACGTCTCTCACCCCTGCCCACACACTGCCCTGAGGGTCAAATCCACTGGTCTCCGTCCTCCCCACAGGACCTGTGCATGCTGGCCCTCCACATACAGTGTCCCCTGCGACAAGCCACTGCACTTTCATTTTTGTGCTTTTGGCTGGGCCTTTTAAAAACCCTGTGAGACAACACTCATTATTTCTGTTTCACAGATTGACGCCACAGTGCCCACTGAGGCCACATGACTTGCACAGTGTCACACATCCAGTCAGCACCACAGGGAAGGGTGGACCCTGGGCTCTGGGGCTGGGCCAGCCACGACCTGGAGCCGCAGCCCTCCTGCCCCGGAGGTGCTAAGGTTGGGGTGGGAGTTCAGACTGGCCCACAGCCCCGTGGCCATCCAGGTGCTTTGGTGGCCCAGGGGTCCCTGGTTCTTTAAGAGACCCACTGTCAGCCTCACCAGAAGGCTTCTGAAACAGACGCAGATACCAACCTTGTAACAATGGCTAATAAAAACAGCTCCCTCCACAGCCTTGCATTCCAGTGGTGCCTAATAATAGCTGCAGACATGAGTGAGGAATTCATTGGCTGTGTAGAGTGCGTGAGACCTGCCAGGATCAGATGGAAGGCAGAGCGGTCAGGGCCAAGGCAGGGTGTGCAGCCAGGGCGGGGGCGGGGCTGGAAACTGGGCACCTGGCCGGATGAGGAGGGCAGTGGACTAAAGCCGGGCCCCGTCATGGCCGAGTCAGCAAAGCTGGGCGACTCAGGCCATCATCAGACAACACCACTGAATGGTGACCCCCCTCCAGGTGCCCGGGGATACCGGGGCAGGTGTTTGGAAACTCAAGGGAGTTTTGGAAGAAAACTCACTCTTTCCAAGCTGCTCAGACATTTATTTAGAATTGGGTCAGTCCTCATGTTATAGACATGAGACTGATAAGCAAGTAACCCAGGAGCAGAGGCCTTGCGACATCCAGAGGGATTGCAGAGGACCAGGACGAGCGCCTTCCTTGAGCAGCAGTTGGGCCAAGCCCCGTGCTTCCTCCGTGGAATCAGTCCTCTCACTGTCTGCCCTCCTCACCTAGATCCGTTCCATCCCTGCCTTTTCTCTTCTCCACGAAGCTCTGGGAAACAAGACCTTCGGGTGCTCAGAGCGGAGGCAGCTGACCACAGTGCTCCCTTGTGTCACTTCATTTCATCTGCACGGTCTTACAAGGCAGGAACTATGATCATGTCCATACACACAAGGACACTGCGGCACAAAAGGTGCAGCAACTTGTCCAAGGTGACACCGTGGGTTAAGAGGTGAGCGTGGAACCTGACCTCAGGCCACCTGGTTCTAGAGCCCACCCTTCTACTTCAGCTGCAATCTAACTTACACTGCAGGGTTCAGGCTCCCGAGACTCCTGCACTGCCTTCCAGGCCACCCCCAGGGCCCGGGGCAGGGCTGTCAATTAAAGGTCCGGTATGTGGCCCCCTGCCTCCCCTCCAACTGGTCTCCCACCACTTTGCTGGAAGATGCGAATGCCCATTCAGAAGGCATAGCCTCTGGCCGGCCGCACAGCCCTCACCCGTCTGGGCTCACACACTTCTCCCCGCTCTGTCCAGCAGTCCCCAGTGCTGTGCAAGGCAGAAGAGAGGGCTGGCTGAGAGCGTGAGCCCCGGAGCCAGCCCGCTGGGGTTCTACTGCCAACCCAGCCAGTTACCATTATGGTCCCCTCAGATAAGTTTCTTGACCTCTCTGAGCCTGTTTCCTTATTTGTGATATAATAAAGAAAATACCTTCCAGAATTATGGTGAGGAGTGAGAGTAGGCATACCAATTCCTTAAAAAGGAGCTGGCCACAGAGGAAGTATTTAGGAAATCTGAGCACTTACTGTGACCACATCTTGTTACACAGACTCTGAAACCATAAAATCAGAAATACTGCTTTCTAACCACAACTTTCTGCTTTTTATTCTTAAAGATCTCCTGCCCTCAGTAGGCTACTCTGCTGTGTCCAAAGGGCCAGAATCCTCATTCCCAGTTGCATTGGCCACCTCTTAACTTTTTTCCTACTTAGTTCAGATACCATGATCAATCACTTTACTGCCATCCGTACTATTACCCACAATTTCCTCATACTTGATCTGCATCTGTTAGTATTAGGTTCAGTGACATATAGTAAAAAACTCAAATTAGCAATTCTTAAGATCATTAGAGTTTATTTCTCTCTCACATAAGAGGAATCCCAACCGGGAGGTGGGCTGGTGTCTCTAACTGGATCAAGGACCCATGCTCTTCTCTTGCTGTTTGCACAGTGTCCCATAGTCCAAGATGGCTGTTTGAGTACCAATCTTGGTGTCAGCATTCCGGGCAGCATAACAGAGGAAGGGAGGGGAGAGGAAAACAAAGAGCCTCAGCAGTCTATCCTCCTGCTCTGGAACCTTCCCATCCAACACTCTCCTCTTACCTCTCATCGTCCTGCAGCCAGTCACAGAGGTACACCTAGTTGCTGCTTCATTCCTGTTCCAAATAAAAGGAAGAAGGGGGAGGATGGTCCTACCACTGTACATGCTTTGTCAATGCTCCGCCAGTGATGACTTCACCATCCACTTCTGCTTCCAGGCTGTCCCCATGGCTGGAGAAAACAGTAGTCATGCTGACAGAGGCCCCCACTCCTGGACAAGGCCATGTCCCTCTCTTTTGCACACTTTTCCGAAACCCATTTCCCACTGCTGTTCCTGGCAGAAGGTCTGGCCTCTCCTCCCATTTCTCAGCCATCCTTCTCGTCCTTCTGAAGCTGGTCCAGCTGCACCAGCGGGTGCCCAGGCCAGAGCATCCCCTCTCTCTCTTGCAATCTCACAGTAGCGCCCAGCCCAGAGCTTTGTACAGATGAGTACAAAGAAGGGAGCGAATGCACTCACAGCTAATGGCTTGAGCCCTTAGCTGCTCCCATGATGCTACAGGATCTCTAGGGCTCCGTGCAGAGGAGGCCCGGGGCAGGCTGACTGGGACCATCCCAGGGACAGGTTTCCCTCAGTAGCCCCTCAGTTCCTGATGAACTGAGCTGCTGATGAACCTCGGAATACTGGGAGTCCCCCATGCAGCAAGCTCAGAAGCCGGCTCTGCAGCCCCCTCTGCCAGGACACTTATCAGAGGCCCCTGGGGCTCAGTTCCCACTAGCAGGTGGCCCTGGGGATTCGATTCTCAGCAGAGAGAAAGCACCTCAAGAGAGAAAGCCAGTATTCCCCCACGGAAAACGGCTCCCTTGCATTCTTGGCTGCTGGTGAGGACCATCTGGGTGGGGACGTCCCTGGGTTCAGGGACCGAGTGAGGTCGCCACCCTACTCTTCGGTAAATGGAGGGGAGCACCAAACTTTGAAGCCCTCCAGCTCACCTGCTCAAAGCCTTGAATCCTGAGGTGCTGGGCGCCCAGGCCTGGGGTGCGGCTCTGAGGGTTCATGCTGTTCCCAGGGCCCCGCATCACCTACCCACCTCCGCTCCCTTTGGGGCTTGTGAGTGCTTTGGTCAGGAAAACGCTTAGCAGCTAAGGGTTCCTACTCAGAGTGAGAAGTCTGACTTAGAGGTTGCTATAAAAAGGAACAAAAATAACAGATGTGCCTCTTGGTCTGTCTTTATGTTCCTTGTTTCATTTATCACACACATCTTGTAATAGCTACTCATTTTCACATTCGCCTCCGTCACTTCCTCCCTCCAACGTGAACTACTTAAAATAACAACTGCCACTGAGGGTCAGCCTCAGAGCAGCGCAGAGAGGGCAGCTGCTCCGGGGAAGCCTCAGGTGACCTTTGCCCCCAAGGTCCTCACCGCCTCTCTGGCCTGTCAGCAGCCAGAAGTGGCGCTGAGTAAGGAAGCCTGGGGATTCCCTTTCCCCTGCAGAGGCTGGGATGACATTGGAAACGTTCCTGAGGACAAAGTTAGCTAAAGGAACGCAGGAGAGAGCAGAACACAGACCACCTGGCCAGAGATAGGACCCGTTCCTGTCCAATACATGCCATCAGCATGTGGTGTGGCCGTGGGCAAAGTGCTTCCCCTCTCTGGGTCTCAGACTCTCCCTCTGTAAGATAAGTCTTTTGTGCGGGGTCCAGCCCTGGAGCCTCTCCAACACTCAGCTGTTGTCGTTGTTCAGTCGCTCAGTCATGTCTGACTCTTTGCAACCCCACGGACTGCAGCACGCCAGGCCTCTCTGTCCTTCACCAACTCCTGGAGCTTGCTCAAACTCATGTCCATTGAGTCGGTGATGCCATCCAACCATTTCATGCTGCCCCCTTCTCCTCCTGCCCCCAGTCTTTCCCAGCATCAGGGTCTTTTCCAATGAGTCAGCTCTTCGTATCAAGTGGCCAAAGGATTGGAGCTTCAGCATCAGTCCTTTTTAATGAATATTCAGGGTTGATTTCCTTTAGGATTAGCTGGTTTGATCTTGCAGTCCCCCCCTCCTAAATCTCTTCATCCCTTACCAATTAGGCTTGCCAATGCCTTAGCCATCTGCCTGCTCACATCATGCCTACTCTAGTGTAGTAGACTCTGGACTGTTCTTCCAGACCCCCCTGTCAGCCCCTACAGTCTGTTCTCCTTATGGCCACCAGACTTTTCTCAGGGCTGATTTCATATGCTGTTTAAAATCCATCACTCTCCACTGCATTCAACTCTCCAGCCAGGCATGTGATGACTGTCACTGTCTTACCCTATCTTTCTTTCTATGGCTTTCAACTTCATTCACAAAAAGTTTTTGAGCACCTGCTATGTGCCAAGCACTGTTCTAGGAGCTCGGGACATAGGGCATGCTAAGTCACTCAGTCGCGTCCAACTCTTTGCAACCCTTTGGACTGTAGCCCGCTGGGCTCCTCTGTCCATGGGACTTTTCAGGCAAGAATACTGGAGTGCGTTGCCGTATATCATAGACCTTTAATGCTTGGTTCAATTGTCACCTCTACTCACTTCACTCTTCATGTCCAACTGCAGGCTGAGCTCTTTGCCTCCTCCTCTGTGTGAAACTGCCCTACCTGGCCAGACTGTGTGAACTGAGATCAGGAACTTCGTGTGTGGTATGAGGTAGAGGTCAAGGTCCATTTTTGTTCCATAAGGACCTTCAGTTAGTCCAATACCATTTATTGAAAAGACATTTTTCACCCATTGAAAAGGATTAGTGCTTTTTCAGAATAGCAAGTTATACTTTTAATATATATATGGATTTACTCTTGGGTTTGATATTCCATTCCATTGTTCTATTTAATTACCCATATGCAAAATACATATTGATTCATCTATTGTAACTTTATAGTATATCTTGAAATCCAACCATAAAAGTCCTCCAACTTCAGTCTTTAAGATTTTGCTTATTCTAGGCTCCTTTGCAATTTCAAATATTAATACATTTAGAGAATCAGCTTTGATAAATAGAAGTTGACATTTCTACAAAACTCCTGATGTAATTATAATTGGGATGCCATTTACAGATGGCCAACAGGCACACAAAAGGGTGTTCAATATCACTAATTACTAGACAAATTCTAATCAAAACTACAATGAGGCATCACCTCACACCAGCCAAAATGGCCATCATAAAAATGTCTACAAATAATAAGTGCTAGAAAGGGTACGGTAGTAATGTAAATTGGTACAGCCACTATGGAGAACAGTATGGAGTGTCCTTTAAAAATTAAAAGTAGAGTTATCATATAATCTAGTAATCCTACTCTTGGGCATATATTCAGAAAAAAGCAAAAACTCTAATTTGAAAAGATACATGCACTCCAATGCTCACAGCAGCACTATTTGCAATAGCCAAGACATGGGAAGCAACCAAAATGCCCATCAACAGATAAACACATAAAAAAGATGTGGTTTATATACACAGGGGACTATTTTGCTCAGCCATAAAAAAGAAGGAAATATTGCCATTTGCAGCAAAAGAGATGGACCTAGAGATTAACATCATAAGTCATACAGAAAAAGACAAATATATGATATTACTTATATGTGGAATCTAGAAGATAATACAAATGAACTTATTTACAAAACAGAAATAGATTCACAGACATAGAAAACAAACTCATGGTTACCATGGGGAAAGGGGCAGAGCAGGATAATTTGGCAGTATGGGGTCAACAGGTACACATTACTATATATAAACTACATAAACAACAAGGATTTACTGTATAGTACAGGGAACTATATTAAATATCTTGTAATAACCTATAATGGCCAATAATCTGAAGATCATATGTATATACATATACAGACACACATACCCATATATGAATCACTTTACTGTACACTTGAAAGTGACACTATATTGCAACTTAACTAAATTTTTAAAATTTAAATTTAAAAAAACAAAATAATTTGGATATCATCTTAACAATATGATATCTGAAATATATTGTCTTCCAGTCTATGAATATAGAATACATCTTCATTTGTTCATAGTTTATTGAATTTTTCCTCAATATTTTGTAGTTCTTGGCATAGAGGACTCCCACATCTTCCGTTAAATTTCTTCCTAGGTATTTTATGTTTTTTTTATGTTATTGTAAATGGCATTTTTAAAACAAACTATTTTAGAACAATTTTGATATAGTACAGAATTCCTATATATTTCACAAATTCAGTTTTCCCTTTGTCAACAGCTTACAGTAGTATGGTGTATCTGTAGCAATCAATGAATTCATGTTAATACACTGTTATTAAGTAGAACTCAGAGTTTATTCAGATTTTCTTATTCTTTTCTTTTTAGACTTTATCAAGATTTCATGCCTTTAATTTGCAATGTTTTACCTTTATAAAATTTGGTTTCTAAGAATATTTAATTTGTTAGACAGTGATACAGATTTTCTTTGCTTTTATTAGTTTTTTCCCCCAATTTTTTAAACAAATATTTATTGTGTCAGTAGATAACTGTATTTCTTTTACGAGGACATATCTTTGCAATATGAAAACAGATTTTATTAACAATAGAGTCATTAACTTGCAACTGGACACTCAACAGCATTTTGTTAAGCAACCTTTTATGGAGAGTCAAAAATCAAAAATATGAAACTTGCCCTGGCACCTCATTATTACAACTTGCTTTGATGATCACGACCATTGTACACTCCATCGGAGCCTTCTGCGCATCAGTGTCTCATTGAAGCATCTTCTGGAGCTTCCCAGGAGGCACTAGTAGTAAAGAACCCAGCTTCCAATGAAAGAGACCCAAGAGATGCAGGTTCGATCCTGGGTTGGGGAGACCTCCTGGAGGGGGATATGGCAGCCCTCTCCAGTATTCTTGCCTGGGGAAGCCCATGGACAGAGAAGCCTGGCGGGCTACAGTCCATGGGGTCACACACAGTCAGACGTGACAGCACAGCATGACATGAGCCATCTTTTCATTTTTTTAAATAATTTAAAAAGTTTATTTTTGTTCTTTTGATATCATACACATAGCATAAAATATGCTATTTTAATCATTTTTAAGTGCACAGTTTAGTCAGTGGCATTAAGCACATTTACACTATTGTTCAACCATAGAACTTTTTCATTTTGTCAAATTGAAACTCTGTTGCCATTGAGAGATAATTCCCCATTTGCCACTCCTCCACCCAATTTCTGGTCATCACGATTCCACTTTCCAAGTTCAGACTCATCTCTTCTCACTTTGCATGAAGTCTGAGTTTTACAGATTTCCTTAAACTAAAGCCCTTTTCCTTTTCCAGGATCTCATCCAGTGTACAACATCACATCTACTCATCCTGTCTCCATAGGTTCCTCCTGGCTGTGACGGTTTCTCAGATTTTCCTTATTTGTAATGACCTTGATTGTTTTGAGAAGTACTGGTCAGGTATCTTGTAGATTACCCCTCAGATGGGTTTGTCCAATGCTTTTCTAATAACTAACCTAGAGGGCAAGAGGACCAAAGTAAAGTGCTATTTTCACCATATCATATCAGAGTTATATGCTATCAACACAACTAATCATTCCTGATTTTACCTTCTTGGATCACCTGGCTGAAGTGGTGTTTATCAGGCTTCTCCACTGTAAAAGTACACTTTTCCCATCTCCACACTACACTCCCTACACATTCTTTGGAAAGAAGTCACTGTGGTTAGCCACACTTTAGGAGTGTGGAAGTAGTGTATATACGTAAGTTATTTGAAATTCTTCTGCATGGGTGATCTGTTTCACCCTCATTTACTATGTTATTCAGTAATTTGTTTATAATAGTATGGACTCATTTATTATATATTTTGGATTATAAACTAATACTACTTTATTTTGTTGCACAAATGGTTCCAACTTTGAGCCCTTGGGAGTTCTTTCATTTCAGATTCATTAAAGTATAGGTTGCTTTGACACACCCCCCATTAAAGTGTTTTTGGTTTTGCTTGTTTGCACTTACTCCTAGCACTTAGTCTCTGGCACTGCAGGATGCTCAAGATTCATTGTGTATATCTTCTGCCCCAGTCCTAGAATCAGCCATTTCACTAAGGACCCTTGCTCCTGCTCATTCAGTTCAGTTCAGTCACCCAGTCATATCCAACTCTTTGCAATCCCATGGACTACAGCACACCAGACCTCCCTGTCCATCACCAACTCCTGGAGCTTACTCAAACTCATGTCCATCAAGTCGGTGATACTATCCAACCATCTCATTCTCTGTCACCCCCTTCTCCTCCTGCCTTCAATCTTTCCCATCATCCAAGTCTTTTCAAATGAGTCAGTTCTTCGCATCAGGTGGCCAAAGTATTCGGGTTTCAGCTTCAGCATCAGTCCTTCCAATGAATATTCAGGACTGATTTCCTTTAGGATGAACTGGTTGGATCTCCTTGCAGTCCAAGGGATTCTTAAGAATCTTCTCCAGCACAAGAGTTCAAAAGCATCAATTCTTTGGTACTAAGCTTTCTTTATAGGCCAACTCTCACATCCATACATGACTACTGGAAAAACCATAGCTTTGACTAGATGGCCCTTTGTCATCAAAGTAACATCTCTGCTTTTTAATATGCTGTCTAGGTTGGTCATAGTTTTTCTTCAAGGAGCAAACGTCTTTTAATTTCATGGTTGCAGTCACCATCTGCAGTGATTTTGGAGCCCAAGAAAATAAAACCTGTCACTATTTCCATTGTTTCCCCATCTATTTGCTATGAACTGATGGGACCATATGCCAGGATCTTCATTTTTTGAATGTTGAGTTTTAAGCCAGCTTTTTCACTCTCTCACTTTCATCAAGAGGCTCTTTAGTTCTTCTTCACTTTTTGCCATAAGGGTGGTGTCATCTGCTTATCTGAGGTTATTGATATTTCTCCCGGCAATCTTGATGCCAGCTTGTGCTTCATCCAGCCCAGCATTTCGCATGATGTACTCTGCATAGAAGTTCAATAAGCAGGGTGACAATATACAGCCTTGATGTACTCCTTTCCCAATTTAAACGTGTCTGTTTTTCCATGTCCATTTCTAACTGTTGCTTCTTGACTTGCATACAGGTTTCTCAGGAGATAGACAGGTAAAGTGGTCTGGTATTCCCATCTCTTTAAGAATTTTCCAGTTTTCTCTTTAAGAATTGATCTACACAGTCAAAGTCTTTAGTGTAGTCAATGAAGCAGTAGTGGATGCTTTCCTGGAATTCCCTTGCTTTCTCCATGATGCAACAAGTGTTGGCAATTTGATCTCTGGCTCCTCTGCCTTTTTAAAATCCAGCTTGTACATCTACAAGTTCTTGGTTCACATACTACTGAAACCTAGCTGAAGGATCTTGAGCATTATCTTGCTAGCCTGTGAAATAAGCACAATTGTATGGTAGTTTGGACATTCTTAGGATTTCCCTCATAGCTCAGTTGTTAAAGAATCCACCTGCAATACAGGAGACTCCAGTTGGATTCTTGGGTCAGGAAGATCTGCTGGAGAAGGGATAGGCTACCCACTCCAGTATTTTGGGGCTTCTCTTGTGGTTCAGCTGGTAAAGAATCGCCTGCAATGAGGGAAGCCTGGGTTTGATCCCTGGGTTGGGAAGATCCCCTGGAGGAAAAAAAGGCTACCGACTCGAGTATTCTGGCCTGGACAATTCCATGGACTGTATAGTCCATGGGGGTCACAGAGAGTCAGACACGACTGAGTGACTTTCACTTTGAACATTCTTTGCATTTATTTCACAGGCTAGCAAGGTAATGCTCAAGATCCTTCAGCTAGGTTTCAGTAGTATATGAACCAAGAACTTGCAGATGCACAAGCTGGATTTTAAAAAGGCAGAGGAGCCAGAGATCAAATTGCCAACACTCACTGGATCATACAGAAAACAAAAGAATTCCAGAAAAACCTCTACTTCTACTTCACTGAGTACGCTAAAGCCTTTGACTGTGTGGATCACAACACACTGTGGGAAATTAAGAGACAGGAATACCAGACCATGTTACCTGCCTCCTGAGAAACCTGTATGTAGGTCAAGAAGCAACAGTTAGAACCAGACATGGACTGGTTCAAAATTGGGGAAGAAGTATGTGAACACTATATATTGCCACCTTGCTTATTTAACTTATATGCAGAGTACATCATGTGAAATGCCAGGCTAGATGAAACACAGGTTGGACTCAAGACTGCCGGGAAAAATATCAACATCAGACATGCAGATGATACCACTCTAATGGCAGAAAGCAAAGAAGAACTTAAGAGCCTCTTGATGAGGGTGAAAGAGGAAAGTGAAAAGGCTGGCTTAAAAAACTCAACATTCAAAAAACTAAGATCATAGCATCTCATCCCCTCACTTCATTGCAAATAGAAGGGGAAAAAGTGTAAACAGTGGCAGATTTTTGTTTTCTTGGGCTCCAAAATCACTGTGGACTTGACTGCAGCCATGAAATTAAAAGATGCTTGCTCCTTGGAAGAAAAGCTATGACAAACCTAGACAGAGTACTAAAAAACAGAGATTTCACTTTGCCAACAAACTTTCGTCTAGTCAAAGCTATGGTTTTTTCAGTAGTCATATATGTATGTGAGAGTTGGACTATAAAGAAAGTTAAGTGCCAAAGAATTGATGCTTTTGAACTCTGGTGCTGGAGGAGATTCTTGAGAGTCCCTTGGACTGCAAGGAGATGAAACTAGTCAATCCTAAAAAAAGTCAGTCCTGAATATTCATTGGAAGGACTGATGCTGAAGCTGAAACTCCAATATTTTGGCCACCTGATGCGAAGAACTGACTCATTTGAAAAGACCCTGATGCTGGGAAAGGTTGAGAGCAGGAGGAGAAGGGGGCGACAGAGGATGAGGCAGTTGGATGGCATCACCGACTCAATAGACATGAGTTTGAGCAAACTCTAGGAGATGATGAAGGACAGGGAAGCCTGGAGTGCTACAGTCCATGGGGTCACAAAGAGTTGGACACGACTTAGCAGCTGAACAACAGTCTGAGGACTAAGCAAGGAGATGCAGGTGAAGAGACGTAGCCAGTGATTGAGTAAGAGTGGCATGAGGCAGCTTGAATTCAAATCTCATTTTCTGCAGCTAGTAGCTGTGACTCTGGGTGAGTAATTTCACATCACCTCATCCTTGTCTCACCCTGGCAGGGTCACTGTGCCTGACTGTGTGTGATGACTAGGGCCTGGCACAGAGGAAAGGTTCCCTAAATGTTAACTGTTGTATTATTAGACAGTCAATGGCTAATTCTTTTCTGTTTTCTGGCCTGCATAGCAGGAGTGGATTTGCTCATAGCCTGCAGCATTTGTGTGCATTTCCTTTAAATAAATATAATCCTCCTTGCACCTCCACCCCACCCCCACCCTCAGAGGAAGCAGGAAATTCAGCCTCAAATATACGGAGAGTTCTCCCTACTCCCATACTCAAGAGGCACTCAGGTCTGAGAGATCCCAGGTATAGATCACCGTTTACTGTGGACACTCGGGAGTGAGGTCCTTTGGATCCGAGTAGGAAGTGTTACTGGCACACCTTTGGCTGACCCTGGCAGTCCCCCACTCAACCCCTTGGGCAGTCTCTCTCAACTGGGTCACCACTAGAAATTCACCGTCTCCCTCCCAGGCTTGGAAGACTGTCTCAGTGCAGGTGGGGAGAACCCAACCTCCCCAAATCCTGCAGAACCTGCAGCGACACTCCCTCAAAGGGTGGGTGGGGGCAGTCAGCAGGGCCAGGTGACTTTCTAACCTAGCAGGCAGGCCGGGGGCTGGAATCCACTGGAGTGACAGGTTGTCTGAGTGTAAGGGGGGGAGGGAGTCGGCGGGGGGGAGGGGGGCAGGGGGAGGGCAGAGAAGGAAAAGGAACCAGAGTTTCAATATTTATTTTTCCTGCTACCCATACACTTGAAAACAGCCTCCTGTAGACAGGAGGCTCTGGAATAAATTCGCCCTCTCTGCGGGCACGTGACCGAGGCTCAGCATTCTGCAGCTTCCTGCGGGTTCCTTCTCCTACTCATCCATTCTTGGCATTTATCCTACCTCCAGGCACTGTGGCTCTGCACCTTAGAATCTCCCCTCCCCTCTCCCCTGCCCCCGGCTTTTACAAAATGTCCACGAGGGACCTTCAGAAGTTGACTGAATTGGTCTGTGGTGGGGCCAAGCCACAGGTTAATTTGTGAAAACTCCCCAGGTGACTGTGATGTGCAGGCAGGGCTGGGAACCACTGAGTAAAGAGCTTGTGGATTTTGGATGAAATGGGTGAATTTGCAGTGTCCTTTGACGCCTCCCTGCTCTTACCTCCTGAGCCTCATGTAAGATGGTTACTGATCCTCCAGGGGCAGTGGGGCCTGATGGGAAAGGTCTTGAATTGGAAATCAGCATGGAGTCCTGTTTGACCTTTGGTGAACAAACAGTCTGCAGCTTGGTTTCCCTTTGAAAGGGGCAATGAGAGAAACTTCTGCCATATATATTCCTCATGGGAATTATGGGATATAGCTGAGGAAAAGGGTTCTATAAAAGGCTATTTTTTAATATCCCTAATAACGTCAGTACCACAGTGCAGGCAATGTGTTTTAATATCTTTACCTCTCTGTCAAGCTCACAGCAATTTTACCTGTAATCCTAATGGAGAACAGCAATTTGGGGGCAGGGAGGGGATTGCCTAATCAATAAGACCAATAAAATGTAAGCTTGGCACTAGCTGCAAAGTAAGAAAAGTATAATAACCTTATTATATGTAAAATATATCCAATTAGAAAATATACTAAAACTGAGTGGAAAATAGGAGTTCATGTTGGCAAGTAATTTAATGCTGTATAATAATTTTATCAGCTTGCACTGCTTCATTACTATAGCTTTTTTACTTAGGTTCCATCTGTGGTCATCCCTAGGGACGAAAATAATGTTTGGCCCTAATTAGGGGCTTGGCAAATGAGCGCCATCTACTCTGAGACTTGTCTGTTGTTTAGTTGCCAAGTTGCGTCCGACTCTTTCATGGCTCCATGGACTCTAACCCCCCAGGCTCCTCAGTCCATGGGATTTCCCACATAAGCATACTGGAGTGGGCTGCCATTTCATCTTCCAGGGGATCTTCGTGACCCAAGGATTGAACCCAAGTCTCCTGCATTGCAGGTGGATTCTTTATCACTGAGCCACTTGGGAAGCCCCCAAAGATTTAATAATCAGATAATTTTTAGTCACTTCCATAAGTTAAAAGGGAGTGTAGTCATAATGCTTAATAAGTACTAGATATTGTTCTGATAGCTTCACATGTTTTAATTCTCAAACATGACAAATCTCAAAGGAAGTACTTTTATTATCCTCATGTTACACAAGAGAAAACTGGAATATACAGTACTTAAGTAACTTCGCCAAAATCACACTAGTAAATCGCAGAGAGAGGAGGCAGGGCTGGAAATCAGGTAGTCCACACACCCACTTCAACAGGGTCCTACCAGACTGCTCAAGTCCAGATGAAAGGGCATGTCTGATTTAGCTTCCCTACTGATTCTTCTCCCTCCAGAAACCTCATTCCAAACTACAGAACACATGCCTTTCTCTGTGCCTCTGTGACGGTCAAAGAAGAATAGTTCCACCCAGCTGGTGAAGTGAAGTCAAAGACGCTCCACCACGTCCAACTCTTTGTGAGCCCATGGACTATACAGTACATGAATTCTCCAGGCCAGAATACCGGAGTGGGTAGCCTTTCCCTTCTCCAGGGGATCTTCCCAGCTCAGGGATCAAACCCAGGTTTCCCGAATTACAGGTGGATTCTTTACCAGCTGAGCCACCAGGGAAGCCCAAGAACACTAGAGTGGGTAGCCTATTCCTTCTCCAGCGGATCTTTCTGACCCAGGAATCGAACCGGGGTCTCCTGCATTGCAGGCGGGTTCTTTACAAACTGAGCTATAATGGAAGCCCAGCTGGTAAGTCCTAACAGTCAGAGGCATTTCAAGCATCAATTAATCAACAAATATTTACAGAATACCCATCAAAACATGGAGAAGGCAATGGCAACCCACTCTAGTAATCTTGCCTGGAAAACCCCCATGGATGGAGGAGCCTGGTAGGCGGCAGTCCATGGGGTTGCAGAGTCGGACACAACTGAGTGACTTCACTTTCACTTTTCAATTTCACACCTTGAATAAGGAAATGGCAACCCACTCCAGTGTTCTTGCCTGGAGAATCCCAGGGATGGGGGAGCCTTGTGGGCTGCCGTCTATGGGGTTGCACAGAGTCGGACACGACTGAAGTGACTTAGCAGCGGCAGCAGCATCAAAACATTAAGGGACAAAGAGCAGAGGAGGTAAGGTCTTTGCCTACAAGAGTTTTATCTTCTGGTGAGGGAGACCAACAAGTAGATAGTGCTGGGCCACAGAGTAATTGCTACAGTGGAGTGGAGCACTGGGTACTAGATCTCCCTGGAGAGATGGACCCAAAGCTTGGGAGGGCAGAGGTTGTTGGGTAAGTTTTCCTGGAGAAGTGGTTGCATATTAGGAACACATAGAAGTTTGTCAGATTGGAATCAGAAGCCAACCAGAATCTCTTGGGCCTGTTGACAAAGCCCCTAAAACAGTGGCTTCTAAAACAAGAGAATTAACGTCCCCTGGGAACTTGTTAGACTTTCCACTAAATCAGCCCAGAGGGGATTCTGATACAAAGTCAAGTTTCAGCCATGGTTTGAACAGGCATCAGAATTCCCTGGAGGGCTCCTGATCCATGTTCACAGAGCCTCACAACCTGACGGCTATGCTTCACCCTCAGCAGGTCTGAATAAAAAAATCTGCATTTCTGAGATTGTTTGTCTGTTGCTTCTTGGCTATTATTTTCTCCCATTCTGAAGGCTGTCTTTTCACCTTGCTTATAGTTTCCTTTGTTGTGCAGAAGCTTTTAATTTTAATTAGGTCCCATTTGTTTATTCGTGCTTTTATTTCCGATATTCTGGGAGGTGGGTCATAGAGGATCCTGCTGTGGTTTATGTCGGAGAGTGTTTTGCCTATGTTATCCTCTAGGAGTTTTCTAGTTTCTGGTCTTATGATTAGATCTTTGATCCATTTTGAGTTTATTTTTGTGTATGGTGTTAGAAAGTGTTCTAGTTTCATTCTTTTACAACTGGCTGTCCAGTTTTCCCAGCACCACTTGTTAAAGAGATTGTCTTTTCTCCATTGTATATTTGAAACATGTTAATTTTCATATGTGAAATCAATCGCCAGCCCAGGGCTGATGCTCGGGGCTGGTGCACCAAGATGACCCAGGGGGAAGGAATCAGGAGGGGGGTTCTGGAGGGGGAGCATATGTAAACCCATGGCAGTTTCATGTCAATGTATGGCAAAACCAACACAATAAAGAAAATTAAAAAAAAAAAAAAATCTGCATTTCTAGCAAGTTCCCAGAATGCACACTTGGAGAACCATTGCTCTAGATGAGAAGATGGCCAAACTGGAATCTGAAGGGTAATGATTGGTAAGGTGAAGAAGGCTGTGGGGAAAAGGAGGAAAACATGCTGATCTCTCCATTGTAATCTTCTACTTTATTTATTTCTACTCTCATTTTTTCCTATTTTTTGACTTATGCCAGTCTTGTTCTAATTCAGTATGAATGTTCGCCTCATCCCTTTTCAACCTGACTTTGCTAACATACATATTTGAGGCTATAAACTTCTAAGTATTACTCTAGATGCACCCCAAAATTTAGATATATTGTGTTTTGTCATTCAATTCTAAATACTTTCTAATCTCCAATAGTTCCTTTTAAAAATATTGAAGTATAGTTGATTTACAGTACTGTGTTAGTTTCAAGCATAGGACATAGTGATTTAGTTTTACCGATTATATTTCACTACAGGCTTTGGATTTTGGATGCAATTCCCTGTGCTATACAGTAAATCTGTATTGCTTACCTACTTTACATATAACAGTTTGTATCTTTTAATTCTATATTCCTAACTTGTCCTCTCTCCCCACTTTGGAAACCATATATTTATTTTGTCTGTAAGTCTTGTTTCTGTTTTGTATACAAAGTCACACAATTTCTTCTTGAACTCAGGAGTTATTTGGGCTTCCCTTGTGGTTCAGTTAGTAAAGAATCTGCCTGCAATGCGGAAGAAATGAGTTTGACCCCTAGGTTGGGAAGATCGCCTGGAGATGGGAAAGACTACCCACTCCAGTATTCTGGCCTGGAGAAATCCACGGGGTCACACATTTCTAGACATGCATTTTTTGCACTGATTTCTAGCTTAATTGAATTGTGGTTAGAGAAGGCAATGGGCTTCCCTGGTGGCTCAGTGGGTAAAGAATCCGCCTGCAATGCAGGAGAGCCGGGCTCCATCGCTGGGTCAGGAAGATCCCCTGGAGAAGGGAATGGCAACCCAATCCAGTATTCTTGCCTGGAGAATTCCATGGACAGAGGAGCCTGATGGGCTACTGTCCATGAGGTTGCAAACAGTTGCACATGACTGAGCAACATACTTCTATATTTGAACTGTTTCAAATTTTTATTAAATGTCCTATCTCTGCTATAAAAAAAGGTATGTTCGGCTGTTAATAGTCTATATATGTTCATTAAACATGTTTGTTAATGTTTAATTCTGTACATTTCTAATTTTTTAAATGTTTTTTCTATTCCTTAGAAAGAGAGATGTTGCTATTTCCTGTAATGACTGGATTTTTTTACTCTCCATGCAGTTCTTACATTTTCTACACAATGTATTTCGGCTAAGTCGCTAGGTACATTTAAAACTGTTTTATCTAATAAGTTTGTAGCTGTTTTGTTTGGTATTAATACAACTACCTCAAAATTCCCCAGGCCAAAGTTTGCTCTATCTTTTAAAGTCCAGCATTTTTGCATTCGTGTGTTTCAAATGTCTTTTGTAAACAGCATATTATTTGATATCTGACCGTCTTTGTTATACACCTGAAGCGGTTAGTCCATTTTCACTTCATGTAATTTTTGAGCTATGTGGATTTACATCAACTGCTTTTTTGCTTTCCATTTATCCCACAATTTTGATGTTTCTATCATTTGATTATTTTTTACATCCCATTTATTCCCCAACCAGTCTGCAAGTTGTTCCCTCTATCTTTTTTAAACAAGTACGCCAATAATGCCAACATGCAATCTAAAGCAAATTACTATCTTTATCCTCGTCTTTACCAATAAAAAGCCCATTCATCATTTCATTCTCATTCATATGCCACTCCTGTTTTTTTTATTTGGCTGCTTTGGGTCTTAGTTGCAGCTCACAGGATCTTTCACTGCAGTGCATGGACTCTCTAGTTGTGGGGTGGGCACTTGGTTGTTCTCCATCACATGAGATCTTAGTTTTCTAACCAGGGATCAAACCCATGTTGCCTGCATGGCAAGGCGGATTCGTAACCACTGCACCACTAGGAAAGTCCCTTGTGTAACTTATCATTCTTTTTTACCTTCTTAAAAATTCTACATTGAATTGTTAATTTATTAGACAGTATCTGCTAATCAGTCACTTTCTGTGACCTTTATTTCACATCTGAGCTCTTCCATATGGGATTCCTTCCTTCTATCCTGATTTATATCCTCTTCTAGTGAAGGTTTACTGGGGACAAATTGTCTTCAAGTGAAAATATATATTTTCTCATACTTGAAAGATATTTCTGCTTGGTACTGGGTTCTAGGTTATCTTTCTTCCAGTCTACACTGAAGTGTCCACTTCTGGCTTGCGTCATTGTTGATGAGAGATCATTGTCAGCTTAACTATCAAACCTTTGAAAATATCCGTTTTCTCTTTGATTTTAATAGTTTCCTCTTTATTTTTTGTGTTTTAAAGTCTTACTCTGATATGTCAAGGTGTGAATGCTTAATTTCTCTTTGGAATTTATTCCCCCCTGAATCTGTAGGATATCTTTCATCAGTTTTGAAAAATTCTCCGCCATGACTTCTTTGACTTTTGTCTCTTTCCCACTGTTTCTCTTCCTTTCTTTCGAGACATCAATTAGAAATATATCAGACCTTCTCTATCATCCAGACCTCATAACCTCATCTCTTTTTTTCAATTTTATACACATTTATTGATGATCTTTTTTTCTTTCCATTTTTAAAAAACTTAAGAAATGACACTAAGAGGATAAATCACACATGGTTCATTCCCTGAAGAGATCCAGGCAAACCACCTCGCAGAGCCTTGATATTCTCAACTTATAGAACAGGAATAATTACATTCATCATATAGATGGTGTGTGGATTACCTGAGAAAAAAGTAAAATAAATAAACATTTGGAAAAAAGTGTCATGCCAAAGAAAAGTAATATTTTATTTGCCTTAAATGTGCCTTCTTTTAAGGTTTAAGAGGAGCCTGAAAGAAGGGTGTTGAGTTTTAATGAATAAAACTGTTTACTCTCTTCAGATCCCTTCAGATTCTGTGCCTACTTCTTCTCAACCTAATATTTCAAAGCAAAACAATCCTGTTATTTCTAGTCTGGAACTGCACAGCAGCCTCTGCTGGTCCCTGCCCTTTGGGGAAATGTCCCAAACATTATCTGAAAGAACAAGTACCACAACTGTACACAACATTCTGCCAACAGATACATTTTACAACAGGTCTTATAAAATGGGAGAACATAACATATTCTTCAGTTCAGTTGCTCAGTCGTGTCCAACTCTTTGCGACTTCATGGACTGCAGCACACCAGGCCTCCCTGTCCATCGCCAACTCCCGGAGATTACTCCTGTCCATTAAATTGGTGATGCCATCCAACTCCCTTCTCCTCCTGCCTTCAATCTTTCCCAGCATCAGGGTCTTTTCAAATGAGTCAGTTCTTCGCATCAGGTGGCCAAAGTATTGGAGTTTCAGCTTCAGCATCAGTCCTTCCAATGAATATTCAGGACTGATTTCCTTTAGGATGGACTGGTTGGATCTCCTTGCAGTCCAAGGGACTCTCAAGAGTCTTTTCCAACACCACAGTTCAAAAGCAAAAAGCATCAATTCTTCGGCACTCAGCTTTCTTTATGGTTTAACTCAGAAATGAAAACAATAAGCATTAAATTTGCAAAAAAAAAAGAAAGAAAGAAAAACAAAACAGGAGACTAAGAAAAACAATGAAAATATAAAACATGTAAAAATTACCAAACGAGAAAAATGCAGGAAAAGTAAAAATAGAAAAATAAAAATATAAACAGAAAAGGTTAAAAATAACAAAATCACCACTGACAATAACCAAACAAAACACAACACACAAAAAATAATATTAATATCTGCCTGGGGCCTCCTCTATCAGTGTCCTTACTTCCAAAGTGAGACACAGTCAACCCTTGCCTCCCTAGGTGGCTTTTTGATATCTTTAGGTAGGTTTCTAGACCTGCTGTGGGCACTGTGGAGGCACTTCACTCTGACCTGGCCCAACTCCCAAATGCACTTGCCTCCAAAGTCCACTGCTGCTAAAGCTAGACGGGTCTCAATTGCACGAACACTCACTGGCTATTTAGATATTCCAAAGATGCAAGATCACAGGGATTTAACCCATAGCTTGTGCAGGTGCATGGAGAGATTTCACTTCCCCTTCCTCTGTCACATTGCCCCTGGGCTCAGCTTGGATTTTGGCCCCAACTTAGCTGTGTGGCACCCTCAGGGGTCTGTTCCCCACCCAGGTGAGAGGGAGCAAAAGCAACAGCCGATTGGGGCACACCCACTCACTCAGGCCGGAGTGGGGTAAGGCGGCCACAGCTGGGGTGTGTGCTAAGAGCCTGGGGCGGGCTCACTCTGGTGCAAATGCCCGTGGAGGCTGCTCGCCACCTGCATGCCACTCAATACTGGCGCCTCAATTCCTAGGCAGACACAACTTCCTCCAGGGGCATTCCTGGAGACAGAGCCCCTCACTGGCGTCTCATCTGATGTATCCACACAGCCAACAGTGGTCCTCTTTCCAGATCCAATCTCTTAACCCCATGCTTTAGCACTGGGCCCCTGCCAACACTCAACTCTTTTTTATATTTTTCATCTCATTATAGTTCTGAGCTGCATTTTTACTGACTTCTTCTGACGTATCCTGAAATGTCTTGATATTCGAAGTGCGGTCCTTGAATCTGGAGGAGTCTTCTCACCTCTGAGCTTTTTAGGAATGCAGAATTTCAAGAACCACTTTAAACATACAGAATCATAATCTGCTTTTTAATATCATTCCCAAGTGGTTTTTCCAGTAGTCATAGACAGATGTGAGCTGGACCATAAAAAAGACTGCTGAAGAACTGATGCTTCCAAATTCTGGAGCTGGAAAAGACTCTTAAGAGTCTCTTAGACAGCAAAGAGATCAAACCAGTCAATCCTAGAGGAAATTAGTCCTGAATATTCATTGGAAGGACTGATACTGAAGCTGAAATTCCAATACTTTGGCCACCTGATGCGAAGGAAGATTGAAGGCAGGAGGGGGCAACAGAGAATGAGATGGCTGGAGGGCATCATCGACTCAATGGACATGAATTTCAACAAACTCCAGAAGATAAGTGAAGGACAGGGAAGCTTGGCATGCTGCAGTCCATGGGGTTGCAAAGAGTCGGATACAACTGATCAAGCAAACTAAACTGAACCATATGATTTGCATGCACATTAAAGTTTGTAAAACATTTATATTGTTCATTTACTTTCAGATTTGTGTCCAATCTGTACAGTTTTCAATCATTTTCACCTCTACAAGTTCTATGTGTTATCTTAGTACTTAATTGGATATACTTAATAATTCATTCCTTGCATGTATTTTTCAGTCTTGTCTTTCACTTCATTGAACAAGCTGATGATCATTTTACAGTCTGTCCCTGATAATTTCATTATCTAAAGTCCCTGAAGGTTTTGGTTGTTTCATTGTTTCTTCCTCTGGGTCATTGTAAACTGAAGTTTTTTGTTTTACTTCAAGCAGCTCATTTTGTTTGGAATTTTCTTCTGGGGTGAATGTACGTTCTTCCAGAGTGAATCTGTATTTACATCTTCCGTCCATTCCCATTATGGAGGGTCACTAAATTCTCAGGTTGAAGTTTTAGTCAAAATATCTAATACTATGCATTCAAGCTACAAGACTGTGTGAATGTGAAGCCTTGAATGTGAAGCCTTGTGGTACTTTCCCTCCTTAGCTAAAAATTCAGATTCCTTGTGATTTCCTCACAGACTAGGATCACTTCTACCATCTTTATACTAAGGGTACAGCCCTTTCGGCTCTGGTTCTATTGGGAGATCACCACATAGATAACTCAGGACCTTTGAGATTTGCTTGCTATCATGCCCCAGAGCCTGTGAAGACCAAAGTCAGGTTGCTCTGGTCAACAAATAACTTCAACAAATAACTGCTGAAGCCAACTGCAGCAGTTTTGTTTTACTCTCTAGATATCCCATTTTCCTTCTTCCTTGAGAATTCCTTGATTTTATACTAGCTAATCAATGCTTCAAAGCTTCTTTTAAAAATATATTTTTTTAAATCTAAGACTCTTGGCTGTTCTAGCAGGAGCCTGGCTAGGTTCAAATAGGGGCCTGTTTGATCCTGGCCAGTTGGACAAAATCCAGTGTTATCAGGCGACTTTTCAAACTGCTGCTTGACACAATCTAATGTGTTAGGAAACCAATGTAATGAATGGGTCACACTCAGAATTTTAAAACAATAGAAATAAATATTAGAATAGAAAAATAGCTATGGACTCTGCAAGAACTAGACACTTCAATTTAATGTGTCAGGAAATCAATGTAGAGGGTCACAATCAGTATTTTCAAAAATAAAGATATTATAAATAACTACCAAAATAGATACCTAAGTGAGCAGACCCATGAACATTCTGCAAGAACTAGATATGTCTCAATAAACACTACAACCAACTGAGACAACTAGCACACAAAAAATAGTAAAGCACATGTGATGAATATATGAAACGGAAGGAACAGGTCATTTACTCTTTTGTAGAATGTTGTTTCATTTGATTTTTCTAGCATATGAAAGTCAACTTCTAGGTAGGCGCACCTTCTAGGTAGGTGCGGTGAGTGCTTAATCTCTGGCCTTGCGGCTTAGTTTTTTTCTCGGTTTGGACTCGAGGCCTCTGTCGCAACCATGCTCCGCCAGATCATCGGTCAGGCCAAGAAGCATCCTAGCTTGATCCCCCTCTTCATATTTATTGGAGCAGGAGGGACTGGAGCAGCACTGTATGTCATGAGCCTGGCATTGTTCAATCCCGATGTCAGTTGGGACAGAAAGAATAACCCAGAACCCTGGAACAAACTAGGTCCTAATGATCAGTACAAGTTCTACTCTGTGAATGTAGATTACAGCAAACTGAAGAAAGAAGGTCCAGACTTCTAAATGAAATATTTCACTATAAAGCTGCTTAGAATGAAGGTCTTCCAGAAGCCATCCGCACAATTTTCCACTTAACCAGGAAATATTTCCCCTCTAAATGCACAAAATCACGTTGGTGTATTGTGTTGGGGTTTACACTGATGAATAAATAGTCTGAAACTTGAAAAAAAAAAAAAGAAAGTCAACTTCTTTTAGGAGGGTTACTGCTATATTATCTGAGTTTTCTATTAACACAGTTTGTAGTTTATCAAGCTAAATGCACAGACCTATAATCTACTGTTGGTAAATATGTCGTTACTATGAGTCTCAATTAATGTGTGTTTTTCAGAAAGATTATCAATAATATTTTTAAGTGGAAAATAACAACTTAAAAGATATTGCAGTAACTAACATATTTCTTGACATTGTTAGTAACATGAATGTATTTATGACAATGGCTTAAACAAAATAAAATTAGTGTTATACATCATTTTTCTATCACAGACTTTTAATCATTACATTCCAGGAAAAAATTTGAAACATAAAGTTAGTGACTTCCTTTCCATCCAAGAGACTGGATTTATCCTTCTGCCTGTAACAATCAAAATATTCTCAAAGTGTATGGAACAACTGCTTCTTAGATGCTGGATATCAGGCAACAGAGGACAGTGATCCTTGAGAGAGCAGAAACAAATGAGTTGAGCCCTACCACTGCCCCAGCTCATTACCTCGCACGTTTCCAAGCTGCAACACAGTAGAGAACCCAGGCAAAGGCCAGCAGATCCTCTGAATTGAGAAAATGGAGCTGAGAATCCAGAGAGACTAGGGTGGTGAGAATTTGCAGGACAGAAAACAGAGACAAGGAGCAAAACAGAGGGATTCCATCCAGAATTCAAAACAGTGGCTATCAATAAATGCATGTAAGTAAGGATGAAGGAAAAAATACAAAAGAATTAGAGGGAATAATGTCAAGCACATAGGACCAGAAATGGTGCCTATTCCCAACAGACACAGTGTAAAACCTCGCAATTCAAATGCACTGCATTATAATATCCAAGAGGGTCTTGCCTCATTATTATGGAATAGCTGGCCTTGGAGAGATCACTGTTCTGGAGGCTCCTAAAAAATCATAAAAGCAAGACATGAAAGAATCAAGTATTTCCAAGTAACAACCGCATCCTAAAACATTGCTCAATTCATTCATACAAACACAAATATATTCAGTGCAACATAAAATTTACAATGCCTGGCATCTAAACAAAGATTACCAGGCATATAAGAAGCAAGAAAACACAATCCATAATGGGGAGACATATCAACCAACCAAAATCAAACCAAAATGAACCCAGATGTTAGAATGTGCCAATAAGAACAGTAAATCAGTTGTTATTTTATTCCATATATTCAAAGACTCAATTAGCAACTTGGAATATACTATAGACCCTAAATGAATTTCTAGAAATGAAAAATATACTGAATGAAATTACTAAATAATTCATTAATCATGCTTTACTTAAATGTTAATGAAGCTGTATATGCTTTTTAAATATATAAGGACCAACACTGATTCCTAACATTTTGTTTTTAAAATACAGTGTCTATATTGAGACATAACTTAAAATATATTTCTTACTATGGTCACATATGATAGTTTTAGAAGCACTGATATAGGGCCTTATAGGTCATGGTAAAATATTAGATTTACCCAGAGCGAGCCAGGGAAACATTAAGGATTTTGAGCAGAGCAGTTACATGATCTGAATTGTGTGTTAGGAAAACGAACTTGTGGGGCTCCCCTGCTGGTTCAGTGGTAAAGCATCTGCCTGCCACTACAGGAGCAAAGGCTCGACCCCTGGTCTGAGAAGATCCCACAAGCTGTAGAGCAACTTAGCCCTGTGCCACAAGCACTGAGCCTGTGCCCTCATCGGGGCACGGCAACTATGCTGCAACTACTGAAGCCTGCGTGCCCTACTGCCCAAGCTCTGCAGCAACAGAAGCCACTGCAAGGAGAGGTCCATGCATCGCTATCAAAGAGCAACCCCGGCTCCCTGAAACCACAGAAAAGCTCATGGAGCAACAAACCCAGCACAGTCAAAAATAAGGCAATCAATTAACTTAAAAAAGACAGAAAACAAAGTTATTACTGTGAGAAATAGGTATAGAGAGCCCGGGATGAAAATAATAAGATGCTTCCTACAGTTCCAGTAGCTCAAGAGAGAGCAGGCACACAGTAGCATGACTGCCCATGTGGCCAAACTGTCATAAACTGAGACAAAACACGGTTTTCCCCAAGAATTAAAAGGCTGGGCTTTTGTATCCCCAACACGTAAATGCTATTAAGAGATAACTAATCAGCTCTGAAAACATATGGTTTCCCCAAATCATTATATAAACCATCAAGAAACCAGTATTAGTTCATATTCCACACGTTTAAAAAAATTAAAGTTCTCTTTTTAACTGTTGTTCAGCCGCTCAGTCATGTTCAACTCCTTGCGACCCCATAACTGCAGCACGCCAAGCTTCTATCCTTCACCATCTCAGAACTAGCTCAAACTCCATGTTCATCGAGTCGGTGATGCCATCCAACCATCTCATGCTGTCATCCTGCCTCCTCCTGCCTTCAACCTTTTCCAGCGCCAGGGTTTTTTCTAATGAATCGGCTCTTCGCATTGGGTAAGTATTGGAACCTCAGCTTCAACATCAGTCTTTTCAATGAATATTCAGAACTGAGTTTCTTTAGGATTGAATGGTTTGATCTCCTTGCAGTCCAAGGGACTCTCAAGAGTCTTCTCCAACACGATAGTTTAAAGGCATCAATTCTTTGGTGCTCAGCCTTCTTTATGGTCCAGCTCTCACATCCATACATGACTACTGGAAAAACCGTAGCTCTGACTATACGGACCTTCGTTGGCAAAGTAATATTTCTGCTTTTTAGTATGTTGTCTGAGGTTATTGCTATTTCTCCCAGCAATCTTGATTCCAGCTGTGCTTCATCCAGTCTGGCATTTCCCATGATGTACTCAATATATAAGTTAAATAAGCAGGGTGACAAAATACAGCCTTAACGTATTCCTTTCCCAATTTGGAACCACCCCATAGCTCCAAGTCCGGTTCTAACAGATGCGTCTTGACCTGCATACAGGTTTCACAGGAGGCAGGCAGAGGTATCTGGTATTACTAGATACCAATACAACTGAACTGCAATATTCAGAGTAGCAGAGCTAACCCAGGTAACTTGGCCCCGAGGATATAGAGATTACGGGCAGATTCTCCCCAGCCTTACATATACAGGAGGCTGAGTCTACAATGGGTCCTAGGCCTTCAGGTTTAACAAAACACCTACTGGCACATTCTTGTCCCTACTATGCATTTCCCTATCAATCTCCCATTCCTGGTCCTCGTCCCTGTAAGAGTTTGGAGTCTACTAGGTTAGTGAGCGCACTTCCTCCAAAATCCCCAGCTTCTTTCATCCATCTGCCTTCTCTTGTTCCCGTCCCTTGCGAATACCTGTTGTTCAGATGTCGAGTGATTTCTACAGTCAGCATTAGTCAAACACAAATGACAACCCACCATTTCTTCATTCACAAGCATTTATTGAGCACCTACTATGTGCCACACCATGTTTGGTTCTGGGATGCAACTGAAATATCACCCCTGCCCTCATGGAGCTTACAATCTAGCAGAGGAGACAAATACACAGTGAACTAATACACAAACACAGGTTGTGCCATCTGCCACACAGGATACAAACAGTGATGTGGTTAGGATATTTAGGAAACACTTTTTAGATAGTCAAGGAAGGCCTCTATAAGAAGATGGTTAAAAACTGGGTATGAAGCCTGACTCCACGCTTATATGCTACAAGCCACTTACCCTCTCAGAATCTGTTTCCACATCTGTAGAATGGAAATTATCATATGAAACTAGGCCAATGCTCCTTATTGTGAATCACCTTCTATTGATATTTTACAAGGTTTTTCATGATTCCTTACACAGTTAATATTCCTTAACAAACTTCTGGCTCTTTTGGATGTTTCCAGCCCTCTCTCTGTGTGCTCCTGTAGCCCCGGCTCCACCTTTAGCCACTGCTCTATGATCTCCTACTCACTTATCCATATGGCCTTAGTTGGTATTAGCCACTCAATCATGTCTAACTCTGCGACCCCATGGACTATACAGCCCATGCAATTATCCAGGGCAGAATACTCGAGTGGGTAGCCACTCCCTTCTCCAGGGGATCTTGCCAA
Source organism: Antilocapra americana (assembly GCA_007570785.1). Taxonomy (NCBI): domain Eukaryota; kingdom Metazoa; phylum Chordata; class Mammalia; order Artiodactyla; family Antilocapridae; genus Antilocapra; species Antilocapra americana. Next base: position 43,292,462 of record ML662445.1, read on the forward strand.
CCCAGGGATCGAAGCCAGGTCTCCCACACTGCAGGTGGATTCTTTATCATCTGAGCCACCAGGGAAGCCCCCTCTACTGGATGACAACTTTGGTGAAGGTTACATCTCTATCATGTGTTCCAAGTGCCTGATACAATGCCAGGCATATAACAGCCTCTCAAATATTTAACGACATGAGACTTTTATAGCCAAAAGCGTCAGCCAAAAGGTGGAAGACATGGAGGATAGAGGGAAAGTCTCATGGAGGAAGGTCCTAAAGACAACAGAGTCGAAGGTTCATGGTGTTGAACTGGCCTTCGGCCCAACTCATTCTCTGAGGCTGGAATAAAAGATGAAGGTGAGCACAGAGGCAAAGAAATCATGCTGAAGTCCCGAATCTTCTAATTGAATTCGGAAACAAGATCACCTGCTAAGAAAGGTGTGTTCTGAACAGGAGTAGTAGGCTGTCATCAAACATACACACAAAAGACAATTAAGCGTTAATGAGGATGTGGAGAAAAGGAAACCCTTGTGCACTGTTGGCTGGAGTAAACTGGTACAGCTAGAATGGAAAACAGTATGAGTGACTCTCAAAAAATTAAGCAGCAGAACTACCATATGATCTGGCAATTCCACTTCTGGGTATTTACATGATGTCAAGTGACTTCAAGAAGATATGTGCACATCAGTACTCACTGCAACATTATTTTACAACAGCCAGTGTATATGGACGCTCCTTAAGTGCCCATAGATGAATGGGTAAACAAGTGCATACACACACAACACAGCCATTAACAACAAAAGAGAAATCTTGCCATTTCCAACAACATGCATGGATCTAGAGGGTATCTTGCTAGGTGCAATAAATCAGAGAAAGACAAATACCATATGGTCTTGCTCCTATGTGGAATCTATATGAAATGAAAAGACTCATACAGAGAATAAATGAGTGGTTGCCAGGAGGGAGGGGCTGGAGAGGGGAAGAAATGGGTAAAGGGAATTAAGGGATATAAACCTCCAGTTACAAAATAAGCCACAGGAATGAAAACATACAGCATAATACATTATTATAACTTCATATGGAGACAAATGGTTACATTTATCATGGCGATTATAATACATGCAAACATCAAATCATGTAGTACATCTGAAATTCACATAATTTTGTACATTAACTATACTTGAATTAAAAAAGAAAAAAAGGAATGGCAATATTTGCATTAATTGATGAGAATGAGGAAAGAACCATGCAGTGTCAAGTCAAAGGACAGGTAGGTGACTGAAAAAGGGGTCTGAGGACATGCTGAAGGTTGTGATAATTAAGTTCGTTTAAGAAGTACAAAGAAAATAGAGATGGTTAAACAGGGAGTTTCAATGGAAGAGAATGTCTGAGGCAAGATAACCAAAAATCTCACCAGCCAGTGTTGGATGGATCATCCATCAGAACATGAAGTCATTGAGAATACGACAGAATCAGAGATGGCCTGCAAGTACACTGTCAGGAAGTGAGGCCTTCAGCAAATTAATAGGAGTGATCGATGGTAAGAGCAGAGGTAACTGACAGTATAACTTCCTGACACAGGCAACAAAAGGGCAGATTTTTGTCCAAAACGTTAAGAAATTATTTAGAAATTACAAGACAGAGGAAGGGCAGTCACCACCATCTCCTGAGATACATGGAATGTGGACATAGCCCACACTGGTGAGAGCTGCAGGCTATGGCAGGCCTTTAAGAGACAGCCAGATTCGTTATGACAAGGCAGTTAAGTGCAAATTCAAAGAAAACATCAACTTGCAGCCAAGCATGGTTGAGGGAGAAGAGGGTGGACAGGGGGCTTCCCCAGGGCTCAACAGGTAAAGAACCCACCTGCAATGCAGGTGACACAGCAGACACGGGCTATAGTCCAAAGGGTTGCAAAGAGTCGGTCACGACTGAGCGACTGGGCATGCACAAGCACAAGAGTGGGTAGGCAACTGGGAGGGACTAGAACACATACAAAAGGGAGATAAGTGACGGTAAAAATGGAGCACAAGGTAAGTTTGGACTTCTTAAGACTGCAGAACAAAAATACGCTTCTTGAGAACTTCCTTTCTGAAATCTCATCTTAATCATCAAACTCACCATTGTCTCCCCTTAATGACTGTTGTTCATTCTAACTTGAGAAATGGACTCAGCTCTTATTCCTACATCCACTTAATCTTGAGTCTTCCTTTGAAATGGCTCCATCATCCACTCCTTCCTTATTTCTATAGCCATCACCTGAAATCAGTTCTCCTAATTTTATGTCTAGATTACCATACCAGTCTCCCGAATAGCCTACCTAACTAGTATCACTTCAGTTTCGTCATAAGGCTTTTGAATTAATAGGTCTGTTTCAGACACCCAAATCCAACTGCAAAATTTATCTGTTTCTTCATTTGCAACATAAAGACACCACTACTTTCCTTTGAAAGACTGCAGTAAGGAATGTGACATTTTGTAAGTTTCTTAGCACATCTCTTAGTAGGTAAGAATTCCTGATTTTTGAAAACTTGTAAGCCCTTTGAAGAATGGGACCAGATCTGTTATACCAGTCTAGTCCACATATACTTTCAAAACACACTGAATACTTGTTGAATGGTTTGATGAAGACCAAAATAAGAGGGATATTTTATAAAACAACACTCTTCATGTAAAAGACTTGAGCTTTGAAAACATAAAAGCAGCTTTAAAATCCATTCAAAAAGAAACAGTTCAGGAAACAATGTGGTATGCCAATCAAGTAAGTATACCAATCAAGAAAGTAACACCTTGGGCAAACGAAGATAGCAATCTGTTTTTCTTTTCCCAGAGCTACCCTGAGAACACCAAGATAGAGTGGGAAACACACACAAAAAAATGAAAAAGCAAAGCTTAGCTCTGCTTTTGTTGTTTCTTTAGCCTTACCCACTTTTCCAGTTTGAGTTGGACTGCCTTTGGCTCAGAAGATCCTACTGGCTTTGGGGAACTCAGAAAGGCCAAAATGGAGCCTAAGGGAAGAGGAAAAAAAGAGAGAGCTGGCTACTAAGGGCTGGCCCCAGGCAAAGGTGGTTTCAGAAAGTCATGACTTTCTAACTAAAAATGGAAAACGTAGTGTAACAACGGGCTACTTCATAATGCAAGTAAAAATTGTGAAAAATCATTTGGATATCCTTATAAGCAGGTGTTTCTGGAACATATCAGATAGATATATTTGAACCTGAGACATCCCTGGAAAATCTCTGCCAATTATCTGCAAATCAGTTACCCCAGCTCACCAAGGTCAGAGGTGGAAGGCCTTAATGCAGATGCCTGCAAACAGTTGATGGTACATATGGTTAGATAGTTCTTCTCATACCAAATGGTTAGCAAAACCACTTGGAAAAGTGCCGTGCACCAAAAACTACAGAAGTATTTACATCCTTGACTCAGAAGTTCACCTCTAGGAATTTATCCTAAGGAAATAACTTATGCACAAAGACATGCGCCATAACACAGCATCATGAGATACAACCTAAAATGTGCAACAGGGAAAGGCAACAGAAGGCATGGCATATCCATACAATGTAGTTTTTAATAACATGGAATAATGCCTTTAGACTGGGGGAAAAAAATCAAGATACAACTTACACTGAGAATGAACAAAACAATGTAAAATCACAAACATGTAGCAAAGAGACCGGCAAGAAACATTCAAAAATATTTAAGTGCCCTTTCTACCTTTTCTTTATTGTCTGGACTTCCCACAATAAGCATGTATTACCAACATAAACAGAAAAAAAAAAATATTGAATCAGGCAAGCATTAAAGCAGAATGAGCATTTTTATATAGCTTTATTAGTTTCTTCTAGGAATTGGAGCGTGGTTCCTAATTAAAAAAGTGGGGGCTTACAAACCAGTCATTCTTTAAAAAGCAGAGAAATTATTAAATTTCTTTTCTGTAAGTTTCACCATATTCATGTAGAAATGTAGCAGAAAAGATGGTGAATCAGGTTCCATCATGAATTACCAACCTAAATGAAAACTCCATGCTCTCACAACATAGACCCCAGGTCACAAAATACGTCAGACTCAAGTTTTAAATGGCACACTGCTCTACATTTTCCACGATGAAAAAGATTAGTAAAATAAAAAGTGTTTACTTGGGGCAGGGGGAGACTTTTTTCACACCCATTGGGGGCTAGAGAGAAATGAAAGAGTTGAGAACTAATACTTTATAAAATTCAACTTTACTTAAAAAGACAAAATGTAACTAATAAATACTTTTTTGGCAGAAGAAAAGCAGACAACTTGTTTACTAAATGATGGATGTTCAAGACTGCTCTGAAGGCAGAATGGCTGAAAGGTCTGAATCCTAAATCACAACAGTCTGTTGAATATCTTTCCTCTAAAATCCAACCTTTCTTCAAATCCTTTTAAAATTCTACCCTAGGGAAATTAGCTTTATACCCAGAGTTATGGATCTCCTTATTTATACTCACAATCTTTCATTTAATCATGGTATTTCCATTCTAGCTTTCTGGACTCTACGGTTTCGTCTGGCCTTTATAATTACCCCACAACAGATGCTGAAAGATATTATACCTTCTGGGCAGAAATGGAAACAAAGTCCTAAAGCAGCTTACCTAAGAATCAAAAAGTTAGTCAATGTAAGCAGACCTTAGGCCTGAAGCTACATTCAGTACCAATTATACTGTCATGAGTTGCAAGGAAACTCTTCTAACATTTCTATGTGAACAAAGATTAAAACACAGGCTGGCTCAGTGTTTGTAAGAGGCTGGTAACTGCAGTTTCTTTTCTTAAACATCGTCACTGGTTGGCTGCCATCTAAGTAACAGGTAGAGATGACCTCCTCTGAACTGAATTATACTTGGTTGAACAGGTATCTTGGCTAGTAAAAGACACTACTACAAAGGCAGGGTCCCAGTAAAAGTATTTGGTGACCGTACTATAAAAAAGACAATGGCTTAGTAAGCATGCTGTTGTCATAGAGCCAAAAGCATAAAAAAAGGTACTCACCTTCAAAGATACATACATAAAAGTCTCAATTTTAAGATTACAAACTTAAAAGTATATTTTAAAAAATATTAGTTGCCTGTGTGAGATAAATTAAAAATGTATGTAATCTAGTGTAAAGCACCAAAAATGAACAATAAAACTGTTCACATATAATAGTGAAAGGAAAACAAAGTACAACTATAAAAGCACAGAGGTTATCAGTTACAAGAATCAAGTAAATGAACTAATGTCTATTGTTTTTTTCATTTACCTTATAAAACCCTGTTGGTTGAGGAGGGGTGGGTCTTTGAGAATCTAATGGGTAACAAAATGATAACAAATATATAGCATTTCTTTATTAACAGATTATACCACACATATCAGGTTACTTTTTCTGTCTGATTACAGAGTTAACAGAACTTGCATCCACATTTAGAGCAGCAATATAAAATTTTACCAGGAAGAAATTCTGTGTATGGACCAAAGGACGGCAACATGTCCTAAGAATTTAAAACTGGCAACTATGATGTCACGACTGCAAGAAGATTCAGGTTTGTTTCCCATGTTTTTAACTCTCCAAAAGGGGATACATTAAGGGGATAATACAGCCAAAGAAGGGATGATGCAGAAAATCACAGGAAATTAAATGAGTACAAAAACAGCGCAAGAGTCATGAGAACTTGAGAAGGTGTGAAAAACCAAGCAGTGACAAGGCAGCTCCCTGGAGGTGCACCAACCCTGACTGTTCCCTATCCTATATTAAACTGGTAGACTCTTCACCTGGGCATTTCAGTCTGAGAAATCAGCTAGGTTAATGATTTTTCAACGAAGGTTTACTTAGATGCAGCTTACGGAGAGAAAGCTAAACATTACAAAAGTATTAACTACTCAAGAAATCAAAATTGTGCAGCCAATAAAAGCAAAGCATACAATTTGGATAAAAATGTTTATCTAAGGGTAAAATTCAGCTTCCTGAGAGATTTAAAATCAAACACACAGTAAGAGTGGTTTTCAAAGTGGGTTTCAGGCCCATCCTCTCCTCAAACTTTTCTTATACTCAAACACTTCTAATTCTGTTTTTATCTTCTGTGGTTTCAGGAAACATTTCCTTTTTTAAACAAAGGAAATCTGAGGCCACCTCCATCCCTTGGCTACTGTTTGTTCTTTAAATTTAAAAATCACTGCTATAAGAAAAATGAAATCTATGACATACTTTGTCAATATTACTCATTGCAGATTTGAATATTAACCTATAAAATGAACAAGTAAAAGAAGTTCTCAGGAAGAAATTAAACTTTGCTATTCCCACTGCCCCTAAATTTGTTCCTCTACTGCCTCCAGCTCTCAATATTTATGGAGAATGTGAACAAAATCTTAACATACATTGCAGCCACACCTTAATCCAAAAACATTTCAGTCAACAGTCGCAGAGAATTTCTTTGAGAAGGTAAGCCCCTAATTTACGGACATCTCTAGAATGAGAAAGTTCAATTACCAAAAACAGCACACATTACATCAGGGGAGATCTGCATAGGGTTCTTCAACATAATCACTAATAAGGAGCAGCCAAATCCCAGAACTCCACTCTGCACTCACAGGCACATAATACCAGAGTGGAAACCACCACCAGGGGAAATGCTAATCACACAGGTCATTTTTCTTTGATGGAAACGGAGAAAAGTGGAACCCAAGCTTTGGCCACTTATCTAGACGTCATTACTTCAACAAAACAGAACCCATGGAAAGGACTCATTTGGCAAACATAACTTCTTTCCGTATATTTTTCCTTCACATCAGGTTAAACGAAAAGTTGTCATTTTAGAATCACTGATTACATCTTTTTTTTAATTAGAAAAAAGTGTACTTGAATATTTACATAGTTTTATTGCTGTGTATTACAACAAAAAAAAATTTAACTGATTTGTAGAATCTATCCAGTAACATGAAGTTGAAATCCATCTCTCTGGAGGATATAGTTACAGCTGAATGTATCTGATGCTCAGAGTACACAAAGAGTCAAGAGTAAGAAAAATCCTTGCATGTCATGTGGTTCTTATTGCAGTCATCTGTGTTCATCTCTCAGAAGGCAAACGAATCCATCTGACATTTCAATAAATATCAAAGTAGTCATTAGCAAAAAAATAGCTTCCACGGACCAGAGATCCAAGAAAGAGCAGTTCTGATGAATGATTCCTAGAATCGAGTGAGTCCTTCTTTAGTCCAGTGAGATGATGTCAGGAATGTTACTTCCACTGCTGGTTATGACCCCTGTCTCACTCCTGCTGCTGGATGAACTAACATGAGTACTGCTTTCATGGGGGCTGGTGGTGGTGACAGACGCACTGCTTGCTGTTAAGGGTGAGGTGAGACTATCCAAAAACATAGGAGGACAGTACTGCTTGAAACAAACAATGATGTGGATGAGGAAGAGGCTTCACTGATTGTAAATAAAGAGACTATACACTGTTAGATATGCACAAGTGATAGCCACATATTTAAACCTTGGTGGGATATAAAAATTTCTCAAAGCTTCACATCTTTGGATACAAGGTAGCACAAATTTAACATTTTACATTATTTTATGAGTGCAGCATATTCTTGACTGTCTCTAAACAGAATGTGTTGACCAAATATGTAGGTAGTAGAACAAAAATGTCAATAATAACTATAGTTATTTAATATTGAATACTAGCCCCACAATGATACTTAATCTTGAAAAGAATTTGCTCACTAAAGTGTATTTATACCAAATTTAAAGCACACTGTAAAAGGCTAATAAATTTATCTTTAATGGCTTTAAGCAAAAGTGCTAACGCAAAATTCAATAATTCTTTCAAAAGTTAGTATTAATTAGACCATTAAGGAACAATGTTAAGACTCATCAGCGGAAAAACACCATCTGATTCCTATCTACATACATGTAACAGTACTTGTGTAATTAGAAGATAGCATACACTCTAATATAGATACTACATAATAGCTAACTGCCCAGGGATGCCTACTGGACAGCTCCCTCCAAGTGTTTATAATTTTTGGTTTAAATCTTAGTTGCTGATCCCCAAATTTCAACCTGAGTTTAAGCTCTGATACTGACCAGGAGGAAGAGAGACAAGAGCTAAAAGCTTTATTTTATATCGCCATAGACTGTTTTATGTGAGAAACAACTGCACTAACTTTAGTATGGTAAGCGAGATCCAGTACACACTACAAGGGGAGAGGTCCTAAGTTTGTGTTTAGATTGACTACATGAAAGAAGATCAGTAAGGACAGCTCATCAATATTATCAATTCAAGGCAATTTTTTATCAACAAGTTAGCCTGACACCAAGCATGCTAAATAGCCCTATAAAATAAAAATCCTCAAGGTTCCAAGATGATTTTTTAAAAAAGGATGGTCCACATAAAAATAAGTAATACTTTAATCCTGAAGAATCTATCTCCTAGAAAAACACATAGATATTTTGCTATAGAATCTACTGATGTAACAAAGTCAATTTAGGGTGAGAAGAAGCTTCTCTTTTTGTGCCTGTCACCGTGGGCCCAAACTTCCAGTACTGTTTGTATGATCAAACAGAGTATTAAACCAAGAAGCTGATCCAGGACCTGTGGTTAGCTGACTCTGAGCAGCCTACAAAAGCAGTGATTCATGGTTCTTCCTCTATCCGTCCCTACTCTCAACACTTCTCTCCAAGTCTCTTTCACTGTCTGCTTTTCCATCAGCTTTCCTTGTGCCTTTCGTCCTCTGCTATCAGCCTATCAGTGGAGTCTGTGCTCATTGTAAGGTCTTCATGGTGGGACACTGGAATACTAATTTCTTATCTCCAACAGAGAAAACACGAATGGTTGGTTTATAGCAATTTTAGGTCAGGGCTTCTTCAAAGTCTGAATCTGACTGCCTTTAAAAACTAGGAAGAATCAAGCTAATGATTCAATCTGTTTAATCAGCTTCAGCCATCTTCTATGTACAGAACAAGTGTTTCACAAATTATCTCTATCAAGTTTTAACATTTCCCGTCATCCAGTACTGCTTCCCCTCATCTTAATCACTCAAATGCTTCTTAAGAAATGCCAAATGATTATATTAAACTAAACAAAAAATAATTTAAAATGCTAGTAATAAAGGTCAAAATATCATAAACTGAAAAACAACGTCATGCCTCCAAGTAAAATTGTGAAATATTTATAGAAGTACTTTCTTTCCATCAATTTAAGTAACTGAGAGTTGACTGTCCTGATTTTATGCAACTGGTCATTTTTAGTTAGTGACACAACCAACAATCCAGTACAAATTAGTTGCTTAAATTCAGGATACATACCTGGGGATCAACTGGAATAAGGGAAAGAAAATCCAAACCTAAAACAAAAATGTTCTGTTAATAGTTGTCTCATATTTTGGAGACAAGAATTATTTTCCCAAATCATTTCTTATTTAAGTCATAGAACATTTGGGTTAAGTCCTTACCATTCTTCTGTAGGGAAGGTCTATACCACAATCAGGACATTTCAGGATATTTATGTGCATAAAACCCAAAAATGTACATATGTCTTGACAAAACAACTGGAAAAACCATCCCCAGAGGCTTAAAAGGGGTAGAGGAGTCCAAAATTTAAATAGAACTAGTCAAAGCAAACTTTCTCTTAGCAGAATGAGAAGCAATAAAATGAAGAGATGATCATCTGGATTGAGACATTAAAAAAAACATGCTTAGCCTCTTAAGACACTTCACATTTATTTTTTAGAAATACACATTAAGCTTCATCTAAAATATCACTTCTTAAACAAATAAATGTCTATTTCACGGACAGCTCTCTGTCCCCCAGTTCCCACAACAAAAGTAATAGTACACAGTTCAACACGCTGCATAAAGCAAGCACTTCATAACTGCTGCTTACTAACAAGCTAAATCTTGCCAAGGTGTACTGGCTTATAAGCTAATGCAGTTTTCTAAAGATTTGGGATCCTCCAATTATACTTTAGAAATAGAAAAGTGACAAAGGTTGCCCAGTAATACTGTTTTGAAACAATAAATAGTAAAATCTTCACGTCTGAAAAGTCTAGCAATAAACTTCAAGGTCAGTTCCCCTAGACCTCTGTTTGAATAAATTCTAAAACATTAAAAAAAGAAAAACATATATTAGGTATCAGATTACTAAGACAGGCCAATTTCTACTTATTCTATGAATTTTTATATCCTGGTATTCAATGTCACTTCAAGCACAGCAATCGTAACAAAGTGTGCTATGATACTAGACTGTTAGTCTAAATAGAGAATATTAGTGGGAAATGATATTTAAAATATTTAATAACCTGTATGAATATAACTGATAAATCAAATGTTGAAGTTTATTCCTTTATAATCTCTAAATAAGGGCATAATGATAATACTTATTGAATAATACAAGCTGTAGCACCAGTCATTTGAAAGAAGTCATTCAACTTCTAAAGGACTTTTGAAAATTGCTGACATGACTTGTCATTTGTTATGCTTAAACTTTCCAAAGAGTTCCCCATTAAAGTGATACTAAGGAGGTGATGTACTTCAGTAAGAGAGTTTCTCTTCACAGTAATAATACTGCTGAGTAAATCCTCTCTCTGCTGCAGTTGAATAGTAATTCAAAATAATCTGTCTAGCCCTTATAATCCTATCTGAAAGTTTTATATATTCAGCATTTCTATTATTGGATGATTATTTCATGTGACATGCTAACAGTCTATTGATAAAATACTTTAAGAGATTTAACCAATCTTTATCTTTTGACATCTCATCCAGGGATAATTGAATATGATAACTTATACAATGCCATAATAAAAATATCTAGAAATTTTTCTGAAATTTTGGTTGAAACCCACTGTATCTCCCTAGCTGTATTATACAGATGCTGTCTACACAAAATTCAATAATGTTTCAATGTAAATATTTCTCACTGAAACCATTTCTCTGCAACAGTAACACTGAAGCTTGACACAGTATTTCAGATGTTATTCCTTCTATCAAAATACTATTATCAACAATGTCTTATAATTCTACATTTTAAGTATAGACTATGAAAACTCTTACATGAAATAGATGAAGCTTCATGAAGTGATTAAAACATTATTGCCTTAATATTTTATAAAAGTTCAGTAAAATGCTGTTCTTGTTTCACCATAAGTTTGAACTGCAATGATTTATGTTATATTGTATTTTCACTCTTAAGTATTTCATAATTATCTTTAACTAAAAAAGCAGGTAGTTTTAAAAAATTATGATGGTACATTCTAAATGCTTTTCTCAATACTGATAAATCTGTAGTTTTTAGATTTTAAATGCTTCTTCATGTGAAACTGACTCTATATGTCTTATTAATAACAACACATTTTACTTACTTGAGCCATGAAGTTTAATAAAACATAACTGCTACATGATTAAATATGTAAATGTTTAGCACTTTCAAATTTTAATGATACAACTTTTGAGCACCATTCGCACCTGACAATATGGCACTAGCAATAATAAGGCAGTCATATTTTTTCGTGAAATAATCAAGCTGTTTTCCATTCCACAAATACAAATTATGTTTTATTTTTGCATTCACTGTTGCACAGTATCAGAAGATGTTCCAAGCTGCAGTTCATTATTAATATCATTTCTTCTTTGTTCTCCTGCAGATTCAGAAGATTCATGTTTATGATGTTTAAAAGGAATGTTAAGAAATGTATTAAGAGCTTGTCATCTCTCAATTCTTGGTATTCTATTTAATATTTTATTATAAATTACTAAATTTATAAATATCAAAACTCTGAACAGTATGACTAATTACATAAAAATTATGCACATAAATCCCCAAAGTAATTACTAATTACAAAAGAGCATATTAACAGTAAAACCCAAATAAAAACTATGTAGGTGAAGTAACTACTACATAATTCATAAATGCCAGTAAACTGGTAACTCTTCTAAAGTATAATAGATCCTATTCTATTCCATTTATCAACTAATAAGAAAGTCTTTCAACATTTTAATAATCAGTATCACTACACTATCTTATAATGTCTAAATATCAGTCCTGGATAATAGTCTTAGTTCTTACCAGCTTGAAATGTATTTTATGAAATACACAATTAACATATTTTATTGTATTTTTCTCAAATCTGTACATTTTATAAAGTAAACTGTCTGACTTTATGCCCAAATTTTAAAATATAAATTCTCTGAAATTAAAAATTCATTCAAACTCACACAATTAAAAAATTAACAGAGCAAGTAATTTGTACACTGTATTTATTCTATTGCTAAATGGCCAGAGTCACTTAGTCAACAGAGAATGTTCACTATCTTTTTTCTCAGGATTAATTTTTGATTCAAGATCTTTAGGAAATGAATTCTTCTGGAAAGCTTATTTGTAAAACATACTAAGATGACATGTGGAATACTTTCAACTTCATTTAAAACTAGCCACAGTTAAAACAAAACATGGCAGTTAGGAATTAAGACTGACTTTCCCTCTTTCTTAGGGACCATGAAACTTCACCTGTAACTCAAGATCAAGCTTTAAATCAGCAATGACTCTAACTGGTGCTGGCTGGGTTTACAAACAGTTTTTTGTTTTTTTTAAATAACCAATTCCCAAAGAACATGTGGAAGAGATATATTTAAGAACCAAAAAGCTTTTAACATTTTTTTTGATGGATATTATTTTTAGTCTATTCTTTTCCATTAAATTGTATTCAAACTGAATAAACTCTGAACAAGTTACAAGTGACAAAATTACACCGGACCAGATTACACAACTATCAACTGTTCCAACAACACAAATTTTACCCAACAGAATACACATTGTGCTTAAAATAAAGACCTTACTAAGAGGGCCAAGAAGAATAAATCACGGTCAAAATTAACTTCCTAAATTCAGAAAAGAATTAATAACAGGAGGAGGTAACTGAATTTCAATAAAATGGCCCTTCAGAGAGAAGGGAAGTCATGAAGTCACTGGTTCTAAACTTGTGCCAATTTGATCTATGAAAAAACTTGATACTAAGGTAACTCAGGCAGCCATGAAGTTTTTAATTGTTAATATACATATAAAAGATATCCCTAAATCAACACAACACTGTAAAGCAATTATCCTCCAATTAAAAATAATTTTTTTTAGAAAAGATAACCCTAAATACTCAGGAGTGTTGTGGAAAAAGAGCAGGCAGATCCTGTTTTTACAGGGTAAAGCTGGTAGCCAACCTGATCTCACAGTATGTAAGTATATTCTGAAGTTGTGATGGGCTCCCAAGAAGTGATGCACTTTTAGAAAAGAAAAGTATGAGGAAACATTCTCCCTAACCTGTGAAGCTTCCATGAAAAATAAACCAAGAAAAAGTCTCTCTGCGGTACATTCTCTATGCGGGAGAATAAATTCTGTAAAATTTTCCCAGTATCCTACTCTATTTCCTCCCAACGAAATCTATAGATTGCTCGGTAGATAAAATGATAGCAACTGAACGTGATTAATATTTAAAACAGGAATCACCGTTACAGGAACCCTTTCCTTAGCAATTTCCTTTGCATTTTTATTTAAGATACTTAAATTCATTTGCTTCACAGATTAAGATAAAAAATAAATGGTAAAAAAAAAAAAAAACTTGATTAAAAAACAAAACAACTCTTCACATACCTGGCAGATCTGAGGACATGCTTGAGATTGGCGTGTGGTGGAATGGTACTGAGTAGTCTGTTAATGAAGGCGGAATAGCAGCAGGATCAACCGAAGTCACACTGGGCACCCTTACAGAAGATGGCTGATACATGAGAACCCTGTTTTAAATAGCATGGGAAATTACAAACAGTCTGGCTGTTAGTTCACAGGAGAGAAGGGCTGTACTAGCGGGCATTCTCAATCCTAAGTTCACTAAGCTTCACAACAACTGTACGGCAGCTACTCACTACACAGAACTCCACTCACTCTCCCAGCAGTCTCCACTTTAACGTGAACATATGTTGCCTCTCCACAGCAGCTGTGACGTAAGAGCACCGTGGCACTGAAACAAACAACACTGCTGGAGCAAAACATACAACTCTGAACCACAAATAGGAACAGACGCTCCACACTGCTTTCATCAGCGTACATGTAACGTGCACGTTATATCAGTAAGTTATATATAAAGAAATCTCAAAATAAAACAGAAGACTCCTAAAGTTTGATTTAAATCAGGGTACCTTTATGAGTAAAGCTACCTACTTACTATAGCTCGACCATAATTCCTTCCATTGTAACATGAATTGTGTTAATTATTAGCATTCTTATCTGGGAATCACCTGAGTAAAAACAGTCCTAAAGCCAGCCAGTCTGATAAAAAACCGGCAGCAATCAGAAATTAGAATAAGACAAGAAATCAGAATAAGAATAAAACATTCAGGATTTAAGACATAATATTCAGAAATAAAAACACTAGCTATCATGATACCATCTATTCTTCTACGAGGGCTATGACTTTGAAATTCACTGTTCATGCTACTAAAAACACAAATTAAGTATACTCAAGGTACATTTTATTATTGGTATTTATACATGTATGTATACACAGTGTAAATATATGTAATTACTTTATAATTTCAAGAAGCAGTATGGTTAAACATATTTTTGAAGACGTTCAGGAAAAAAGAGAAATGATTTTGCATTCTTCCCACTTAATATTCATTATATTTTAGTCCAGAGTAAATGATTAGAAGTCCTCAAGAAAATATCTTGAATATATATACATATATGTATATGTATGTATATATATATGTATGTGTGTGTATATATACATATAAAAGAAACTAAGACGTGTCACGGACCCTCCGGCTGACGGTGACCATCTTTTTGTCCAGCACCTGAGTGAGGCCGCAGGGGTAGCGGCTGCTCTCCAATCACTGAGATGCTACCCAAGGATGACAAGAAAAAGAAGATGCCAGAAAGCCAGCCAAGAAAGACAAACACCCAGTGAACAAGTCTGGGGGCAAGGCCAAAGGCAAAATATGGGACAAGCTCAATAACCTGGTCTTGCCTGACAACGCCACATGCGTCAGACTACGTAAGGAAGTTCCTGACTACAAGCGTAAAACCTCAGCTGTCGGCTCCGAGAGACTGAAGACTCAGCTCCTTGGCCAAGGCAGCCCTTCAGGAGCTACTCAGTAAAGCATCCATTAAAGGGGTTTCAAAGCACAGAGTACAAGTAATTTAAACCAGAAACACCAAAGGTGAAGATGCCCCATCTTCCAGTAAAGATGCATAGACAGGTCCCACCACGGTACATTTTGAAAAATAAAACTTTACTAAATTTGAGGGAAAAAAAAGAAGAGTAGGGGACAGGGACACATGGATATGAGGTCATTAGTACATTAAGGTCAGCATTCCAAAGCACCACCAGTAAACTACTGTGAGCGCAAGGAGAGAGGCACAATCTCCATAGCTGGAGGGGACCACCTCAAAGATGATGCACAACTGACAGAAACAGCGTGTGCATATATATGACCAGTCGCTAGGTCATGTCTGACTCTTTGAGACTCATGGACTGTAGCCCACCAAGCTACTCTGGTCCATGGGATTTCCCAGGCATGCATTTTGCAGTGGGTTGCCGTTTCCTCTTCCAGGGGATCTTGCCCACCAGCATCTCCGGCAGCTTCTGCATCAGCAGGAGGATTCTTCACCACTGAGCCACCTGGGAAGCCCTGTTATTCTGTACTATTTTTCTAAAATACAGATGTCATTGGAGAGGAGGAAAACAAAGTTATCTTGAGAGGATATACGTGACTGTGTGGGCAACTGCTAGTCCCAGAAAAGCAAGTCAACTTAGACGATCTCGTGTGCTTTAGACAATAACATAAGCTAAGTATCTCGGAACAAATTTTCCAGACATAGGTGAAAACAGACAAAAAGAGCAACCTGCCTCAGTTAGATCAGGTTTCTTGGATGCCAGTGTTACTTGGCAATCTAAAATCACAAAGGTAGGCTCTGGAGGGGGAAAGAGAAAACCTGAGATGAGCTCAAGTACGTATGTTATATTAAAGCACGTCTTCTTCTGGAAGTCTGAAGACACTGGCCCTCTACAAGGATAAAAGTAGAACAGGAAATCACCAGAAGTGTTTCCAAATTACACATAATCCCACACAGGAATGTGTATCAAAGACTGGGGCATGGGGTCATGGGAATAAGAAGGAAATAGAGACTGGTATATGTTAGTACTCACAAGGGGGCTTAAAAAGTGGCTCTGATTATCTCATACCTGAGACTCTCTTCTCTCGATCCTCAACTGACCTTTCAATCTGGATTCGTCACAGGAAACAACACCACTCGCTTTCCCACCTGGGCCCTTCACTTACACCTGCAGACATGAGGTCAGGGTCCCAGTGCACCCGTCACCACAGTGACCCTTAACCAGTGCACAGCTTCTGCTCTCACGACATGAAGCTGAGTGATTAACTACTCCTAGTGTCATCGATATAAAATGCTACCACAGCATGTGAAAACGTCACAATCCAGTGACAGCACAAATTATTAAATCAACATCTACAATCTCAGCAAACATCTGAAAACTTAAACAATTTAGTGTAAGTAAATCAGATTACCTGAACTTTGTAACATTAACACAAATTCAACTTTATATAGGATGGATGAAATTCACTCTTGTCTCAATCAGAAGCATCACAAAGATCACATTCGGAAAGGTAAACAACTCTAATGCCTATGCAAAAATAGACGTATTTATAGATATGGACTAATAGGAACCATGGCAAAATCTAAATGGCTATGTCTGGTGGAATTGTGGGTGTAAGTATGTGATGCTATAAAATAATAAAAACATTTTTTAAAGCTTTTGTTACTCCCTCTTCATAGGATTGGCAAATACATACACAGGCCTATATGTACATTATGTATTATGTACACATAAATTTTTATAGCTTTATACATATCACTGAAAAGGTTGGCTTAAAATTTGACTTTCAAAAAACTAAGATCATGGCATCTGGTCCCATCACTTCATGGCAAACAGATGTGGAAACAGTCAAAGATTTTATTTTCTTGGGTTCCAAAATCACTGCAGACAGTGACTGCAGCCATGAAATTAAAACATGCTTGCTCCTTGGAAGGAAAGCTATGACAAACCTAGACAGCATATTATTTTTTGTTTTCATGTAACAAAAAAGATTTATTGGGCAGTTTGTCAAATATAAGATGAATAACAACAACGGCCAAAATATGCCACTTTTCCAATGCTTTAGTGAGTACTGTCATTGCCATTATTTCATTCAATCCTCACAGTAACTTAATGAGTTGCACATTACTATTATTTCTATTTTACAGATGAGAAGACTGAACTTACAGAATTCCCAAAGTCACAGTTAATACATAGCTGAAAATGTTACAGGTTGTTTCCTGTCACCTTCAGTTCATCATATTTAAATAGAAAGTCATTATCCTTGTCCTCAAGTCAGCTCTATTTCTGTCAGTGATACCAGACAGCACATTACTAATAAAAAGAAGAGACATCACTTTGCTGACAAAGGTCGGTACAATCAAAGCTACGGTTTTTCCAGGAGTCATGTACAGATGTGACAGTTGGACCATAAAGTTGAGTGCCAAAGAATTGATGCTTAAGAACTGTGGTACTGGAGAAGACTCTTGAGAGTCCCTTGGACTGCAAGGAGATCGAACCAGTCTATCCTATACGAGATCAACCCTGAATATTCATTGGAAAGACTGATGCTGAAGCTCCAGTATTTTGGGCACCTGATGCGAAAAGTATTATCTACTCAATGGACATGAGTTTGAGCAAACTCCAGGAGATACTGAAAGTCAAGGAAGCCTGGCATGCTGCAGTCCACGGAGTTATGAAGTGTCAGACATGAATTAGTGACTGAACAACAACATAATTTCACAGCACAAAAGGAAATTGCTGGCATACAAATATTAGTATTCTAGATTACTAGATCACTAAATTCATCATACTTGGCCCAGACTTAGATGTCTGAAAATTCAATAACTTGAATTTTTATCTAAAGACCTGAAATTCACCAGGTGTTCCCACTTTATGATCATAAAAATATTTTAAAAGATTCAATTCTGCTACCAATTTCTAATGATTCTTAATCTATCTCTAATCTTTATTTCTTGTCTTGAGAATACCTCTTTATTAATGACAAAACAATCATTCAGTTCCAATGCATGGGGTAGGGGCATAATATTTTAAAATTATCTATTAATTTAGAAAAATACCAGAGGTTTTATTTTCCCTCTATTCCCCATTTGCTTACTAACACTAAGAAGCCCTATGATAAATTTACACCTCAGGGAAAATTTCCAGATGCTGACACAAAAGGGAGGACATGAAAAGAATGACCAGACACAAAACCAGGAAAAAAAAAAAAAAAAAAAAATCTGAGTTGGAAGGGATTACACAGATGAAACAACCACAGTATGGTCTCCACCGCGACGCCTGCACAGGTGGCAACCACTCTACCTTAACAAAGAAATGTGATTTTTAGCACAAAACATCAACGTTCTTAGTGTTCAGAAAACTCCAATGGAAAGTTCTCACGTATCATTCCTCTACTGGACTTGTATCTGCCAAATGCTATAACAAAGAATAAACTAAACCCAGTTCATCAACGACTCCCATTCAAGACCTACAAGGTAAATATCACATTTGCTCTTCTCCTGGCTTCACAGCTTCACTCCGTAGACCCACTCACCCATCAGGATACAGCTTCCACCATTCACCACCCTCTTTCCCTCCTCCGGCTGCTCTCATTAACACCCTTCTTGATGAAAGCCCTGACTAAAATGGTCTAAGTGAAAGTCATTTAGCCTAAAATGGACTAGAACTGGTATGGGTATGTATCCTGGATACTGCTTCTTTTACTAATGCAATCTAAGAACAAATCAGCTCAAGTGGTAAACCATTAAGTGAATTCTGACATTTCAGGGAGCTTCTATCTAAATGACTGTTAATTTACAGAAGGCCATCATCTATTAAGATGATGATATACAGTCATTCCTCAGTATTCACAGCAGACTGGGTCCAAGGACCCTTCTCCCCAAAAGGATACCAAAATTCACAGATCCTGAAGTCCCTTACCTAAAATACTGTAGTGACTGCACATCCTCCCTAAGTTAATTCATCTCTACAATGCAAATGCTTTGTGAAATAGTTCCTGCTTTTGGAAACTTTATTTTCCTCTAGCCATTTGTGATGACCACAGTTGCCAGAATCCACAGATGTGGAGGGCTGACTAGTTGTCTATAACAAGATTCATTTTACCAATATATTTCCTAATTATAAAGCATTCTTGGATAAACTCTACTTGGTATTAAAGGATGCCATTTAAATATATTATTAAATAATATACTAAAAGTGAATTCAGAATTTTCATTGATTTTCCTAATGTAAGCCTGTTTCATAACAGTTTTCCTGTTTGGCTGTTAATGTACAAGTCAAGTTGGGGTATTAAGAATTATGCCAACTTCACGGAATGAGTGGCGTAGCTGCACTTTACAAACAATTTAAACCAAAATTTTCACATGTTGCTGGTTTAGTCACAGATTTCCACCTTATACTCTGAATGTTAGGTTTTTTCTTTTTAACCTAGATGAGACTCAACACCTATCTCTGTGATAGCTGATCACAGGTGTGAACTGTCCTGATTCCTCACAGCATGGTGAGGTCATCTCAGATGACCCTTACAGTGAGCCACCAGAGACACCCTCCAAGACGACAGTAACCGTTCAACCTGGTGTGAATCCATCTAACTATATACATAATACTGTGCAACCTACACTTCCCCAGCGTGTTCTAAAGCATTTCATTAGAGAGTAAATGCTGGAAATATCACATCTAACCAGTAAACATTTCAAAACTCTATTTTCATTTTTCATCATTTAAATTCTAGAAGTGCCAACCAAATTGTCTGAAAGAAACCATAAATGATCAGCAGCCCAGAAAAAAATCCCAGTTGAAATACTTATTTCATTTTCAGGTCCACTAAGAAAAAAAATGCACTCTCACTATGATGTGGAAATCACATCTGGAAATACAAGTATTTTAAACAGTGAAGAAGGCAGCACAGAAAGCTTTAATTCTCCTGGTTTCAAAAGTTAACTGTAAAAAAGGAATGTTTCAAAAGTGCACCAAGAATATAACTCCACTTGTATAAAATGCCTAGAGAAGGCAAATTTATAGCAATAAAAAGATCAATGGTTGCCTACTGGAGTGTGCATGGGGATTAACTCAAACGAACATGAGAGACATTTACTGGGTGTTGAGAATATTCTACAACTGAGTTGTGATGATAACTGCATATCTATGAATTTACTAAAACCACTGAACTGTGGAACTCAAGACTTCAGATATGGGATTTTATGGTACGTAAATTATACCCCAATAAAGCCATTAGAGAAAAGAAGTGCAATGAGAGGTCAAAAGACAAGACTGGCACACCCAAGTTTGAAATAATATGTTCATGGGATGTTGAGAAAACCCTCTGCTACTTTCCTGCAGGTTCCAAAATCTCTCAGAAGTATCTATTGCTAATTACTTAAACCTGTCACTTACTATGTCAGCAACAGCTTCTGCTAGATGCCTTACAAATAAATGCTAGACCACATTTACTTGCCCACACTGTGCCTTGAAGAGGGTGAGAAGGGAAGGCAATCATTTTTTACTGAGAAAATTACCATGGGCCTGAATCAGGCTGAGCTATTTCATTATCCTACTGAAACCTGAATATAACCTTATGAGGTAGGCATTACTTAACCCCATTTTATAGAAAAGGAATAGGAGGCTCAAACAAGTTAAGTATTTCATCCAAGATCACAGAACGAGTAAGCAATGGTGTCAAAATTAGAATCCACACTGGTCAGATTGCCAATTACGCACTCCACACACTCCACTTCCTCACAGTGGTCTGTGACGCCAAATTTACTCCTTACAAAGAGAGTCAAGAAAATAACAGAAAGTGTTCAATATGAAATATTTAGACATGAGAAGATTTCAACTCTCACTTCCCAAAGATGGGAGTATCTTCTTCATCAAAATTTGCTTTCCCATGAGCAACATGCTCATTTGAAAATATTTCAACTGAATAGAACGCAAATTAAAGTGGCCCTCTATGGTTACGTCACTCTCCAAGAGCCATTTACAAACCTAACCCAAGAACAGTTAGTTCCAAGTGTAACAAACAATAGTGAACTATAAATTCACAAACCCTTTGGTTGGGCTGCTTTGTGTTTCTGACATAAAGATGCATTTCCTTTTGGCAGGAGGGCCTTCCTCTTCATCAGAAGAGCTTTCTACTGTTAGGTCAATGACATCCACTTTCTTCTTGCTTGCCTCATTGGCTACAGTCACTGCACAAGGCTTACTGAGGACACTTGAAGCTACATGGAGGGAACAGAGGGGGGAAAAAAGTGAGAGGGGTAACACAAGCTCTGGCCGTAAGTTTTAAACTGTGCAGCATGTCCTGGAGAATACATAGCCTGTAAAGTCCATACTCTGTCCCGTGGACAGAGACTAACTCTCTAACTTCAGACGCCCATCTATAAAATGACTGCTTACCTAGGAGACAGAGGGAGCACTATGCCTTGTGAGAAGACCAAAACCTCTCTCAGACGGCACCTGCCGAGTTACCTCCCCAGCACTGCCAGCAGATCTGTGTAGATCCTGCTCCTCACGCTGTCTCCCCTGGCGAGGACTCACATTACAGACAGACATCTGGAGTTAAGGGGCTGGTCTCTGGCCACAGACAAGAGTATGTGGCTTTACTGGCTGTGTATTCTCACAGCCACGTGGTAGTGTTAAGTCAGAATCAGACATTTCCATTCTAACAAAGTGGTGGTGCTTAAGGTTGTATCAAAGAAGTATAAGCTCTTCATCACAAGCCAGAACTGGATAAAATGTTCACCTTGACAGTATCAGTTGGAAAAAAACCCCAAATATCTCACTTTAACAAGTTACTCAGACATTTAAAGCTTTTCTTACCAACAACCTACTTAGGTTCTCCTTTCTGCCCACTTCCAGTCTCACACGATATGTTAACTCACTATTTCAAAGAAAATATATTATGCTCTACAATCTACTTAGCAGAAAATGCATGCTACTTGATAATGGAAAAGCAGTAGCAACCAATTAAATCACTATTTTTCTTACATATGAGGGAGACCTTGATCATTCCCACGGGTTCAGTAACAACACAGGAGAATGATTGTTACTGACATAAAATCCTTTATTTTTTCCTCTCTTCCTACTCTGAACACCTATTATTCATTACATTGTCAGAATGTGAAACACAGTCAGCACAAAATTCAGTGAGTGGACTATGTCAGATAAAAAGAAACTAGGTTCACCCATAGGTTTCAGTTTATCAGATGGCCCTAAATTTCCCCACTCAGCATGGACATCACAGGGAGTTGAAGGCTGAGCAAAGTGTAACTCAGTCTCATATTTCTTCCCACAAAGCAATGAGCTTTAAACTCACCTTTTTTTTTTTTAAACCAACTAACCTATGATCATCTTTATCCATTCTCTATTAATAGAAAATGCAGCCTCTCTAACCACATGTCCACTTGGGGTTCCTCCAAAAGATACTCTAAAAACAATTCTGGAAAACCATCCACAGAAATGTCACTTATAAATCTTCATGTTGTAACAAGCACCACATATTAAGATGATTCTAAAGACTACAAGCAATATATTAGTGAGGATGTGGAGAAGAGGTAACTCTCGATTATTGTTGGTAGGAATGTAAATTGGTGCAGCCACAATGGGAAACAATACGACAGTTTCTCAAAACACTAAAAACAGAACTACCGTATGACCCAGCAATTCCACTCTGTATATATTGAAAAACAAAACAGAAACTCAAAAAGACAGATGCACCCCAAAGCTCATAATAGCATTATTTACAACTACCAAGATATGGAAGCAATCTAAGTGTCCATCAACAGATGAATGGATGAAGATATGGTGTGTACCCACACACACACACACACACAAACGGACATTAAAAACAAAAAAAATTCTGCCACTTGTACCAACATGGATGAACTTGGACAGCATGATGCTAAGTGAAAAAAATCAGACAGCGAAAGACAAATACTATATGAAATCACTTAGATGTGCAATCTTAAAAATATAACTAGTGAATACAACAAAAAATAAGCACACTCACAGATACAGAGAACAAATGAGTGGTTACAAGTGGGAAGAGGGAAGAGAAGAGGGGCATCAGAGGGGTGGGGAAGCAGGAGGTACGAGTTATTAGGTTCAGGACAAGCTACAAGGATATGTGGTACAACACAGGGAATATAGCCAGTATTTTACAATAAACTATTAATGGAGTACAACCTTTAAAAATTTTGAGTCACTATATTGTACACCTTTAACTTTGATAATATTGTACAGCGATTATACTTCAGTAAAAAATAATAAGGTGATTTAGATGGTCACTTTATATATGAAAAACTATACTATGAAAAACCTGATTATAATGTGGTATAAACCTCTGCACAAATCTTAAGAAAAATCATTTGGGAGAAATAAGATGTGTAACGATCAAAATGTAAACTGAGTACACTGAACTCCAACAGTCGTTCTAATGGCCAAAGTTAACGCTACAGATAACAACACACGAGTCCCACTGCTTTGCTCTCTGCGGCCATTCTGCACATACTTTCTATTTTTGTACATGGTTGGCTGGACACTTTCATAGCTTCTTTCTTCGGTCTCATTGGACACCAAGAACCATCTTCTTGGAATTTGATCTCGTCCACATCAGTACAGTCATTGAGAATTTCCATAAAAAGCCTATAAACCAAGTAAGAAGAAGAAAAACAAAGTTACATGGCTTTGCTCAAAGATGAAATAACAAAGTAATACATTTTACCTTAGAGACAAAAGGTATTTTGTATGTTTTGTTTGTTTGGTGTTTTAATACTTCACACTTTATAACTACTATTATCACCTCCTAGGCTTTAGCTCCTCAACAGGCAACAAGAGTCAAGTGACTTAATGAGTTATCATCTTAAAAATCAGTGATTAAACAAAAACAGACACTCCTGGAACATTCTTGCTGCAACATGCAATACAGAAACAACCTTCAGTGTAACACATAAACCAAACACAAAAATTACTGTCCAAAAAATAATTTATAAGCTTATTATCAAGAAAAAAGGATCGCAGGGATGGGGAAAGGAGACAGAAATAGGGACATCGAAGTCTCAATAAATTTAAAATAACTCAGCATATAAACTATGTTTCAGGATCAAAATGAAATGAAGTTGGAAAACTTCAGAAAAATATATGGAAATTAAACAACTCATGACACAAAGATAGTATTAAAATACTCAAAGTATTTTGAACTGAATGGAAATGAAAATATACTAAAATCTGCAGAAGGCAGTTAAAGCCATACAATCTTCCAACATTGCAAAAGGATGCAAATCAAAAACCTCACCTTCTACCTAAATAGAACTAGAAAAAAGTAAAGTGACAATAAACCAGAGAAGGAAAATAACAAAGAACATAAACAAAATAGGAAAAAATAAAATAGTGAAAAAACAAAGAAACTAAAAAACAGGTACTTTAAGATGAATAAAACTAACTTCTAGTCAGACTTAAGACTTACTCAAAAAGCAATAGATAACCCAAGTAACCCTGTGTCTGTTAAAGAAACTGAATTTGTAAAAACTTTACCACAAAGAAAATTCCAGGCCCAAATGTCCTCAGTATGAAATTCTACCAAATATCTGAGGAGACAGAATATCATGACTTTCCAGCTCACCTATAATGCCAGCACTGTGTGGGTGCTCAGTTGCACAGAGTCTGACTCTGCAACCCCATGAACCCATCAGGCTCCTCTGTCCATGGGACTTCCCAGGGAAGAATACTGGAGTGGGTTGCCATCTCCTCCTCCAGGGCATCTTTCCCACCCAGGGATTGAACCCGCGTCTCTTGTGTCCCCTGCACTGGCACGTTACCACTCCACCACCTGGGAAACCCCATGAGGCCAGCATTACTCTGATAGTAAAAACAGACATTGCAGGAAAACAGACCACTCTCTCTCATAAACTTAGCAAAACAAACCCAACAATAAATATAAAACATAGCAAATCATGACCAAGTGGGGTTTACCTTCAGAATGAAAGGTTAGTTTAATATTTGAAAATCAATCAATGCAAATCAAGTAAACAGACTAGTCAGTTCAAGACAGGAAGACAAAAATATAAAAGGCATCTAAATTAAAAAGGAAGAAGTAAAACTGCCTTTATTCATAAAGTATTAGCTTTTCTATACACAACATCCTATGTTCAATGTAATGCGACTAGAACTACAAAATGCATTTAGCAGTTTCAAGATACACAAAAATCAACTACATTTCCATATAATACAACAAAGAGAAATTAATATAAAAACCAATACCACATCAAGGAAATGAAATAATGGGATAAATCCAACATAAGACCAATATTAAACTACCAAATATTACTGAGACCTAATTAATCAATAGATTTATATCATGTTCATAGATTAAAAGACTCAATATTGTGAAGTCACCCTTAACTGATCTACAGCATGTAAAAAAAAGGTTTTTTTCCTGACAAGCTGACTCTAAAATGTGCAATGAAATGCAAAAGATCTATAATTGCCAAAATTTTAAGAAGGAAATTAGAAGTCTCATATTGCTCTGATTACCAGACAATGCAATACTGACATAAACACATACAAATCAACAGAATAAAGTTCTGTTTACTGGAATGCACTGCCATTTTCTTCTCCAGTCACTCTGCTTCCCAGGTGGCTCAGTGCTAAAGAATCCACCTAGAAATGCAGGAGCCACAGGTTTGATCCCTGGGTAAAGAAGATCTCATGAGAAGGAAATGGCAACTCATTCCTGTATTTTTCCCTAGAAATCCATGGACAGAGGAGCCTGGTGAGCTACAATCCATGAAGTCCCAAAAGAATTGAGAAAACTTCAGGTGTGATAGATATATCTGCCATCATATTTTAATGATATTTCAGGTATACATTGGGTCAAAATGTATCAAATTGTACACTTTAAATAGGGATCGCTCTTTTACCGCAATAAAACTGATAAAAATGAATGAGGAAAAACGCTACCTTCCTTAGAAGATGTAAAACTTTAAATATGTATTTTCCCAATTATACGAAAAACAAAATTCCAATCAAAATCAAAACAAGATTTAAGAATGCTTTCATTCAAGTGAATATGGCCAACTGCCTTATTTATAAGGCCTAAGAGATATTAATGCATAATAGAAATCCAATAATTAAAAGTTTTATAGTGATCGATACTTTGATCAACAGCACAAATAATAGCGCAGAAATGACATTTGTGTATAAAAATGTTTTAAATGACAGAGGCAGTGTCCTAAGCTATGAAGAGATAACACTCGTTAAGTGCTGGTGACATTACGAATCAACATCCAGGTAGGGTGCAGTAATGGGGTCACATACTCCCTACCACCAGTTTCTTCCCCATCCTCAGTTCTCTTCACATAGTTTCATTCTTTACCTTCACAGCACTTAACATTTACTACACAATTCTTATACTGTCTCCATTTTAGACCTGACACATGGCAAGTATTTAGTATGTATTATGTTGCATGAATTCATGAAGGAATGCATAACAGAATAACAAACTACATGAATGAAAGGGGGGAAAATGAAATCTTAAAGTTTCTGACAAAAAAACTAGTATTTTTTCAAATAAAATCTCTGGAACTTCCTAAAACACATTAACGATAAACAGTATACCCACAACACAATGTCAATTATTCAGGAAGCACATTCTAGAATATGAATGGGCAAAAGGGCATGAAATACACAACTTATTCTCAATGGTTCAAAAAGTTTCTGAGAATAGTGGTAATCATCTTTCTCTATATATACACAGACATACACACACAAAAATACATATGTATTAAGAGGGAATGTGATAAAACAATATAGCAAAATGTTAACAGCTGACACATTATGCTACTGTTAACAATTTCTTGGTAAGTTTGAAATTATTTCAAAGCAAGTTAAAAAGTAAAAGTTTACAGCCGGAAAAAGGCCCATCGCTCTTTACTGTCTCATTCCTCTCTACAGTAATACTCTTTTCAAACTTAAAAAAGCATGGTGCAGAATTATCTTTAAAGATCTAGGTTATTTTTCACTCTATACTGAATGAAAATGATAATGTATATACACATTACTTACTAACAATTAGGTTGTATTATTTTCCTTAATTTCAACACACACAATATGAGCAATACTGCTTAAGAGTTTGGGCTCCAGAGTCAGAAAAACCTAGACGTGAATTCCCATTTTAAACTCACCAGCTGCATAACACAACTCTATTTACCCTACCACTTAATTAGTATGTTTTTGCAGAGACTTCATTGCTCTTCTAGTTCTAGATGGGCAAAATGACATCACTAAGTGGATTTTACCCTCTTTCCTATAGGTAATGAAATATGATCATGCAAAGCAAAAAGAAAGGGAAACTACTCACCCTCTTGCCCCAACACAAGTAATACTGTAAAGATAGAAGGGCCACTAACTACAGTTTAAAAATAAGATTGAGTATAATTAAGTATTATGTTGGAATATACCTACCCATCTAAAATCAGGCTTTCATAGGCAGCTTTTTTGTCACACACAGGACAAATCCAGGTGGGTTTCTTCTCATTCATTTGCAGATAAAGGGCAGCATCAAAACACTGTAGGTGTGTACAAGTCACCGCACGACATGGGATTGTCAGCCTCATTTTCCCTAACTAGAGGACAGGGAAGACAACATGGAAAGTCATTTCAGAAAGGAGAACAAAGCCTCAAAAGTCATAAAAATATGAAGTAGTCACACAAAACTAACAAAATGAAAAAGAAATTGAAACCAGAATTTATTTCCATCAAGATTTCAATATACTTTATTTGAATTCACTGCTTGAGCTATAGTTTTTAAAAGAATATTTCACTTTCTGAAAGTAAGTAAAACGTGTAAAATCACAGGTAGAAAAAGATACATATAAAATGAAAACATTTAAAGCATTATCCTTCAATTAAAAATAAATAAACTTTTTAAAAATGAAAACATGTTTCTTTTTCATCTCGTCCCCTATTTAGAGGGAACCACTGCTATCCATCTCTTGCACATCCTTTCACAGATGGTCTGTGCTTAATCAAGCATGTCTTTTAAAAAATATTTTCACAGAAACGGTGACATGCAATTCACACAACTCTGTACTTATATTTAAACTGTTTCTAATCCTTTATCACTACAGATGATGCTGCAATAGATAACTATGGGATAAATTCCTAGAAGGAAAAGTTTTGAGTCCAAGTATATCTGTGATTTTTGTCCCAACAACAAACTAACTTTCACAGCAGTTACCTACTGATTTACACATATACATGTACTAACGTGCTTGGCTCCCCTCATCCTTACCAACAGAGGAGTTCTTGAATCCTTTAACCTCTGCCAAACTGACAGCTGAAAAATACCCCATTATAGTTTTGTAACACACTTCTAAATGAAGCTGAGCTTTTTACAGCTTCTAAGGGTCATCTCAGAAGTATTGATTTTCTACTTGGTTATTAATCTTTGGTTACCTATTAATTAATCAGTCTCATACATGTGATATGAATTGCAAACGTATTTTTCACTTATGAAATAAAAGTTTTTACTTTCATATAATCACATTATGTTGAAGTGTCATTATACTGATAAAACCTAGCTCTCTGTTCAATTCTTATTCCAATTGGCAGAGGAATACCAATATCAAGACACACATTAACATTCAGATTAGATCAGACCAAATTTTCCTGTACAGCCTTGCAAACCTCCCTGGATATTCCCTTTACAAAAATATCTGTTTATAACCAGTTCTCTTATTCTGATAGAAAATCTATTTCTCAACTATATGCTAAGCCCCACAAGGAAAAGGTCTATGTCACCGTTCACTACTATAATCTAAGTTTTACAACACAGTACCAAGGATACACTGTATGCTCAGTATTTGTCAACCAGGTGGTAGAATGAATGAAGAAAGACTGGATAAATGGCAAAGACAAAGAAAAGGAAGAAGAAAGGACTTATGCATATGCACTATAAAGTCTAGAAGAAATTACAGAAAATTATAACACCGGTAATTCTCCCTGAGGAGGAGGATTTTTAGGATATTCTCCTTTTTTCCTTTTGGTTTACCTTTAACTTCTCTCTTCTAAAATGAACGTTGGGTTATTTTATAATATAAAAAGAAAATAATCTAGCCAACTCATCATTATAGCAGTCCTATGTGCAAGGTAGCACAATGAATAGCCTCTACCTTAACCTTAGTGACACTGCATTTTAACCAAACAATCATACTACACAGTTGATATATATTATCATCCTCATTTTCTAAATGAGGAAATAGGCACAAAGAAGCTAAGCAATTTGACTAATATTACAAAATCAGTCAATATTTGAACCCAGAGGCTCTAGCTCAAGAGTTCATACTGTCTCTAGTGTCTAACTAGGATTCGAAAAGAGATTTTAGAAGTTAGAGTGATTCATGCAAGTGGGTAGAACAATTTAATTACTGGGCTGCCCAATAAGTTCATTCAGGTTTTTCTGTATAATGTTAGGGAATATTTAAGGTGGAAAAAGGTGAGAAAAGAATGTGAGGCCATTTCTCTTCTATGATATATGCTTTCATTATTTCCCATTCCTTTAACAACAGCCTCTTACATAATGTATAATCTTACAGCATGCTACAGACTTTTACATAAATTTCATGTAATTCTCATAATAATCACATGATTCCAAAAGACTAGTACCTCTATTTCTACTTTTGAAATGAAGATGCTGAAGCTACAAGATACTAAAAACAATATACTCCCTAAGACACAGTTGGCAGGGCCATAACACAAATTCAGATGTTCTTCACTTTCATGAAGACATTCCTAGATTTATATCATACATGGTAGCAGTTTTTAATTATCTATGTTTTCCTATTTTGCAAGAGGTTTTGTTCTGTGAGGAAAGGATGTTGACTTACTCAGCACCTAATGAGGTGACTGGAGGATTTTCTTTTTCAATTATTGTTATAGATTCAAATATTTCAATAGACTTTCTAATATCAACTTACACTTGCATTCCTAAGAGGCATCCCTTCGTTATCACATATCATTTTGTAAAAAGAGTACTGGTGTTAGTTCTAGGAGGTCTTCATAGAACTGATCAATTTCAGCTTCTTCAGCACTGGTGTCTGGGGCACAGACTTGGATCACTGTGATACTAAATGGTTTGCCTTGGAAACGAACCAAGATTGTTCTGTTGTTTTTAAGGTTGCACTCAAGAACTGCATTTCAGACTCTTTTGTTGACTATGAGGGCTACTCCATTTCTTCAAAAGGATTCTTGCCCACAGTAGTAGATACAATGGTCATCTGAATTAAAATCACCCATTCCCATTCATTTTAGTTCACTGATTCCTAAGATATCTACCCTTGCCATCTCCTGGTTGACCACGTCCAATTTACCTTGATTCATGGACCTAACATTCCAGGTTTCTATGCAAAACTGTTCCTTATAGCACTGGATTTTCCATTCATCACCAGACACATCCACAACTGAGTGTCGTTTCTGCCCTGGCTCAGCAGTTTCCTTCTTTCTGGAGCTGTTAACAGTGTCCTCTGCTCTTCCACAGGAGGATGCTAGAGACCTTCTGACCTGGAGAAGGCTCATCTTTCCGTGTCGTATCTTTCTGCCCTTTTATACAGTTCATGGTTCTCACAGCTACTATATTGGAGTGGCTTGTCATTCCCTCCTCCAGGGAACCGCGTTTTGTCACAACTCTCTACTATCCATCCATCTTGGGTAGCCCTATACAGCATGGCTCATAGCTTCAGTGAGTTACAGAAGACCCTTTGCCCCGACAAGGCAGTGATCCAAAAAAAGATGTCTTATTCATGTAGGATTGAACTGAAAAAGTAGGCAGTCAAGAGATATCTGGAGTAGTATGCAAGTTTGGCCTTGGAATACAAAATGAAGCAGGTCAAAGGCTAACAGATTTCTGCCAAGCGAACGCACTGGTCATAGCAAACACCCTTTTCAACAACACAGAGACTCTACACATGGACATCACCAGTCAATACCGAAATCAGATTGATTATATTCTTTGCAGCTGAAGATGGAGAAGCTCTATACAGTCAGCAAAACCAAGACCTGTTTCTGACTGTGGCTCTGATCATGAGCTCCTTACTGCAAAATTCAGGTTTAAACTGAAGAAAGTAGGGAAAGCCACTAGGCGATTCAGATATGACTCAAGTAATAATTAATTATCATTAGACAGTGGATGTGACAAATAGATTCAAGGGATTAGATCTGGTAGACAGAGTGCCTGAAGAACTATGGACAGAGGTTTGTTAATTCTGTACCCGAGGCAGTGACCAAAACCATCCCCAAGAAAAAGAAATCCAAGAAGGCAAAGTAGTTATACAAGAAGGCTTTTCAAATAGCTGAGCAAAGGGAAGCCAAAGGCAAGGGAGAAAGGGAACGATGTACACCAAACTGAACACAGAGTTCCAGAGAACAGCAAGGAAAGATAAGAAGACTTTCTTCAGTGAACAATGCAACAAGTAGAGGAAAACAACAGAATGGGAAAGACTAGAGACCTCGTCCAGAAAACTGGAGAGATCAAGAGAACATTTCATACAAGGATGGGCATGATAAAGGACAGAGAGGATCTAACAGAGGCAGAAGTGATTAAGAGGAGGTGGCAAGAATACACAGAAGAACTATACAAAAAAGGTCTTAGTGACAGGAATAACCATGATGGTGTGGTCACTCACCAACAGACAGATATCCTGCAGTGTGAAGTCAAGCGGGACTTAGAAGCATTATAAAGCATGAACAAAGTTAGTGGAGATGAGGGAATTCCAGCTCTGCTATTTAAAATGCTAAAAGATGATGCTGTTAAAGTGCGGCACTCAACATGTCAGCATATTTGAAAAACTCAGCAGTGGCCACAGGACTGGAAGTCAGTTTTCATTCCAATCTCAATTCTGTGTGAAATTCAGATACTGTGTTCAAAAAGTTAATTATACACACTCAGATCCCTCTTCAGCAACGAGTGCTGAAAACATACCTCCCGTAGGTCCCAAGGACAGAGACCGTGGACTGCACTCTCACAATGCACATCCACGTCTACTCTAAACTGCTTTATAAAACAGGACATTTTATGTATCATGAAAACAGAACATTTCTCCCACCACCGTAAGCTATCATTTTCTCTCATTTCTGCCTAATAAACCCAGGGTTCTTTAGGCTTATCCTCCCAAGTGCCTATAATCCATTTTTCCCTCTCCAGTTCCCATCACCATCCTAGTTCCTGTCTTATTTCCATTCTGCTATAGTGTCTCTGTCTCTAAAACTACTTTCAGAGTCTAAGTTCTAGCATCTATCTGCTAAGTTTGCTCAAAACACCTATGCTTGATTTTCTAATAACATATACCACATTCTACAGTTATCAACCCAATGTATGTTAACACTAGGACAGCCTGAAGAGTACCATTCACTGTTTTCTTGGAAAGTGTTCTGAAAAAAATCAGGTAGAATGAATATTGAGGAAAAATTTAAAAGACAGTCTCACAACAGATCTGTTCTCACTTTTAAGCAGAGAAAGAAAACATTTAATGATCTTTAAACAGGATCTTGTTATTTCCTCAAATAACATAACTGTTAATTTTCTTAAAACTGACATATCTGAAAGGAACCTATTCATATAAATAGGAGAAATCCCAACCTCTTCAATATGCCACTTTCACTATTGTGAATGTCCAAGAGTCCAACGGTTTGGTTATTGCTTTGATTGCTGTCATGTAGGAGAGCACAGTGTTTGAAAGAAAAGAGGTAAAACACACACAAACAAAAATGGTTCAGAAATAAATAAAACGTAAGGCACTGTGTAACTGCACAGCTCTTAGGTGAAGAGAAGTGCTTTCTTCCCAACAACAGCTTAACATACTAAAATGTAACAGTAACACAAGTTCCATTCCCAAACAGTGGCTGTGCTTAAAATACAGCCAGCGATGAGTATCTGCCAAATACACTAGGGCTAAACCATTAAGACATTTCTAATATCCAAACTGTTTCTGACTAACAAAATAGATATTTCATGTGTTTCAACTCAGTATCAATGTTAACATGAGAAGGAGAAAAAGGTACTATGAGGACACTCAAATGAACTGATGCCCAGTGACCAGAGAAGACCCTGGGTGTGAAAACATGCCCTCGAGGGCCTCTGCCGCCACCTCAGGGCACTAAAGTCCTCCTGCGGACCTTCTCTCTGCTTCACAACCACAGGTTCTCAATTTGGAAGCAATGCCAATTTCATGTAATCCTATCCCTATTCAATAAAGATAAGTTCAAATAAATGATAATATATAATAAAGCTTTAGAAAGAAAGATACCTGCAAATACTGCTTTCCAGAATAACAGAGAGGTAGACTTATAATCCGGATGTTTATATTTTTGGCCCCATGTGGCAATATGGTTAAGAAAACTGGAATAATGTCAGAAGACCAAACGCTTTATTCTTATTCTACTATAACCTAAGTGTGTGATCTGGGTTAGCAACCGCTTTCAGCCTCAGGTTCCTCATCTGCAAAATGGGAACAACTCCAAACAGGCCTGCTAGTTAAGACAGTCTAAGAAGCATGTAATAGGAGCTGGTCACCAAACCCAACGCGCCCCCCCTGCCCAACAACTATATCATAAATTCCTAATTTCAGGACTTTTCTCATAAAGTTCCTCTCATCTAGAAAGGGTCCTTTCCAACAGAAGTGATTTTAAAGATGCCTTCATCTACTATTCCTGGTTTCTCCCATCAATTAGCATTAGGTCCTAATAATGTTCTTGCTATTTTTCAACACAATTTATATGCTGATAAAAGGAGTCAATTCTCTTATGTTCAGTATTAGCTGTGGATTATCTATAATTAGCAGTGACAGATTACTGTGAACCTAAAGCTCTCTTTCCTCTTCGACATAATATCCTTTTACATCTCTTTCTGCTTAGTCACTGCCTGAAGAACACTTGCATTCTTTGGAATGCTTATCCATGAAGATTCCTGAATGGGCAAACGAAAAAAGTTCAAAATTTTATACTGTATCATTCATTCTCATACTTACTTTTATAGGAAAATTAGTAACTTATAAAAAAGCAAAATGCCTCAGAATGTTTCACTGCTTTACTTACAGGGCACATCAAGGACACGCGAAGGCTAGTGGTAGCAATCTCACTGTCAGGATCCGCAGTAAGTTTTTCTTTAACTTGAGGGAGAATCAACAATAAACACAGTGTTTAAAAAATTGTGACTTAGGAACAGAATTATAGAAATATATGCCAACTTATTTAGAATTCCCCAAACACTTCAAATAGATCAAGAAACTACAAAAACAAAATATAATGTTAAGTATTAATGTATTGAAACCATAGCCACACTTCCAGTATTAGGTTAAAAAAATTATAAATGCGAATTGACATGTTTAATCAAATTTTTAAGATTTCTTTTTAAAGATAAAATTGTGGGTAAGGAAGAGTTTTTAAAACAGAGCGCCATTTCAGACTTAAGAACAATATAATTAGGGAAGGCAGCTGTACTCTGAGCGTCAATACTTTTCTAAAACATATGCATGGCTATTTTAATTAGGGAGGTACATGTAATTTCCAATAATTGTTAAATTTGTAAACAATTATACAAATAAAATACTTACACTTTATAAGAAAAGGTACAATATTTTTATACTTTGACTACTGAAAACTACTATGGATGTAGGATTATATCTGATATCTTCTTCACCACGTAATACAAACCAGTTACCGTCGTCACAAACTAACAAATACATAAACTGCCTTCATATGCCTAATTCTCAACATCATGACAGGGAGAAAAGGACTGGAACTGTAAAGAGTAGAACCCTCGTGGTAAGAAGAATTGTGGAAGAATTTCCCTGGCTTTCCCTGATCTTCCCAGACAGGAAGATCAACACTGTGCTGTGTGAGATGAGAAATGGCTTGAGTATAAGAAACAAAATACCAAACAAAACAGCCCTACTTGGCTCCCTTTCCAACCCACAGATTTTCTCTCCTTTCTGGTTCATTTAGTGATATGGAAGGTAATGAGGGGGAAAATATTCTCTTCCCAAAAAAGAGTCTTGTTCAATTAACATCAGTTACTGAATTATTTACAGCTTGGGTTATACATTTTTTCCTCTATTTATTATTATACGGCATGAAAGCATCAAAGTACAAAATAAAACATCTCTGAAGGCAAATATTATTTCTGATATCAACATTTCTCTTGCAAAAAGACTTTTTAAGTTAGAAGTGTATAGCATACTACACACTGGAGGACTTGAAGATTTCCATTCCTATTCCCAACGCAGGCATCAAAACTGCCAACAACCAGATATTTACCAAAGTAACTTCTTATGAAAAGGCAAAATATCAATATTAGTTGAGATTCACACTTCATCCTCCTGGGAGCAGTTTCGAAGAGAAGGGTTTTTTCAATTTATACAGCTCCATTCTTAAGAGTATTTTTAATTCATAATTCATTTTTGGTTTTTAATAATTATTCCCAAATTGTTCCTGTATGGATGTGTATGTGAAGCTTTTAAAATTTCCATTTAAACCCATCTCACATGCTCAGTCTTACAAACAATACTTACTTAGTGCTCTGGAATGATCAGGGTTTCTAATACCTTTCATTTTTAATCTCTGTAATAACATGGCTGATGTGAGTTGTCGTACAAGATATAC
Source organism: Antilocapra americana (assembly GCA_007570785.1). Taxonomy (NCBI): domain Eukaryota; kingdom Metazoa; phylum Chordata; class Mammalia; order Artiodactyla; family Antilocapridae; genus Antilocapra; species Antilocapra americana. The sequence goes on from ML662445.1 coordinate 43,328,253, forward strand.
AGACATGGAGTAATTCTACAAAGAAAGATAATCTGAATTAAAGATGAGAGATAACAGTTATTTACATAAAACACTTGTTTAAGAAACTCTGGTTTCTAAAAATAACATTCAAAATAACTTATACAGGAAAGTCAGTGACTGGAAAGGGAACAAAATCAACTCAGTTACTTTAAGGAAGATGAATGTTTCACCCTATTAAAGGTATTTCTCAATCACCACTTTAAAACATCTATGTGGCAAATAAAATGCTCAGATCAATGGTTTTCAAACTGTTTCTAACTTAGCAAAACTGGTACCTCAGGCGCCACCATGGTATAGATGAGAATACACTCTTCTATGAATACTTCTAACTAGAATTATGTTTTTCTATGTAATAGGGAAAATATATTCAATGAAAAATGAGTTCCACTACAGAAACAAAGTTCCAACACCTGTGGTCTAAATGAATACTTCTACTCCAGAGTTCACAGTTCTAATTTTGGCAGACACCTGCTACATAACCTTAGGCAAATCATTCACATGAACTCCAATCAGCTTTTTTTGAGAAAAAACTTGACAAATTAATTGCTATTTCCAAATGGGCATTTTACTGGGGAAGGGGCAACTACTGCAGTATATAAGACAAATGAAGAAATAATAAAAATAAAAAATACAAGGTCAGAAAATAATAGCATTCCAATTTCATACCCTCTTAAGACTTGGCCAAAGGAACTTTCATGAGCTTTTTATAAAGCAATGAAGAAATGATATATAATTTTACTTTACTTAAATACTTAAAACCCACCTTACCAATCCACTACACAAATTCATTCAATTGATTCTGCAATAAACAAAACACTTTTAATAGCTGCCAAACCAAATACTTTAAATATCATTTTTAACATCCTGCTACAGTTCTTTCAAATATCTGATACCCAAAAGAGTATACAAATTTAATCATTACAATCACAAGAAAAGAATATTATTTCCATTAAGTGAAAGTCGCTCAGTCATGTCTAACTCTTTGTGACCCCATAGACCGTAGCCTGCCAGGCTCCTCTGTCCATGGAAATCTCCAAGTCAAAACACTGGAGTGGGTAGCCTTTCCCTTCTCCAGGGGCTCTTCCTGACCCAGGAATCAAACCGAGGTCTCCTGCATTGAATGCAGATTCTTTACCAGCTGAGATACCAGGGCAGCCATTATAAGGGATTAAAAAAAAAAATGCTAATCCTTCAATATCTGCAATCATTTACTCAAAAACAAAATCTAAAATGTCATAATCATTTCAAAAGATATACTGCTTTTCTGCTCAAATTTCTCTCAAAAAACTTTATCTCACTAAACTTTAAAGCATTAGTACTTAATCAGTTAACAATGTCTCTTATATTTGTCTATAATGCCCATTCTCAAGATTTTACTTATTGTTTATAATAAGCAGGCCCCAGAGAATTAAGCAATTTTGCCAAAATCAAACAATTTGCCAACTTGAGATTAAGCCAAGATTTCCTGAATCCTTATCCAGTACTACATCACTGTACATTTAAGTTCAGGCAAATAAAAATATTAGGGACCAGTGTCTCATGATAAACAAGTTATAGTAAAAACTCAAAAATGAGAGCTCAAGAGAACAATCATTAAAGAGGTCCTAGTATCTGTACAGTCCAAAGGTTAATACAAAATATTCATTATGTTCAGCTCGGCAATTACCTTGGTGATAAAAACAAATTAATTCTGGTTACAAACATGACTCAACTTCTCCATCCATAAGGAGGAATACTATCCTTTATTTCTATGAAACAGCAACATTAAAGCTGATGATCAGAAATTAATTGAAATCTCTTCCATTTCTATTACTTCAGTTCAGTTCAGTCACTCAGTCATGTCCGACTCTTTGTGACCCCATGAATGGCAGCACGCCAGGCCTCCTTGTCCATCACCAACTTCCGGAGTCCGTGCAACCATTTCATCCTCTGCTGTCCCCTTCTCCTCCTGCCCCCAATCCTTCCCAGCATCAGGGTCTTTTCCAATGAGTCAACTCTTCGCAGGAGATAGCCAAAGTATTGGAGTTTCAGCTTCAACATCAGTCCTTCCAATGAACACCCAGGACTGATCTCCTTTAGGATGGACTGGTTGGATCTCCTTGCAGTCCAAGGGACTCTCAAGAATCTTCTCCAACACCACAGCTCAAAAGCATCAATTCTCTGACGCTCAGCTTTCTTCACGGTCCAACTCTCACATCCATACATGACTACTGGAAAAACCATAGCCTTGACTGGACAGACCTTTGTTGACAAAGTAATGTCTCTGCTTTTTAATACGCTGTCTAGGTTGGTCATAGTTTTTCTTCCAAGGAGTAAGCGTCTTTTAATTTCATGGCTGCAATCACCATTTGCAGTGATTTTGGAGCCCAAGAAAACAAAGTCTGACATTGTTTCCACTGTTAAATAAGCAATTATAAAATGGAAATCCCTTGTTGTATTAATCAGTATTTCATAACTGACAAAAAACTTTTTAAGACTAAGAATCTGCAGAAAACTAAGTCCATCAACCTAAAAGTATGGAGGAATTAATACAAATCTAACTAAATATTTTCTAGTAAATACAAATATTAAGTAAATACTATGAGATGCTCATGTTATTTAAGTATGAGCTTTCATATAAAGGCTGGAATAGATTATGTCTAATCACAACAGGAGTACATTTAACCATTTCCCCCAAAGTCTAATAAAGCTCTCTTCCTCCCTCTTCATAAATATGTAACAGTAGCCCAAATTCTCACTTTTTTAAACTACCACTTAAAACACACACATAAACACAACTGTGATCAACCATTAACTTAAGATATACTGTTAAGGTACTTATCTCCTTTGGAAGATAACAGAGAGATGATACCGAAGAAACCTTAAAGTTTTAACCTTTAAGAATCTCACATCTCTACCATGAATTGAAAATTATAGCTTTTGGGGGTCATAAACAGAAAAATGAGTAAGATGGAACTAGTAGCCTAGGAAAAACCAAAGTAAATCAATACCACCTAGAGGAATAACTTTAATGTTTCCCAGAGAAAGGAATCTTTACCTTTCCAATTTCTGATGCCCAAGAAATGGAAATCTGGTTTGGCACAGCTGAGGATAACCTAACTAAAGATGTAATATTCAAAGGGCGTCCAGGGCGCTTCTGTTCAATCCCATTTTTAGGTGGTGGTGCATAGCCCTATAACCCACAAAAAAGAAAAGCAAGTTAAAATTCTGAGCAGAGGAGCAAACATTTTCTCCAAGACAAGTACAGTATCTTGCCTAATTTCAGTCACACTAAATTCTTTTATTTTATCCTGGAAATCACACAGTCCTCATCCTAAGGTGAGGAAACCCAGAAGAGGAAAATAACCTTTTAAAAACATTATAAAATATTTTACAAATCCAGAAAAATACAACAACAAAAATTCCATGTTTCATTAAAATCAAAGGTGCTGAGATCTTGCCATATTGGCTATGATTTTTTTCCCCCTACCTTTTAAACAATAAAGTTAAATCTCTTTATACTGATTCATTTTTCATTCAAATACCAGGGGTGACAAAGAGGGAAAAGGAGCTCTGAAAATTTAAAAAAAAAAAAAGTACAAAATGGGGACTTTCAAAGGAATTATTAAAATCTTGTGAGGGATAAAAAATGCTCTCTTGACCTGCATGTAGGTTTCTCAGGAGAAAGTGGTCTGGTATTCCCATCTCTTTAAGAATTTTCCACAGTCAAAAACTTTTGTGTAGTCAATGAAGCAGATGTTTTTCTGGAATTCCCTTGCTTTCTCTGAACACTGGGTTTGACTTCTAGTTCCTCTGCCTTTTCTAAACCCAGTTTGTACATCTGGAAGTTCTCAGTTCACATACTGCTGAAGTCTAGCTTGGAAGATTATGAGAATAATTTTTACGAGCATGCAAAATGAGTACAATTGTCTAGTAGTCTGAGCATTCTTTGGCACTGCCCATTTTAGGGACTGGAATGAAAACTGATCTTTTTTTGTGAGCACTGCTGAGTTTTCCAAATTTGTTGACATACAGAGCGCAGCACTTGAACAGCATCATCTTTTAGCATTTGAAACAGCTCAACTGGAATTCCCTCCCCTCCACTAGCTTTCTTAGAAGTGATGCTTCCTAAGGCCCAACGACTTCACACTCCAGGATGCCTAGCTCTGGATGAGTGACCACACCAATGTGGTTATCCAGGTCATTAAGACATTTTTTGTTAGTTCTCCTGTGTATTCTTGCCACCTCTTCTTCTCTTCTGTCTCTATTAGGTCCTGGCCACTTCTGCCCTTTACTGGGCCCATCACTGCACGGAACACTGCTACTCCGTTTCTTCTAAGGGATTCTTGCCCACAGAAGTAGCCATAAAGGCCACATGAACTCAATTCGCTCATTCCTGTCCATCTCAGCTCACTGAATCCTGAGATGCTGACGTTCACTCTTGCCATCTCCTGCTTGACTACGTCCCATTTACCTGGATTCTTGGACTTAACATTCCAGGTTCTTTGCAGTACTGTTCTTCAGAGCATCAGGCTTTACTTTCACTGCTGGGCACATCCACAATTGGGCGTCGTTTCCACTTTGGCCCAGCTTCTCCATTCTTTCTTGAGCTGTTAGTAACTGTCCTCTGCTCTTTCCCAGTAGCATACTGGACACCTAGACCTGGGAGGGGGACTCATCTGGTGTACTTTTGCCTTTTTGTATTGTTCATGGGGTTCTCGTAGTAAGAATAGTGAAGTGTTTTGCCATTCCCTTCTCCAAAAGATCACATTTTGTCAGAACTCTCCACTGTGAACCGCCCCTCTTGGGTGGCCCTGCCTGCTATGGCTTATAGCTTCACTGAGTTACACAAACCCCTTTGCCATGGCAAGGCTATGATCCTTGAAGGGGACTCCACACATATACACCTTTATTTCTGCCCAAGTATTTTTTAAATGCAATGTCAAGACATGTGACTTGACCCATACTTTTATATGCATCTTTAAAAGACCTCAGGAAATAAAAACAGTATCATAACCTAACAAAATTAACCATGATTTTAAAAATTGTCTAATATCTAGTTTATATTGCAACTTCTCAACTGCCTCAAAGATGTCTTTTATTACTGAAACTTTCAAATGTATATAAAACTAGAGAAAAAAATCTAAACAAACTATCACCCAATTCAATAGGTTACTTATAAGCAGTCTTTGCCCATCTCAGAGTATTATATAAAGTATCCCAGACACATTATTTTATCCATACACAGTTTGACATACAGGATGTCCCTTTGTAGTCTTAATCAGAATCCAAACTAGGGCCTCACGGTGTGCTCAGTTGTCTCTGAAGTCTCCCTTATTCTATATTAAAGAATACTTTTTATCCTCTCTCACCCCTGCCCCAAAACTCCCAACTCTGTTTCTGATGCCGTGGTTCTGTTGGGGACCCCAGGGCTCTTGATCTGAAGAATATTCTCATCTTCTGGATTTGGTTGACTGCTTCCTCACAGTTTGAAGACGCGACTCTCCATGTTTTAAGCTGGTAATTAGTTGCACAGGCTTGACTAGATTCAGGTTCAAATTTTCAGAGACAAAAACATCACAGAGAATGCTACATACTTCCTACTGTACCACATCATGAGATACATAATGTTTGTTTGCTCCATTTTCAGTGATGTCAAGGTTGATCAGTTCAGCCTGATCCCTCCCATCTAGCTTTGACCTAGTGGTTTCAGTATCCATTGGTCATAGTTACCTAGATCCATTATATGATTCATGAATTACAAAAAAAAAAAAAGCTTTATATTTTTAAATTTTTATTTATTTACTTTCTTTTTTTAAATTATTTTAATTGGAGGCTAATTAATTACTTCACAATATTGTAATGGTTTTGCCATACATTGACATGAATCAGCCATGGGTGTACATGTGTTAAATCCATGCTTCCTCTTGCTTGTATTACACCTTTCCATAAACAATTTGACCAGATCAACATTTGGTTACTCCGAAATCAATGATTTTCTCTCTTTATCAAACTTTAGAGCAATGAGTTGATGCAACCTCCAATGGTTTATTTTAGCATAATTATAAACTCACTTATGTTTGATAATTTTGAGTCTACTTAAGTATTGTATTTTAGATACCAATATTATTCCATCTTAGGCCAAGGGAATCTATTCAAACTGGAGCATGTGTGTGTGTTTTAACAAAAGAAAATACTGATTGTACTTTAGGCCAGATTTACTGTGAGGCAGACCATCAGTGTAACGAATATATGCAGGAAAAAGAAATCCACAAACTCAGAAAGAGAATACATTAAGTCAATGGCGCTGGTACTGACACATCTTCCACTGCAATGAGAGGAAACACTCCGGAGATTTCTGCCAGCTGCACTGTAGCACACATTCTCTCCATTCTTTGGAATCTCTACAAGAAATACTCTCTCACGTCGACCCCCACACACACATCCCCAACCTCACAGCTCCACAGGTTTACATCCATTTATCAAAATCTGTCTAAAAGGAAAAATAATTCAGCCTTTCAAAACTCTCCAGGCAACGAGGGTCTTTTTTCTCCTCTCCCTCCTGCCCTTAAAAACACACAATTTTCTAATTGGGTGGTCAGTATGTACAATGGCAGCATTTGGATCAAAGATGGAGGTATGGGGAACATTCCTGGGGGCAGTTTCACTTGTGTCTGTCCTCATTGCACATGTCATTCTACAAGCCCTGCTATGAACTGCTTACTGTCATCCCTGGAAAATCAATGGATCAAAGTATCTTTTAAAAGTCATCATCTTGATCTGGGTAAAAACAGCATATAAACTGCTTTCATCACTATTTGACCCTTATAATCCAGGAATATATTGCTATTATCAAGGGAACACCATTTTCCAACCAGTTCACTCTCTGTTCGTGCAGTGGAGTATCCAATCATTATGGATCCATGATGACTGCATACTGCAATAAGGTCATACAGACAGGGACTTGTTCAGGACACAAATTCAAATTTATTCAGAACAGAAATTCAAATTTATTCAGAGCCCTAATGGGAAATCCCATGACTGTCAAAGCTTATTCCTCCAAGATCTGTTGTGTAATAAACCAGGATCAAGGGCAAGGACCACATATCAAACTTCTCTGTGGCATGCTGATGCTTCTTACAATTGGAACAAAGTCCCTGAAGATCTCCAATGGTGGTGAAGAGCTTAATTCTCCTAAGGTGGCAGTATATGCACATGACTCTCATAAACATGCCAGTCAATGCCCATATTACATTATCCCAATCAATAGCAATCGTGGACCAAGGGGAGGTTCTCAGCAGTTCTCCATCAGCTCCAAGTACATTTATGTCCGTGGTCCCACAGGAATTCACAAGGCTAAAGATGAAGACCCTCTTTGGGAAAGACTGGCATCTGATCTTTGGGACGGCCCTATTAGGGTCAGGAAAGCTCCCCCGTGCCCCCACCACCACTCCACTGCCTTTTGTTTCTGAAATCTGCTTTGACATCCTTTATCCTATGCTCCGTTTCTTCAGCTCCCTCACAAGTGCCCCTGGAGCCACTGCAGGGCCCTGGCTCCGGAGGTGAGTGTGGGACTCATCACATAGTAGTCAGTGTTCACCAACAGCCCTAGCCTAAGTATTCAAGGGTTAGCTCGTCCTTTGGAGAGAAACCAGCAGTGACTGGGCAACAGTGTCCCAGAGAACATGCTCAACTACCTAAGTTTTTCTCTCTCAACAGTCCTGAAAGAGTGACAAATTCAGAGCTATCCACAGTGGTGCTATAGATCTTAAGGATAGAATTATTATAACAAAGCATGGCACTGACTGGTCCCCTTGGAAAATTTAGTGGAACATGTGTGTACACATCTGTAACCATCATATTTTCGGGCAGCAAAACCAGAGTTTAAGTACAGCCTCACATATTTCAGAGAGACAACTCCCCAAAACTAGCACAATCATTTAATATTGGACAGATCTTCCAGGTGGGGCTACAGACACCAAGAAGAGTATCACAGTTCGATACTTCTTTAAGGAGAGTGAGAGAGTCAAACAGCAATAAAAGTCAAAGGCCAAAAGAAATCTTAGCCCCTCCAAGAAAAAGAGCGCTGGATCTGAAACGCCATGGAAGATGTGCTGTCATTCCAAAATCCTAGCTTTCCTCTGCCACACATGTGGCCACGCAGTGGCATCCTTTAGTTCCAAGTAAGGCTGCTTCTCCCCCTGGTTTAGATCTTTAGATGATTCATCCAGATAAAAGACAGCTCCTGAGATCTCCCGTTGCTTACAACCAGAAACCCAAGAGGCAAAAATGTGCCCCCTAGGTTTTGACCATGCACAAGACCATACAAGCATTCCTCCCCAACTGTATCTACTCAGCCTCTGAAATGCCCCCCTTTAGTCCCCAGAAGAGTATCTCACACGATTTCAGCCTTACAGACATCTTTCAAAAAGTCAGGCAGTAGTACAGTATTCTTCAAGCCCTATAAAATACATGAACCAGGCTATTTCTCAGGTCTTTAAGAGATTTCTAGACTTTGTTGTCTGGCTTGCTCGGCTACTCACAGCTGTTGTTCATATACTTATTTCAGAGCCAAATCCTGTACTCAGCAGGAATGCTAAACAGCCATCTCATCTCCATGTCAAATAGTGTCTGCTTTGCTGAATATGGCAGCTTAGCATCATGGTAGAATCACTGTTCTCACAGCACTTCTTCAGTTAGGATATACATCCATTCTGAAAAACAGGCCATGCTCTACTACTATTGAGATTACAGCTTTACTGACACATATCTGTAGCAAATTACCAGTTTAGTTCTATCCTCCGTGAAGTCAGATACATACTCCTGTTCGACAATTGTTATTTTAAGATTTGACATCTATCAGGTCAGAAACAGGCTATACAGTGACAGAGAGAGAAACAGGCTATATATATAGAGAGAGAGAGTGTGTGTGTATGTCTCCTCTCTCTCTGTCAATCAAACACCTCTGCACCCATCTCTCTAGGGTGTGCACCCCCAAGGCTCAAGCTTGGCATCCTCAATCACCAGGTCCAGTTGTTCTCAGCAGCCTCTACCTTTCACCATCTCATCCAAGGCCAAGGCCCAGCTCATTCAGACATCCACTACAACATGCTGCCCTAATGTCCTTCCCTACAGGTCCTGCCCTGCTACTATGCCTTCTGATATCACCTTAAGGATCTCTCACAGCTTCCTTACTTCCTGGCACAAGATGCTTCAAGCTCATCTTTTCCATCTCCCCCAGACCTGGAATCTGCCACTTCCCCAAGGAGCCATGAATCTCTCTAATGGAAAACAGTATTTAATGCTGGGACTGTTTACTGGCACTAACTAGTCACAATTTTTTAGCCTTGTTAGTATTTATAATAAACTCACAAGCAAAAGCCTGGTGAATAAAAAGCAACTTACAGGCAAAGGAAACAGCTTCCCATTCACTTTTATACAAAGACTATTGGGATAGTTATCTTCTTGAGGGCAACTTGTCTCTGCCAGGCAAAGTCTGCATTCAAGAAAAAGAAAAACTCTTAAATACTGTACTCAAATTTATACTTTACAAATCCAGGACTATATGCACATAGTTAGCAAGTATAAAATTAAAGTAACAGAAAAATTGCAAACTCACCTCAGCTGAACTTGTACTGTATAATCTCTCCTACCACCTGGCAAAAAATCCCTGTTGGAAAGAGAAAAACAAATGGGTTAGGAAAACACACTAGAATTCACAGAAATATGCTCAACAGAAAAAAAGCATTATTGGTATTTTTATTTGTAGTCCTTAAAAAATGAACATTAGCCTACCAATGGCAGAAGATTTAATCAAAACAAAGCACTGCAGTGGTAGTCCTCATATGCTTTTTAGTCTTGTCTTTACAGCAATTTTAAATTATTTTCAATTCATGGGAACTTTCACAATACAATTTTTATTTCAACAGACAACAGATTTGGTAAACAGGAAAAGAAGCACATTAGGTTCTAAGACCCTGATGAATAAATTTGCTCACAGTGGTTGTGAAACCTTTGCTGAGTATTCTAGTCATTGGCAAAATTTTTTTAAATATAAAGGCCCACTCACCAGGTATCCTTATTGGCTCTGAAGCACAGTCGGAGCATTAACAGTCTTTACAACTACTCACAGGATGCTAATAAAAGAACTAGGATAAATAACTGGTGTCCAGGGTCTCAGAACCTCTATACCACAGCAACTTCCTAACTATGCACCCAATTAAGGACACAGAATCTCTTAGAATTTCTAGATGAGAAACTAACAGAGTCCCATATAAAATATCTCTGACACTGAAACTCCTAAACCCTTGCCAGTCAAAATGGAGTCTACGATGAAGCAGCACTGTAACTACTTGAGAGCTTCCTGATTAGAAATGCAGAATCTCAGGTGCGACCTTAGACCTACAGAATTAGAATCTGAATTGTAACAAGCTTCCCAAAGTGATACTTATTCGCTTTACAGTTTAAGAAATCCTGCCCCCAGCCATTGTCATAAATCTTGGACTGTGTCAGAGAGAAGATCAGTAGAGCCGACTCCTGTTGGAGAGTACATACAGCCCTCCACCTTGCTCCCACAGGGCTAGCCTTCTTACTGCTTCCAGTTCTCTGTGTTCACTGGAAGGAGCAAAGCACAGCAATGACCAGCTTGAGTTCTACAGTCCCAAACTGCAGGACCTTGGGCAAATGATTTAACCTTTCTGGGCTTGGTTACATCTGTTAAAGATGGAAAATGACTGCACCTACTTCATGAAGTTGTGGTGACAAACGTGTTAATACACGTGAAGTGCCTGGATAGAAGAAGTGCTCAACACGGGTGAGCAGCTGGCTGCTATTACTGTTAACTCTGCTTCTCCTGCCAGTAATAACCCACATATCTCAAATGTCTATTCACAACAGCACAGACAACACTGACCTCTTGTGAGGAACTCGTGTCATTCTGCTCATTAAAATCAAAAAACACTGCAAAATCTGGGTGCTGGAGCATCAAAGATAAATAAAACATGAAATCTGCATTCTAGAGCCTCATATGCTAGTAGGTAACAAATTTACACAACTAAAATAATACGGTATTATAGGATACTATGTAAAGTAAATATTACAGAAAAGAGGGAAATTCTATTTTGTCTTGAAAGTTCAAGGCAATTTCCATAGTCTGAACAAATCAGAAAAAAGTCTGGACAGCAGTGGTTCTATTTACACTTAAGAAGAGACATATTTCCATCAGTAACAGTGGCTTCACTAGTGGGGTGATACTCAACAAAAGGAAAGCAGGGCAAATGCTTGTTAGGTTGGGAACACAATGTTTAAAAGACTAACCTAGAAAGATAGGTGGGAGAACGTTTATAAAGGTTTGGATAGTCCACTAAGGATTGATGCTTCATTCCACTAAGGAAAGTTAATATAAACTGGGAAATAAAATGTGTTATATATCTTCACAAACAGGACAAGTAATGACTAAGCATCTTCTGACATTTTCTGCCAGTAACTGCTCTAGGAACTTTCACACGTTGAACTCGTTCATTAGATTATAAAGGTGTTTATTACATGCCAGACACTATATAACAGGCCTTGAGAATATAAAAATGAGTAAAGAGATGTTGGTTTCATTAAGAAGTTTGTAAATTCAAGCAGTCAAATAAATGTTTAATAGAAAATAAGTTCATGAGAGTGGTACAGTAAGAGACAAAGGATATATTTGGGGAAACGTGGGAAGGCATCACAGACGGGGTGAGACTTGAAGTGGCCCTTAAAACATGATTCAGGTTTGCCAAGCAGAGTAAGGAGGAAGAGGATACGCAAAGATGGAGAGCTGGGAAAGCCTACCTGGAGTACCGGCTGCTAGAGAACAGTGACAGGAGATAAGATGATTTAAACAAACATGAATGAGTATATCCTACTGAGGCCCCTTCTCTCAAGCCGAGAAACAGAACTAATGTACCACAAACATAAAAATACAAGTAGCAACTTAGGCCAAATGAGCAGCAGAGGAACATTTTCCACATGAAGGAGCTAGATAAAACTTCAGAAAAAAACTGCAGAGATAGGCAAATCTACCCAAGAAAGAGTCTGGAGTAATGATCGTAAGATGATCTAAGAACTTGGGAGAAGTTAACTTCTGCACAAAGTGAAAAGTTAGAAATTTTAAGAGTTAGGAAATATAAAGAACAACTGGAGATGAAGAATATATAAATTGAAATGAAAACTTCAGAAGGAATCAACAACAGATAAAATGATACAAAAGAATGGATCAGTGAGCTGAAAGAGAGTAGTGGAAATCACTGCTGCTGAACAAAAAGAAAAAGAATGAAAAGAAATGAGGACAGTTTAAGAGATCTCTAGGACATCAAATGCCCTAATAATTCACAGGGGCCTCCAGAAGGAGAAGAGAGAAAGGGCCTGAGAACATATTTGAAGACCTAACAGCTGAATATTTTCCTAACATGGAAAAGGAAGCAAAAATAAATGGGACCTCATCAAATGTAAAGGCTTTTGCACAGCAAAAGAAGCCATCTACAAAACAAAAAGAAAATCCATAGAATCGCAGATAATGTATCTGATAAGGGATCAACATCCAACATACATAAACAGCTCATACAACATCAAGAAAATAAACCCAATTAATAGAAATGAATAGACATTTTTCCAAAACAGAAATGCAAGTGACCAAGAGGCACACGAGAAGATGCTCAACACTGCTAATCATCAGAGGAACGCAAACCAACACGACAATGACCTATCACCTCACACAGGTCAGGATGGCCACAATCAAAAAGCACACAAATAATAAATGCTGGAGAGGGTATGGAGGAAAAGGAAGCCTCCTACACTGTTGGTGGGAATGCAAACTGGTGCAACCACTATGGAGAACAGTATGGAAGTTCCTTAAAAAAACTAGAGTTACCATATGATCCAGCAATTCCACCCTCAAGTATATATCCAGAAGAGACAAAAGCTATAATTCAAAAAAAAACATGCACCCTAATATTCACAGCATCATTTACAACAGTAAGACATGGAAATAAGCTAAGTGTCCATTAACAGATGAATGAATAAAAAATATACACACACAATAGAATATTAGTCACAAATAAGAATAAAATAATGCCATCTACAGCAACACTGGGTGGACCAAGAAACATTTACTTCTAAGTTAAGCAAATCGGAAAGAGACAAATATTATATATCACTTATATGTGGAATCTAAAAAATGATATAAATGAACCTGTTTACAACAGAAAACACAGACACAGGAAAAGAAAAACTTGTGGTTACTAAAAGGAAAAGAGAGCTAGAGGAAAGGATAAATCAGGAGGATGGGATTAAAAATACCACCAGATATATAAAATAGATAACAAAGATTTAAAGTATAGCACAAGGAACTATATTCGGTATTTTATAACACCCTATAATGGAAAAGAATCTGAAAAAGATATCTATATATCTGAATCACTTAGCTGCACACTTGAAACACAATACTGTAAATCAACTATACTTCAACTTAAAAAATTAAAAACGAGGGTGAGTAGGTATGGCAGAGAATGGAGTGTGGACTTCATATGGTATCACTATGGGATTCCCTGTTGGCTCAGATGGTAAAGAACCTGCCTGCAATGCAGGAGACCTGGGTTTGACTGCTAGGTCAAGAAATTCTTCTGGAGAAACGAATGACTACCCGCTCCAGTACTCTTGCCTGGAGAATTCGACAGAAGAGCCTGGCGGGCTACAGTCCATGGGGTCACAAAGAGTCAGACACGACTAAGCGACTAACGTACTTTTACACGGGTTTTTAAGCACAAGGAAGAAAAAACTGTATGGGCTTTAGAAAGATCAGTTGGTCAGCTGGGAGAGTTAGGAGATCATTACACTTGTACAGGCATAAAATGAATGCTTGAAAGTCATTTAAACATAAATATCATTGAATATAACATTTAGGGATAAAAACTGATAGGACTAAATGGCTGACTGGATACAAGAAGGTAGGATAAGGAGCAGGGAGCACCAAGCATGGTGCCCAGGTCTTAGAATGGTGCAACTGGACAGACGGTGATGCTACCAGGATAAACAGAGGTAGAGCTGGTTATGGCATTCAGCCACCAATCACTGAGTGAGGTAGTGATTATTTCTTCAACTTTATATGCTGAGTAAATTAAGATTCAATAGGCTTTAGTAACCTACCCAGGGGTATATAGACATAAGTGGTTAGGCCAGAATTCACATTTCAATCAGTATGAACTTTAAAGACCATGCTAGCTTCCTAAGGGCAGAGTTGATTCAAGTTTTAAATCCTCAAAGAAACACAGAAGAAGGGTGAAGAGAGTAGCAAACTAAAAGGATGTGGTAGATAAAATATGGGATAATACAAAGAGGCCTCTGTTCAGGCAGATCCCACACCACCAATGGAATAGGCAATAGGAGGAAACATGTATTAAGCAAAAATCTCTTTGAAGCCAGATAACTTAAGAAAGAAAAGAAAAAAGCATATTCATGGATACTATCATAGAGCAGTGAAGACAGAATCACACCTTGATTTTGGGAACATGCAAGAGATGGCAGTATGAGAAACTGAGAGCAGGATTACAGAGGCAGTGGTACCCAATGGAAGGAGTAGTGCTACAGCCAGAAACAGAGCTGAAGTCACTGATCAACCTTCACAAGATGCAACAGAAAAAAACAATCCAAGCCCGAATGTATTCATGCCTCTGCTTTAGACCTTACTGCCATTCTAGGCAAAGGGGAGGAGATGGATGCACAGCAGTTTTCAAATTTGCTGCAAACTGGAAACGCTTGGAGAGCTTTAAAAACTGCTGCTATTGGGTTCTATTTTCAGAGAGTCGAATTTAATTGGTATGAATGAAATCTGGGTATCTGGAGTCTTAAAAGTTCCCCAGTTGATTCTAATACACAGCAAAATTTGAGAACCACGGGGATAGAAGTTATACGATACCACAAGAAGCGTAATCATCCAAATCCAGTATCTGTAATATGCTAACAGAGTCAAACGAATCACTCTTTTTCAAAGTATGTGGTAGAAAGTACTGTAAGGGTAGAATAAGAGCTCCTTGGAGAATTTATCCTTCCCACATCTGGGGCTTGGGAGAAAAGTTAGGACCAACTTAGACAGCATATTAAAAAGCAGAGACATTACTTTGCCAATAAAGGTCCATCTAATCTAGGCTATGGTTTTTCCAGTAGTCATGTATGGATGTGAGAGCTGGACAATAAAGAAAGCTGAGCACCGAAGAATTGATACTTTTGAACTGTGGTGTTGGAGTAGACTCTTGAGAGTCCCTTGGACTACAAGGAGATCCAACCAGTCCATCCTAAAGGAAATCAGTCCTGAATATTCATTGGAAGGACTGATGTTGAAGCTGAAACTCCAATACTTTGGCCACCTGATGCAAAGAACTAACTCATTGGAAAAGACCCTGATGCTGGGAAAGATTGAAGACGGCAAGAGAAGGGGACAACAAAGGATGAGATAGTTGGATGGCATTACTGACTCAATGCACATGAGTTTGAGTACTCTGGGAGGTGGTGATGGACAGGGAGGCCTGGCAGGCTGCAGTCCACATGGTCACAAAGAGTTGGACATGACTGAGCGACTGAACAACTGGGGCAGAGAAAATAAAAGATGAGCCTGGAGCATTAAAGTAGTCCTCAGAAATGGGTGGAGACATATCTAAAGGGTATAGGAGTCAACCTGAAAGAATGGTCAATGGCCAAAGATAGAACCTTCTAAGCAACAACATAAATTATACAGCCCTGGATTATGACCCAGAGTACTCAAGGGCCCACAGAGATACAAGCAAGTAACTGAATAAATAAATGGGGACAAGGAACAGCTCCTCCTTACAAAAGAATTACTCAGATGTGAAAAAAATAACAGAAAACTCCATCTCTGGAACACAAGAGTGTTTATGATGAAGTAATTACTAAAGTCAAGATTGATGAGTGAATGCTAAATTGGTGGCAAAACTTTCAAGATAAACAGAATATGAGCTTAGTCTCAAAATATCTCCCACAGATATTTATTAACAAAGGGAAAAAAACCCAAAAAACCCAGCAACTTCACAGTCCAGAAATCTGGTTAACAGTACCTTACCCAAGTGATCAAAATTAACATGACCCAATACAGGATGTATCACTATTATGAAGCCCCTGTTACAATACACTGAGAAGGGCACATGTTACTAACTCTGGCCAAAAATGCATAATCTCAATCTAATCATGAAACTATACCAGACAAAACCAAATATTCTACAAAATTTCTGACTAGACTCTGCAATTGTAAAGTATCAAAAGTTATGAAAGACGAGGAAAAACTAAGAAACCATCACAGATTGAAAGACATCAGTGATACATCTATTCTATGTGATTTGGGATCTTGAATGGACCTGGGAATAGATACTAATTAGCAGAAAACCTAATGAAATCTGAGTAAAGTCTAACAGTATTGCACCAAGGTTAATTTCTTGGTTTTGATAACTGCCACTTATAGTTATGAAACATGTTAATATTAAGGGAACTTGCTGAAAAGTATTTTCTACTACTTTCACAACTTTTCTATAAACCTATAATTAGCTTAAAGTAAAAAATTTTTTTAAATTTTGGGAGACATAAAAATCAAAATAATAGAAAGGCCATATTTCAATACTGAAAACAACCCTGAAAATTTGAATACAGGTTAGACATTGTTCTATATGAAAGAATCATTTTTAGGGTGATTATGTTAAAAATTAAGAGATGTATCTTGAGGTATTTTCTGGGTGAAACTATATGATGTCTGGGATGGGCTTTAAAATATTTCAGGAAAAAACGTTGAGGAGTGGTCACATACAGATTCCAAAATGTTGATAATTATTAAAGCCAAGTAATGAGTACCAAGCTGTTACTTCTGCTTCGAAGGAAACTTTTTTTACTATTGGATTAGCCAACTCTGTAAAGGTTGGAGCTTGCATGAACATGAGTCTCTTTTGTCTGCTTTGTTGGGAGGATGATCACTAATAGCCTACTACGGTTAGTATTTTTTTAATTTTTATTGTGGGTAAATATTCCTAAGGTAAGATTTATCATGTTAACCATCTTAAAAGTGTATAGTTTTGTGGCTCTAAGTACATTTATACTATGCCACCACTACCATCCATTTTGGAGACAGAAGATTGAACATCCACGATGAAAAATTTTTATTGAAAACAGTCATTCATTTGTTGACTAATTAATAACATTCACACAGTTTACAGTTCAAACTTCAAAAAGATACAAAAAAAAAGATATAAAGTGAAAAAACTCCCTCAACTTGGACCACGGCCACCTGATTCCCTTCTCCAGAGGCAACTTATCATATTTGTCCAAACATATGCTATACACTTCAGCAAATTACACACACGCCTTTTTAAGACGGTGTGTGTACTTAGGCACTCAGTCATGTCTGACTCTTTGTGACCCCATGGACTGTAGCCCGCCAGGCTCCTCTGTCCATGGGATTCTCCAGGCAAGAATATTGGAGTGGGCTGTCATTTTCTTCTCCAGGGAATCTTCCTCACCCAGGAATAGAACTGGGGTTTCCTGCATTGCAGGTGGATTCTTTACCAGCTGAGTAACCAGGGAGGCCCTTTGTAAGGCTAACTACTGGCTCATTTTATTCAAATTCCATGCTTTGTTCACTTAAAAATGTATCTTGAAACCTATCGACTAAATAATCTCCCTCCATAAAAGGCCAACCCAACACCCTAAAGAAGCTTGTAGTAATCTCCTCTATCTACAAATCAGCTCTTATTTGTCATCACTGCATTGGCTCTTTCCATGTGAAACCCTGTAATACCAACAATCATTTTATATATATAAGCCAGTTCATTAACTAGACTGCAAGCAACTTGTGGAAAGGAGAGACATGCCATATAACATAATGCTTTGTAGCTAATAAACTAGTAAATGTTCTCAAGCAAGGGATCATCAGTGAATAACAAACAAAACCAAATAATAATGACATGGCTTGGGATATAAAATATAACTTTTAATTTACCCTATTCGTTTCTAAGTTGTTTATTAGTACTCCCAAGCTTGAAAGTACTTCCAATATAAAAATTTCCTGCAATGTCTTACCCCTAGTGAACAAGTACTTTCGCTTTCCTTCTTTGATAATTTCCTAAATTTTCCAAAACCCCTATTATTTGGATATTGGGTCTTTTGGACTAATCCTTAGTACTGTCCCTTTTTTTTCTCTTTTACTGTTCAATTCTTGGGTCTTTTTCCCTTATGGGGAGCTCAAGATTTACCAAATCAAGGTATAAAATTATTCTGAGGCTTTGCAAGAGCAGTGATGTGATCAGTGAAAGAATCTAAAGTTGTATCCCGTACTATTCCACCTAACAACATTGTGTGCATCTTCAAGATGTTAGGATGTTTAAAAGAAATCCATAAATTCTGATCTACCGTCTTAGGAGACTGAGAATGCATATTAACATAAGAAAGACTGAAAAGTCTGGCTTTTAGAACTTTTAAAACTACCTTGAATACAGAATTTCCAAAACTTAACTGCAGGACCTTTATTTTTTAAAAACTTGTATTAACATCTCACAGAAGATAAGTGTTCTAATGAAGAGCTGAACGAATGAAAAAAGATCTCTAATTTGCTCAATTTTGGGTTACAAATTTTAACTCTACAATCCCAGTATATCATTTAACCTCCAGGAGCCTCAGTTTGTTTAGGCTAAATCTTTTTAAAGTCTTATAAATAATATGTTAACACCAAAGATGACTATACATTTAATTGGAAAAGTATGTAGCACAGATTTCTTTTTCTTTCCTATCTCTTTTTAGTTCATTTGCTCTTAATAAATGTGTTTATCTTATTTTTTGAAATGGCAAAGCTCAGAGTACTTTTCATAACTGTTTTCAGATTTCTGCTAATTTGTTCGGTCCAGGTAACCACACAGCTCAGAATGGTCCTCTTGTTTATGTTCTTCTCCCAGAAAAATTATTAATGTCCATATTCACTATAAAAAAGCCTCTGAAGGACGAACTTTATGTCATTTTATCTCCGGAGCTGTTAACACAATTGTTTTCTATGTTGCTATATTTGGAATAAAACTTTCATTAAAAAAAATTTACTGCCAGAAGTGACAAAAAGTAATTCAAAGGGGTTTTATTCAAAACTTAAAATGTTTTTCGAATCGTTGTTCACTCAGTCATGTCCGACTCTTTGAGACCCCAAGGACAGCAACATACCAGACTTCCCTGTCCTTCACCATCTCTCAGAGTTTGTTCAAATTCATGTCCACTGAGCCAGTGATGCCATCCAACCATTTTATCCTCTGCCATCCCCTTCTCCTCCCGCCTTCCATCGTTCCCAGCATCAGGGTCTTTTCCAGTGCACTGGCTCTTTGCATCAGGTGGCCAAAGTACTGGAGCTTCAGTACTTCCTTCCAATGAATATTCAGGACTAATTTCCTTTAGGATGGACTGGTTGGATCTCCTTGCAGTCCAAGGACTCAAGAGTCTTCTCCAGGACCACAGTTCGAAAGCATCAATTCTTCAGTGCTCAGTCTGTTTTACTGTCCAGCTCTCACAAACGTACATGACTACTGGAAAAACCATACCTTTGACTAGACAGACCTTTGTCAGCCAAGTAATGTCTCTGCTTTTTAATATGCTGTCTAGGTTTGTCATTGCTTTTCTTCCAAGGAGCAAGGTCTTTTAATTTCATGGTTTCAGTCACCATCTGCACTGATTTTGGAGCCCAAGAAAATAAAGTCTGTCACTGTTTCCACTGTTCCCCCATCTGTTTGCCACGAAGTGATGGGACCGCATGCCATGATCTTCATTTTCTGAATGCTGAGTTTTAAGCCAGCTTTTTCACTCTTCTATTTCACTTTCATCAAGAGGCTCTTAAATTCCTCTACACTTTCTGCCATAAGGGTGGTGTCATCTGCATATCTTAGGTTATTGATATTTCTCTTGGCAATCTTGATTCTAGCTTGTGCTTCATCCAGCCTGGAATTTCACATGATGTACTCTGCATAGAAGTTAAATAATCAAGGTGACAATATACAGCCTTGACATATTCCTTTCCCAATTTGGAACAAATCCGTAGTTCCATGTCTGTTTCTAACTGTTGCTTTTTGTCCTGCATACAGGTTTCTCAGGAGACAGGTAAGGTGGCCTGGTATGCCCATCTCTTTTAAGAAATTTCCATAGTTTGTTGTGATCTACACAGTCAAAAGCTTTAGTGTAGTCAATGAAGCAGAAGTTTTTCTAGAATTCTCCTGCTTTTTCTATGATGAAATGGATGTTGCCGATGTGGTCTTTGGTTCCTCTGCTTCTTCTAAATCCAGCTTGTACATCTGGAAGTTCTTGGTTCATATATTGCTGAAGCCTCACTTGAAGGATTTTGAGCATGTGAAATGAGTGCAACTATGTGACAGTTTGTACATTCTTTGGCACTGAAATGAAAACTGACTTTTTTCAATCCTGTGGCTACTGCTGAGTTTTCCAAATCTGCTCACATATTGAGTGTGGCACCTTAACAGCATCACCTTTTAGGATTTGAAATAGCTCACTGGAATTTCATCACTTCCACTAGAGCTTTGTTAGTAGTGATGCTTCCTAAGGCCCACTTGACTTCACATTCCAGGATGTCTGGTTCCAGAGTATTTATTAAATATTTGCCTAACCTTAGTCAAAGTATACTATGCTTACTTAAGGAGAAATGGCTCAACTGTTATGGACACAACTATTATTGTGTCCGCAAAAAATTCACATGCTGAAGCCCTAACTCCAAATGTGACTATGAAGTTGGGGCTTTAAAGAGGTCATTAAGGTTAAACGAGGTTCCAAGGGTGGGGCCTTAATCCACCAGGACTACTGTCCTTATAAGAAGAGGAAGACACACTAGGAATACACAGAGGAAAAGCCATATGAAGAAGGCCACAGTAAGAAGGCAGCCCACCTGCAATGCAAGCCAAGGAGAGGGCCTCAGAAGAAACAAAATCTGTCAATTAGTTTTGGACTTCAAGTCCCCTGAAATGTGAGAAGAAAAATTTCTTAAACACATGGTGTTTAAGCCACCCCATCTGTGGTACTCTATTACAGAAGGCAGAGCAGACTAAGACACCAACATCTCAGAAAACACATTCCAAACTCCTCTTACCTGGATATGCATATCTCTCTAACTTGCTGAGGTGTCAGAGCAAAAATAAAAAACTTCTCTTGAAACCGCTGAATACTGCTTTGAACTGGGGAGGAAAAAAAGAAAGGTAATATTCCAATAACAAATTCAATAACAGAAGAACCTACAATAACCAGGCATTTCTGATAAAGACTTAGCCAAATTTTGAAATTTATATTGTTAAAATACACCAAAATGAAGCACTAAGCTACATGCATCTTGGAATCATGAAAGTAAGGTCACTCTAAAGCAGGTTCAATTTTAAGCATTTACCATTCTTTACTGCAATATTGTAATTATAATCAAAATATAAGACAACCCTTCAAAATTATTACATTTCATCCTTGACTACAGTATCTTCTAATGAAAAGTCTGAGGAAGTAAAAAAAAAAAAAAACTCTCCCCAGGAGAACTCTAGTCAAGATTCAGGAGTTTTTGTTTCTTTTGTTTCTTTGTTGTGTTTTGTTTTCAACACTTTATACTCAATTACACACACACAGCATTCGTTTAAGAGAAAATTTAAAACTCTGAAACGTCTAAGTTGGGAAAGTTATTAAGACATAAACAATTTTCAGCATACAGAAGATTATGTAGTTAAAAAAGATTATCTAATGAAGTCATCCTTCAGAACTGTATTATTAAAAATTGAACTGTATTTTCTTCACAAAGAACTTTTCAGTTTTACACTGACCCATTATTCAATGATGCTCTAGTACTCATTTAAACAATGAATGCCTTCAGTGAACACTTGACTGAATATGCGTCTAAATTCCAATAATCAATCAGTTATCACTAAACACTGCTTTATGAGAACATTTTAAAATAATCCTCCTATGCACACGCCAAAATTTTTCAAATTTTATGAGATTTAAACAGAATATAGCAAACTTGAATCACCTGAATTTTATCTTTACAAAAACAAAAAAAACATTAATTATCATCAGTGATGTTTAATACTAAAATACTTTTCACTCTATAAATACATCGGCTACAGAGATCATTTGGGGAGGGCAGAGTGCTGAGTATTCATGCTTCCTGTAAAACAATTCAGAATTGTGAGTGAGGAGACTTGTTATCTTGTTCAATCACAGAAATCACTCCTTTCCTTCCCTTCATCCTCCATCTTAACCCCCCTGTAACCAGTTACTCATTAAGTTCTGTTGTTTTGCTTTGCTTTTTTAATTTTCTTATCAACTGCCTCCTCTCTATTTTCACTACCACCATCCTACCCCAAACCAAGAATCCCTTTGTACAAATGAAGGGGCAACCCTGCCTCTCTGTCGGTTCCTCATCAGAACATCAGTGCAGAGCTGGTCATCCTTCGTAAACATTTTCATCATCGTTCCCCTGCTGCTAAGATCATCTTATCAATGAAGGAACCATGTCCAAAGTCCCTTATTTATAAGAACCTACATAACAATGTCTTTCCTAGCAAACCTACATTTCCAATGTCTCCCGAAGTCCTGCTCTATTCAAAGCAGTTTCTTCACTGTCAGGTCTCGGGACTGTGCCATTTTTATTTCTACTCCTTTGACTACTCAGATCTCTCCATTCTTGATGTCTATTCTCCTATATAAACTCTACTGTCCTGGGTGTTCACTGGAAGGACTGATGTTGAAGCTAAAACTCCAATACTTTGGCCACCTGATGCGAAGAGCTGACTCATTGGAAAAGACTCTGATGCTGGCAAAGATTGAGGGCAGGAGGAGAAGGGGACGACAGAGGATGAGATGGCTGGATGGCATCACCAACTCGATGGACATGAGTTTGGGTAGGCTCCGAGAGCTGGTGATGGACAGGGAGGCCTGGTGTGCCGCAGCTCATGGGGTTGCCAAGAGTCGCACACGACTGAGTGACTGAACTGAGCTAATGCACTTGTTTTGAGATTCTATTTTAATAGCTTTACATTAATGTGCATATCACTTTGTTATTGCTGTTGTTTAGTTGCCAAGTTGTGTCCAACTGTTTTGCAACCTCATGGACTGTAGTCTATCAGGCTTCTCTGTCCATGAGATTTCCCAAGCAAGAATACTAGAGTAGGTTTTCATTCCCTTCTCCAGGGTATCTTCCTGATCCAGGGATCAAACCAATGGCTCCTGCCACGTATCCTGCATTGTAGGCCAGATTCTTCACCACTGAGCCATCAGGGAAGTCCATTAACTGTTAACTGTACCCAGAGGCTTAATGAGTATTTCCTAATATTCAGAAATTTAATACTATGAAAAGATACTACCTTCATTACTCTGTCACCTACCAGATTACAAAGATAAACAAGACCAACAATACAATGCTGATAAGGTGTAAGGAAAATAACACATTTATACATTATTGGAAGTAGAAACCAGTACAATGCTTTTGAAGCAACTGCCAAACTTCTCTACAAAAGGTGAATATCAAAATATTACATAATTATACTCCCTGACCCAACAAATTCACATTAAGGCATTTAAACTTTGTGAATATGCAGTGCGAGTATTCAGAAACATATGCAAAAATGCTCACAGCAGCAATGGCTGTAAGACATTCTTCATGCAAGAATAATGCCCAAGACATGTTATACACTAAAATACTTCTGAATAAATAATAACTGAAAACGTACATCAACAGAACACTGGTTCGGCTGTGGTACATCTACAAAATAACAGACTTACTATAATCTACAGATGCATAATTTATTTCTAAGAAATACAGTTAAGACTATCACAGCACAGAACTCTAGAAGGTGCTTTTCACAGTAGATTTAAGTAGAATAATGCCCTTCTCCCTCCACCAGAAAAGTGGCACAGTGGCTCTGTGGTTAGAAAGGGCTTTTTTAATAAAAAAAAAAAAATGAGAATTTTTTAATGAGAAAAAAGATAACATAATATGCCAGAGAAACAGTTAATTACTGATAATGACTCTAGCTGAGTAATAACTGTGGCTTTTCCTTTCTGTTATATTTCCATGTCTGAAGTTATCAATTACTAACATAAATTACTTTTGTAAACTGAAAAACAAACAGAAGAAACTTTAAGGAATCAAAGACTCAATACTTCGATGGTATTTCATAAAAAACTAAACAGTTCAACACATCAACATGTAGATGCTTAAAAAGAGAATGAACAAAAAGAGCTAGTCACAGAAGAATATATACACAGTATACCAAATATACATTTCAAAAGCAAGTTAATTAAACATTACTTTTTTTCACACATACATGGTAAAACAAGTAAGAGGAAATACAAAATCCAGAACAGTGATGTAACTCAAAGAGAAAAGGCAAGGAGAAAGTTTCAACCATACTGGCAATGTTCCTTTCCTAAAAAATGGGCAGTGGTTTCACAGGTTTTCATTCATAGATATCCTTAATAACAATGTCTTTAATATATTCTTTTATACAGATGGAATATACACAATTTTTTTAATGAAAAAGGACTTAATCATCAAAAGAAAAAAAAAAATAGAAGAAACAGAAAACAAAAAAAGACAAAAATACTGCCCATGAAAGCAAAAGTAAATGAGAATAGCAATTTAAGGGAGAAGAGAAATTTTATTAACTTGTTTTCAGATTAGGGAATAATTCACTTGTTATAGTAAAACCTCAGCTATAGAGAAATTCACATAGCATTATTGTACACACTCACACTTTCTAGATGCAATAGTCTGTCATTTTAAATGCTAAAATAATTTTAAGTAATTTTAATAGAAGTAATACCAAACTGCAAAACTATATAATAATGTATCTTCTTAAGTAGAATGTATTTGTCATGATAGTTTTGTTTAGTATCTATAAATGGACCTTGCTGTAACAGCGAATCCCTCAATACTAAAGGGGTATTGGTTTCAATGTTCCCAAGAGGTTTTGGAACATTTTTTGACTTTTCAGTTGTTGTTTTTTTCTCTATGAGGGCTCTTCCAGTCTTTCCCATGTTGTTAATTAATTCCTGCTCAACAATATGTTGATGGCTTAGAAATCATCTAATCAACCATATAGTAAATCAAGAATACACAGACTGGTCGGTGGATGCCAAGAATATGTGCTCTGAAATACAGTTTTGGATCTCTTTCAATTCATAACGCTTTCTAATTCTCATTTCCCAAATATAAGTACGTTTCTCCATAATAGTGTTCCAAATAAATGGATTTACCAAAAATTTTTATTTTTACAAGTATTTTCAACATTATATAACTAGATCATTAAAACTTAAAGCAATTCCTCAATGTTACTGCATTGCTTTAGACATTATGACATTAAAAATTTTCAACTGAAGGTCATTACTGGAAATGATCAGAGTTTCCCACTTTTGACATATGCTATTATGCTGATTTTTTAACTTTCTACTTCAAAGTCTAAAATAGCCTTTTTTAGATCACTATTTGGTCAATCTACGAATATATACATTAAGAAAAGTGTTTTCTTTTCTTTCTTAGGGAAGGCAGGATAAGGAAATGTTTAAGCTTTGTTTTAGAACAAGAAATCAGTTTATAAAGTTTACACAAACAGTGACAGGCAGGACCCCTGAAAAATACATGCATCGACAATTTTTTAGCTCAGGAGCAAAGTCCCGAGGTTATATGTATTTCTTACATTCTAATGTAAACTATGAGCAAAAGGCAGGTTTTCTTCTTAATCACTCAACACAAAATGCCTCCAATATTATTATCATCATTATTAAATCACACAAAATACAAAAATTTTAGTGAATTTATAAAAAGCCTACTACCTTCCTTTAACCCAAGAAAACCTTATGAAGAACATGGAAACAAGTTCCTGTTTCTGAACAAAAAAGGAAAGCATGGACCGCGAAGCACTCCATGAAGCCTCTTCAGAGCTCGCTGCCTGGCGCCCCGCAGAGGCAGGGGCAGGGGCAGAGAAAACACCTTCTCCATTTCTGGCCGTCCTCCTTCCAGGCACTCAGCCTTCCTCTGGAAGCAGGACCCCAGCCAGCCTCCTCTTCTCAGTCCTGCCGTTAGCCATATTCCTGAGGAGTCCCTTGAGGCAGGGCCACCTACACACACTAGCAGTCTGAATCTTTCTCCAAACACAAAGAAATAATTTTGCACTGATTGCTAAGAAACACGTGAACGAACCACGATACTACGTATGAACAAAATAAATTATGGAAACATTTTAACCAGATAAACGAACCTGGTTAAAAAAAGTTAAAAATGAAAGTAAAACCATAAAAGAAACACAGTTAGGTAATACACATTTTAAATGTTTGTTCCTGTTATTAATTTTGGAAATGAAAAATCTAAACAAGGCACAAGTTGGAAGAAAAACTGCAATGAGAGACAGTCTCTCGCTTTGTGGAATTCAAACTGGCACAGCTGTACTGGAAGCTAATCTAGCACGATGTTATCAAGAGTCCTTACTCTATGATGCAATAATTCTACTCACCAGACTTTGTACAAACAATAAAACATGAACAAATAGAGAATCCTTATTTCAGAATGAATGTAATGAAGTGATAAAATACATTATTCTACTGCCTGGTTCAGCTGTGCGAAACAAAACAACGTAAGCAGTCTACCACCATCAGGCCATACTGATCCCATTAACCTCAAAATTTCGTTCTAGCTCAATCAAGATGTACAAGTATAATCCTATACAAAATGAAAAAAGCATATTAATATATTTAAGAGTCTTCAAATGATTTGAAACAAAGGAGTGTTTTTCCTAGGACGGAATGGAAAATGATCTCCAGCCTAACCATGAAATGTCATTTCCCAAACAATTTATCAACAAACTCAAATACCTCTGTAAATAATTTCATTAGCCAGGAGGAAATTATGCCATTACAGCACAGAAGTCATCAATTGAGGTAAAAAATCTGTTGAAGTCACATGTATCAATGTCTAATAATATAAAATTTATTAACATTTTTGGAGCAGTCACCAGTTATTAAACAAAAAGCTAAAATATGTGGCAAACCATGTCACTTTTGGAAAAATTTAAGTAAAAAAGATTTATTTCTTGCAAAAACAGTTTTAAACGCTATGTCAAATAGAAACTAAGTCTCTGTAAAAACAGCAAAAATATCAAAAGGCAGAATCCTCGGCAATAAATAAAATTTGTGTCTGTTCATATATAAGAAGGAAGTTTGATCAACGGATTAAGTTTTATGCCAGACTTCTGTCATGGTTGCCCGTTATTTCTTTTTACCTGTACATTTAAGCACTTGGCATTTTACTGCCTTGATTTTATAATATTAACAGCAACTCATTACTTAACAGCCGAAGCCCTCTTGCTTTCTTTACTCTCTTGTCCAGAAGAAACGGATTTCTCTAACACTTACCTAAACTCGTGGGCTTGATGAGAACATCAAGGACATCATAAAAGGGTAAGTTTTTTAACTGCACGTCAGGATGGACAGGAGGGATTGGGGGAGATGGCTGCTGCATCTCAAACGTGGGTTTAGTATCCTGAAGCAGCACAGAACCAACAGGAGAGGACGGCGAGTGAGGTGTAACTGAAGTGGAAGGCAACGCGTGGATTCCAGCCACAGCCAAGTCAGGTTCTACAGGTGAGGAGTTCCCATCCAAACTGAAAACCGGTGATTTGATTGCGGATAAATCAGAAAGGCCTTCAAGAGTCCTCGGGTATCTGCGTCTATACAATTCCCGGATTTTAATCTGAACCGCAGGGCTGCAGCCACTCTTCAATAAATGCAACGCCCTCATCAGGAGGTCATGCTTACGTCCACTTTTATTCCGTCCGGCAAAGCCTAGTAACACTTGTAGTTCAGAAACCCTAAAACTAGAAACCATATTCTAAATGGAAAGAAAAAAAAAAAGGATATAAGCGAATAGTCAGCCTCAAACATATTAAAAACCCTATCTAAAATATACTGTAAAATCAGATTTTTCCAGCATTCTGTTAATCAACTGGCATGTGCTAATAATCAGCATTTTCACTATCATTTACAATTGTTAACTGTTTCTAAAACCACCACCCTTTCCAGCCATTACATTCACATTATAGTTTTAATTATGTTTTGCTGTTCTCAATTTTGGAAATCTATGGTCTGTTGGTTTCTGTTGATCACTTCACTATCTGATTATGAAATCTACAACCAATGAAAATACTCCTGTCACAGTGTACAATACACAGTGTAATGTTTATTACAGTATTACCACCAATTAACCAAAAAAATTTAAGTTTCTGCAACAATGTACCTATCAAGTTTCTAATGCTAAGCAGGAAAGATCTACAAAATCAAGACAGAATTGTAATCCAAAATCCAATAATTTTTCACCCAACTCCAATATTAAGAGACAACAGGGCTTCCCTGATGGCTCAGATGATAAAGCGTCTGCCTGCATTATGCGAGACCTGGGTTTGATCCCTGGGTCAGGAAGATCCCCTGGAGAAGGAAATGGCAACCCACTAGAGCATTCTTGCCTGGAAAATCCCATGGACAGAGGAGCCTGGTAGGCCATAGTCCATGGTGTCGCAAAGAGTCACACACAACTGAGCAACTTCACTTAATCACTAAGAAAATAAGGATTTCTTAAAAAAAAAAATACTAAAAATAAAAATCACATCATCTTTATTCTGCAGCTGAACTCCCAAAATGACTGAAATCCTCAGGTGTAAAACAAGAAATCTATGGTGTAAAATGAAGATGATAAATAGCTCTGTTTCACATTTCACCTTGTTATTTATTCAACAAACCTAGTAAATTCTTTCTATCGTTTACTGTGTCATAAACCCATCTACTCACGTCATTTTCAGTCAGTTCTGAACTTGGAGGTAAACCACACTTGGGTCAGTTTCACCTGTACCGTACGAGCATCATGGGACCAGAAAGAGGAGTAAGACCTGATCCAAAAGCCCTTTCTGAAACCGACCAGTCGTCCTCCCCGCACTGCACACTGAGATGCCTACTCAACCTGGTGAGTATGCAGGGGCCACACTACAGTTGGCAGTGATTCATAATAATTCCTCTGTTTTGCACCTGGGTGTCATTGATGACCCAAGAACAATTGCTAAAACTCTTCTTGGTATTTGAAACAGTTGTTAGGAATACTTGCCAGTTTTCCAAAATGCAAACAAATTTAAATATATCAAAGTAATCTGAATGTATATGATGTATCATAATTCTACTTCAAATACTATCTCCAAATTTCAGATTGTACAAGTCAGAGAATATTACATTGTAATCCCAGCAAACACTTTATACTCTTGATCAGTGCAGTTCAATAGAAATGGGAACCACATATATAATTCAAAACTATCTGGTGACGACATTAAAATACATTTTAAATTTACTTTGATAATATGCTTTATTTAATCCAATATCTCAAAAGCATTATTTCAACATGTAAAAGTGGTTGCAATTTAAAAATAATTTATTGTTTTAAGTGTCAACAAGATCTTTTTCGTACTAAGTTTTCAATACCCAGTGTGTATCTCACACTTGAGTACATCTCAGTCCGGACCAACCCCACTTCAAGGGCTTAGGGAGCTACAGGTAGAGGAACAATCACCCTGGACAGTACAGATCTAAATCATACTCGAACAGCAACATGTATCACAAGTACCATGATCATTATACTTTAATTTGCATCACCTCCCCCAAGGGTAAAAGGAAGATTTTCTTTATCTTACCCTACCCTTATGCTTTGGCCACCTGATGTGAAGAACCAACTCATTGGAAAAGACCCTGATTCTGGGAAAGACTGAAGGCGGGAGAAGAAGGGGAAGACAGAAGGTGAGATGGTTGGATGGCATCACCGACACGATGGACATGAGTTTGAGTAGGCTCCAGGAGTTGGTGATGGACAAGGAAGCCTGGCTGCTGCAGTCCATGGGGTCACCAAGAGTTGGACACGACTGAGCGACTGAACTGAACCCCTATGCTCAGGACAACAAAGATGCAAAACAAGAGAATTTTTGGCCTATCTCATGGCACACCGGTTAAGAGTCACAGTTTCAAGCATACAAAGACTATGATAGCTTTTCAGCAAGTTTCCTCCCAAGCAAGAAATGCAATGCCTCTTTCCCAAAGTCCTCAATCTTAAAAAATACTTCAACTGAAATCTGCTTATATTACAGCAGCACAAGTAACATTAAATCTAACAACTAATACTAGTGTTAAGTTGAACTAGTTGTTAGGAGAACACGAACAACAAAAACAATCAATAATGACAGTCCTACAGATATAAGATATCTATGGTTCTTTATAAAAAAAAATCTAACTCAGAATTCATGACGTCTCTCCTTACCCTTATTTTCAGGTAATTCTTCATTTTAAAAAAACTTGTTTTGCAAAAATGACAAAATAGACCACAAGGCATTCTACAGCATGACTCTCAAAAAAGAATTCCTGGGAGGTCTCATAATACTTATTTTCAATGGGAACTTTATTTGGCAAGGGATGCTAATGTACTTGGTCTAACATCTATTGTAAATACACAAATGAAAAAGAATAAAGAGATAGAATGCAGAATTACAGTATTGTGAAGCAAAACAGAAATCCCCAGGTTTGGAGAGGGGCAAGGAAACAACAGGAGACAGGGCAGCCTTTGC
Source organism: Antilocapra americana (assembly GCA_007570785.1). Taxonomy (NCBI): domain Eukaryota; kingdom Metazoa; phylum Chordata; class Mammalia; order Artiodactyla; family Antilocapridae; genus Antilocapra; species Antilocapra americana. The sequence goes on from ML662445.1 coordinate 43,358,933, forward strand.
CCTGCAAAATGCTGCCAAGATAAAGTACTGCAGGCATTTGCTCAAAGATGAAGGCTTTGAGAGTCCACACTGTCCTGTGGGAAACTTCACACCAGCAATCAGTAGCCGAAGGTCCTGGCATCAAGACTTAGTTCACTGGCAGTCACAACATCTTTCTGGTAATCAATTTCTAGTTTAAAACAACAACAAAACTCTCCCTTTACTTAGCATTTACTATTAAGATACCCACTAAGAAACTTAATCAGTCAACTCCTATGAATCTGTGTTTCTTGGCAAACGCCGCTGGATCCCGCTTCTTCAAGTTATGCCTTTTTAAAAAAATATCTGTCTTCAACCAATTTCAGCAGTCACCAGGTAAGGTGAGCCTGCTATGAATACTACCAACAATGGGTTTCAGCTACTGCTTTCCACCAACCTCTGATGTCAGTGTTTTTAATAACACTCCTTTTCAAGTGGGTTTTATCCAGTTTATCCTGCCTGCTTCCAAGTCTGCCCTCTAATACTTCAGTTACAACTGCTGTGTGTGCTACAGAGAAATTTCTCAATCAATGTTTGTGGGCTGACTTTAAGGAAATTCATGAACTATGCCAGCATGACTGATTTTTAAAAAAAGATAATCTGATTGCTAAGGAAGAGCTAATTTGATTCAATAAAGCTAATCTGGGTCAACGGACGTTCAATTAAGACTAGAAATGTAAAACAAGCTTGTTCGTTGTCAAAATTATTTAAAAAATTTAAAGCTGGAACGTTATACAACTGAAACATTACATATAGGAGTGAAGGCAAGTTGACACTGCTATGCGAGCCCAAAAAAGCACAGAATTTGGGGAAGCTCTAGTGGGTTAGATGTCATGGTAAAGACCAACACAGCTCTGTAGATTCTCCATCTGCTATGACATTTATTATAGGGAAAGGAGAAGAGCTGCTGAGGCAAACTGACAAATCACACCAGCTACAGTATTAAAGCAATCTACACCTGCATTTGTAAGTAGGGATGCATTAAAAAAAATCAGATACGTCATCAATCCATCAAAGGCATGATTGAGCTGATGTTGTAAGAAAAACTACTACGGTAAATAAGAAAGACAGATGCAATTCCAGAAGTCATAGGAGGCCTCAGTTCCTTGGCCTTACTCCTGTGATATCATGTAATCCCTATGATTAAATCCCATTTTACTTGAGCTATTTGATGTGGATATCATCTTTACAACACTCACCTAAAAAAATCAAAACTGAAAATCAACTATTAAAAGAAACAATAAAGAGAATACTACATTTTAAAAACCTATGAAATAACTCTAAGCTTGGGGGGCCATTTCCTAAATACCTTCCTTTTGTACAAGATTTAAAATAAAGAAGTCAGTTCAAGAAGCAAAAATAGTCAACAATAAATACACCCTCAAAAAGAGTGACAAATTAAAGGATACAAGAAAACATGACTTGGAAAGCAAAATATAAAGTCTATAAATTCAGTTTGGAAAAGGGGGAAAAAAATATAGTCCTAAGAATAAGAGAAACATAAAGACTACAAATACTAAGCACAGTTCTTTAAGAGAACAGCACACCCTGTTATATCCTAACCTAAAGACAAAGTTATTACCTAGAAAAATATGTTACTCAATCTGATCCAAGGAGTATTACCTTTGCCCTGCTCTACTTCCAAAATTATCTGCCCAGAAAAGATAGCTTAGTAAATAAATTCCTCTACTTCTTCAAGGGAAAAATGGAATTTTGTTCCTTAAACTATTCAAGAGCTTAAGAGTCAGAAAATCAAATACACGCTAGAAAACATGGAAAACACTATTGAACACAAAACACAAACTTTTAAAATATTACTGTATTTCAAACTTCAGCATGAAGTTCAGTCCACTCATCCAACCAAAATTTCAGAGAAAAGCGGATGAAACAAGGACCCAGTATACCACCTATTATCCTGTCATTTCCCAAGACAGATGATAAGGAATGTTTTGGTAACACACTAATGTTTCCTATGAGTTCAGACACAAAAGCTTCAAAGTACCCAAATATAATTTAATCTAGGAAAATGAAAATGGTTTAAGATAAATTCAATAGATTACTTGGTTAAAATGATTTCTGTCCTTCTATTTAGGGGTAAAACTTCTGTAAACTACACGGAATTCCTGTTAAAATCATTTGGAGACATACATGACCGCTCTGGCAGGAAAGCTGTGACAAACCTAGCCAGTGTGCTGAAAAGCAGAGACACCACACTGCCTACAAAGGTCCGTAGAGGTAAGGCTCTGGTCTTCCCAGTCACATACAGTCGTGGGAGCTGGACCGTAGAGAAGGCAGAGCGCCAAAGAACTGATATCTTCCAGCTGTGGTGCTGGAGAAGACACCTGAGAACCCCTTGGACTGCAAGGAGATCAAACCAGTTAATCTTAAAGAAAATCAACCCTGAATATTCACTGGAAGGACTGATGCTGAAAGCTCCAGTATTCTGGTCACCTGAATAGTGAAGAGCCGGCTCATTGGAAAAGTCCCTAATGCTGGGAAAGACTGAGGGCAGAAGGAGAAGAGGGTGTCAGAGGATGAGATGGCTGGATGATATCACCGATGCAATGGACATGAACTTGGGCAAACTCCGGGAGATGGTGAGGGACAGGGAGGCCTGGCGTGCTGCAGTCCATGAGGTCACAAACAGACACGAATGGGCAACATGAAAAAAGACCAGAGTTGATCATTGCAAGCTATGGGGTACACAGAGGATTCTCTACCTTTGTCTCCTAGAACGTTTCCATAATAAAAAGTTTGCTTGACAAGCGGAAACTGATTGTGGGGTATATGGCACTATCTATTCAACTTTTCTATTAATCTGAAAGTATTCTATATTCAATTAGACAAAAAAAAAGTCATTTGTTTGAATCTAGGATAAAGAGATTGTGGTCTAAATACCATTTCCCACCAAAAAAAAAAAAAAAAAAAGCTCAGGTTCCTTGAGGAAATGTCTAACTGCAAGTCTGAGGCAGAAAATGCACAAGATATGCCTAGAGCATCCTATCCAGAAAACAAATCATCAAAGACTACTGAAAATTTTGACTGAAGGACACAGAAAACAACTCAGCAGCCCAGGACAAGCTGATGTGAGCAGCAAAAAGACTAACACTGCATCAAATTCAAACAGCAAATATATGATACATCATTTGTACATGATACTTTAAAAAACTCACTGATCTCCTTTAGAAAATATTGGGAAAGCAACTCATTAATATTCTGAAAATGGATAAGGTAAGAAGGAAAACAATACAAAAAGACTGACTCAAAAAATGCATATGATTAGCTAGATAAATGCTATTAGGTTGATACAAAAGTAAATGGTTTGGACTGTGAGTTTAAATCATTATAACTAGGCTCAAACACATCTTTATTAATCAAAATAGGAATTGTTACAATCAACACATTTTTGCCAACAAAAAATGTTTGTTTATTCTTGTAGCATAAAAATCCGTGCTTCAAGATTCGATGAACTCTTGGAAAGAATTTTCTGCCTCCTGCTGGTTGGGGAAAATTATGCCTGCAAAAAGTGGTCGAGATGCTTGAAAAAGTGATAGTAGATGGGTGAGAGACCAGGTGAATACGGAAAAACCTGGTCCCCAGTTTGTTCAACTTGGAAAGTGTTGGTTGTGCACTGCCATGGGCCCATTCTGTTGACCAATGCCAGCTGCAGCAGCTGCAGTTTTCGGCGCACCTCATCAACTTGCTGGGCACACACAAAGATGTAACGGTTGCACTGGGATTCAGAAAGCTGTAGAGGATCAGACTGGCAGCAGACCACCAGACAGTGACCAGGACCTTTTTTTGGTACAAGTTTGGCTTCAGGAAGTGCTTTGGAGCTTCTTCTTGGTCCAACCACTGAGCTGGACATCACCAGTTGTCGTAAAAAATTCCACTTTCCATTGCACGTCACAGTCCAATCGAGAAATGGTTCGTTGTTATTGAGTAGAATGAGAAAAGATGACACTTCAAAATTATGACTTTTTTTGATTTGTGGTCAGCCCATGAGGCACCCACTCACTGAGCTTTTCCACCTTTCCAGTTTGCTTCAAATGCTGAACAACCATAGAATGGTCGATGCTGAGTTCTTCTTGCATAGTTCTAAGGGGATCAGCTTCAAGGATTGCTCTCAGTAGGTCACTGTCAACTTCTAACGGCTGGCCACTGCCCTCCTCAACTCAAGGCTCTTGTTTCCTTTGCGAAACTTGCTGAATCATCAATGCACTATCCGTTCATTAGCAGTTCCTGGGTCAAATGCACTGTTGATGCTGTGAGTTGTCTCCACTGCTTTACAACCCACCCTTACGGCAGGAAGCAAAGAGGAACTAAAGGGCCTCTTGATGAAGGTGAAAGAGGAGAGTGAAAAAGCTGGCTTAAGACTCAACATTCAAAACACTAAGATTATGGCATCCGGTCCCATCACTTCACGGCAAACAGGTGGGGAAACAATGGAAATAGTGCCAGACTTTATTTTCCTGAGCTCCAATGTCACTGTGGACAGTGACTGCAGCCATGAAATTACAAGAAGCATGCTCCTTGGAAGAAAAGCTATGACAAACCTAGACAGCATATTAAAAAACAGAGACATCACTCTGCCAACAAAGGTTAGTATAGCTGAAGCTATGGTTTGACTATATGGTTTGACATGACCACTAGTCGTGTACACATGTGAGAGTTGAACCACAAAGAAAGTTAAGCCCTGAGGAATTGATGCTTTTGAACTGTGGTACTGGAGAGTACTCGGGAGTCCCTTGGACAGCAAGGAGGTCAAACCAATCAATCCTAAAGGAAATCAACCCTGAATATACACTGCAAGGACAGATGCTGAAGCTCCAATATTTTGGCCACCTGACGCGAAGAGCAGACTGATTGGAAAAGACCCTGATGCTGGGAAAGATTAAAGGCAGGAGGAAAGGTGGTGACAGAGGATGAGGTGCTTTGATGGCATCACTGACTCAATGGACATGAGTTTGAGCAAACTCCGGGAGACAGTGAAGGACAAGGAAGCCTGGCAGGCTGCTGTCCATGGAGGTTGCAAAGAGTCAGACACAACTGAGTGACTGAACAACAACTAGATAAAAAAAGAAAATGCTGAAAAGATGTTAACTCCTCCCAACTTCAGTTATAAATATAGTAAAATTCCAGCGAATTTTGACAGATCAAACTTACAACAAAGAATTAAATAAAATACAAATATGGCATCTGGTGATGAATACTATGGACAAAAATAGAGGGAAAAGGAAATGAAGTGAAGAGGTAGAGAATTTGCCATTTTAAAGGAAGAAGATTTGCCTGAGAAAGTGACTGAATAAGTAATAAAGCAACCAATGGATATCAGACGAAAACCATTCCAAGGCACAGAACACAACAGATGCCAAAATCCTGAGAAAAGCCCACCATGGCTGAACCAGAGTAATCTAAAGGAATGAATATTATGAGAGCAGAATAAGGAGCAAAGAAACTGACAAACCTGGGGAGGGAGGGAAATAGCCTAAACAAACACGGACTGGATAAAATTATATGAAATCTGTGAGGCTAAGAAAAGACAAAAGTGCTGGGCAAAATGGCATGCCTGAAAGTTGGTAGAGGTGGTAAGCAGTTTAAAGCATTCCATAGCAAAGGAAAAAAAATACAGTAATTTTAGATTTATATATATATATTAAAGTTTCAAGAGAAAATTTAATTACACTTCAAGTTTCTGAGAAAGCAAAAAAAAAAAACGAATTTCACAACTAGTAAAATGGAAAAAAACCTGAAAAAGACAGAAGGAGGAAAGAAAACAAAAGATAGCAAGAATATAGATGAGGAAACAATATGCAGAAAAAGATGCTCAAAATGAAGGTGTAGAAATAAATACAAATACATCAATAATCCCAATAAATAAAAATGAAATACTTTCCAATTAAAATAGCCATTAGGGGATATCACTACAGAAATCACAACATCAAAAATATGGAATACTAAGAAAAACTACACACACATGAATCTGTCAACTGAGTTGAAATGGATCAATTCCTTGAAAAATACAAACTACCAAAATTCACCCAATATGAAATAGATAATTTGAATACTCCCTCTAATCAGGAAATTTAGCTCTTAATTTTAAAACTAAAAAAAAAAAAAAAATTAACACACCCAGATCATTTTACCAGAGAATTCTACTCAACATTTAAATGAGAATCAGTACCAATCCTACATAATTTCTTCTAGAAAACAGAATATGAGAGATTCCCAAATTTATTTATGAAGCTAGTTAAAAGCCTCATACCAAAACCAAAACCAAACAAAATCAGTACAAAAAATGAAAGTAAAACCAACATTCTTCACAACTGTAGATGCTAAAATCTTACAAGTATTAGCAAACAGACTTCAGCAATATATAAAAAGATTACCAAGATCAAGTGAAGTGTTTATTCCAGGAATATAAGGTTGGCTCAATGTCTGACAGCATTGAAGTACACCATATTAACAGCTTAAGTAAAATCACATGATTATATATGTGTGTGTGTGGGTGTGTATGTATCAATGAAGAAAAAAAGCAAGTGACAAATTCAACAACCACTCATGATAAAAATTCTCAGAAAAAGAGGAATACAGGAGAACCACCTCACCTTGACAATAAGCATCTACCAAAAAAACTATAGCTCATGGTGAAAAAAATGAATGCTCCTCCCTAAGACTGGGAATGAGCCAAGGATGTGCTAGAAGTTCTAGCTAGTGGAATAAAACAACAAAAGAAAAGACACAGAGATTGAAAGGAAAAAAAAATAAAACCGACAGTACTGGCAGATCCCAAGGAGTCTGGAAAATAATTACTAGAATTAATAACTGGGGATTTTTCTCGTGGTTCCAGTGGTTAAGAATCCACTCTACAATGCAGAGGACACAGATTCAATCCCTGGTCAGGAAACTAAGATCCCACATGACATGGAGCAAACAAGCCTACATGTTACAACTGCTGAGTCCACATGTGCTGCAACTAGTCTGCGCACCACTGCGAAAGATCCTGAGTGCCACTGCTAAGGCTTGACACAGCCAACAAATAAATAACAACAACAAAAAAACGTTGAAACTGTTAAAAAAGAGAGAGAGAATTAATCATTGAGTCCAGCAAGGTCACAGGATACAAAAGCCAACACACAAATATAATCACATCTCTATATACTAAACAAAGAACATGTGGAAACAAGTAAAACACACAATACAATTTATAATCACTCCAAAGAAAATGAAAATATCCATATTCAAAAATATAACAAAACATACAGGTCTTGTATGCTGTGAACTACAAAACACTAATGAAAGAAGTCTAAAAAAATGCTAAATAAATGGATCCCTTGTGCACTGACCAGGCAACAAAACAACAAAAGCAATTTTTCCTGTGTTAAGACACAGATTTAACACAATTCCTACCAATCTTACCAAAACATTTTATAAATATACATGAGGTTATTCTAAAATTTGTATGGAAAGGCAAAGGAACTAGAAGAGTTAAAACAATTTTGAAAAACAGAGAGAGAGGAATCTGTCTATCCCATTTCATGTCAGCTTAGTATCCAGGACTGTAGTATGGGCAGAGGCAGAAGTAGAGGTCAAGGGTACAGACCAGAGAACCTAGGAACAGACCCACACAGATAAACCCAAACTGCTTTTGATGCAGGTGCAAAAGTAACTCAACGGAGGAAAGACAACCTCTCAACAAATGATGCTGGAGCAACTGCATATCCACAGACCAAAAAATAAACTTCTACAGAAGTCTCATATTTTATACAAAAAATAACTCCAAATGGGCCATACACCCAAGTATTAGGACACAGCTATAAAACTTAGGGGGAAAAACTTAGAAGAAAATATTTAAGATCTAGGGATAAGCAAAGACTTGACACTGAGGAAGAGTCACAAAAGGAATAAAAATAATATACTGAACTTCATCAAAATTAAAAACGTGTGCTCCTCCATGATCCTGTTAAAAGGATGAAAACAACCAACAGGCTTGGAGAAAATGTCTTATCCAACAAAGGACTAGTATGTAGAATATATCTAGAACTCTCAGAACTCAATAGGAGGGATGCCCTGGTGGCCCAGTGGTTGAGAATTCACCTACCAACTGCATGGGACACAGGGTCAATCCCTGGTCCAGGAAGATTCCACATGCCACGGGGTAAGCCGATGCACCGCAGCTACTGAGCCCACATGCCAGAGTCCCTGCTCCACAATAAGAGAAGCAGCTTCAATCTGAGAAGCCCGTGGCAGCACAGCTAGAGAGGAGCCCCCCTCACAGCAATTAGAGAAAGCGCGAGGGCAATAACGAAGGTCCGGCACGGCCAAAAATAAATAAGTAACAAATAAGTAATTAATTTTTTAAAAATCCGATTAGAAAAAGGGAAAAAAGACATGAAGAAACATTTCGCCAACAGGAATAGAGAGATGGAAAATAAGCAAACGAAACTATCAGTATCATTAGCCATTGAGTGAAGCCACACGCTCAGTCGTGTCCGACTTTGTGTGATCTCATAGGCTGTAGCCTACCAGGCTTCTCCGTCCATGGAATTTTCCAGGCAAGAGTACCGGAGTGGGTTGCCATTTCCTTCTCCAGAGGATCTTCCCAAAGCAGGGATCAAACCCAGGTCTCCCACACTGCAGGCAGACGCTTTACCATCTGAGCCACCAGGTAAGCCCCCATCATTAGCCATTAGGGGAGTGCAAATTAAAACCTAAGGTATCACCTAAGATACACACCAGAATGGCTAAAATCAAAAACAGTGATAATACCAAATGCTAGCAAGGAGGCAGAGAAGCTGGATCATTCCATACATTGCTTGAAGGGATGTAAAATGGAACAGCCCCTCTGGCAAACAGCTTGGTACGTTCTTAAAAAAAAAAAACATATACACAATAATCATACAACTCAACAACTGCCCTCCTGGGCATTTATCCAAGAGAAATGAAAACTTACGTCAAAAAAAGAAAAAAACTATGCACAAATCTTCACAGCACTTTCACTCATACTAGCAAAAACTGCATAAACAACCCAGAAGTTTTTCTACAGGTACACAGTTAAATAAATCCACACCACAGACTACAACTCAGCAAGAAAAAAGGATAACCTACTGATACACTTAACAACATAGATTAATTTCTAGACAATTACATGAAGTGAAAAAAAAACAAACTCAAAAGATGACCAACTGTATGGGTCCATTTATATAACATTCTTGAAAAGACAAAATCACAGAAATGAAGGAAAAATGAGTGGATCCCAAAGATTAAGGGGATGGAAAGGAAATAGTGTGGCTATAAAAACAATAATATGAGGGATGCTTGTGGTGATGGAAATGGTCTGTATGTTGTGTTGATGTCAATACCCTGCCTGTGATATTCTACTACAGTTTTGCAAGACATTATCAACGGGGGAACCTGGATAAAGAGGACACGGGATGTCTCTGATGCCTCTGTATTCCTTTCAACAACTGTCAGTAAATTAACAATTATCTTAATAAAAAATTTAATCATTAAGTACAAAGACCAACATTATTACAGCAGATTAATTTTTTAATTCAATACCATGACATTCATAAGAGATAAAAATAAAATAAAATAACACAAAAATGTAGGGGGAAGGGAAATTTTTAAAAAATCAGGCAGAATCAGCTGGCTCAAAAATAAATAAATAAATAATAGGTATGTTAATATCAAATGACAGTATGTAACTGAAAAAGCATTATTAGATATAAACAGGAACAACAGAGAGTAAAAGTTTCAATTCAACGGCAATATGATAAATTTAAATTTTCATGTAGTAGTAACAGTTTTAAAATGTCTTTTAAAAGCTGATATAAACTACAAAGAAAATTGAAAAAATAATTCTAGCAGAATAACATTGACTCTTAAAAAACAAATATATAACATTCTAACAACAGAATTAACAAGTCTAACTACTAGACACACATAAAATTTTGCACCAACAACTAGAAAATATATTTTTCAAATAAAAAAAAAAATCTCCAAATACAAAAGTCTCAACAGATTTCCCAGGATTGTATCTACATAGATCACACTGCCTAGCCACAACACAATTACAAATCAATAACCAAATTAACTAAAAGAATGCCAGTATGTTTAGAAATAAAACTTTTTAAATATTTTTATTTATTTATTTGCACCAAGTCTTAGCTGCAGGATATGGGATCTTTACTTGCATGCAGGATCTAGTACCCTGACCAGAGAGAGAACCAGGGCCCTCTGCATTGGGAGCTTGGAGTGTTACCCACAGGACCACCAAAGAAGTCCTCTGGAAATAACATTTGTAAGGAACTCATAAATTAAGAATTCATCCCTTGTGTGATTCAGGAAAAGCAAATACATAGATATTAATGATCTTAAATGTCTATTAAAATGCTGAAAATTAATAAGCAAGTCATCCAATGTAAGAAATTAGAAAACAGAAATACATCCAAAGGAAGTATAAAGGAAAGAAACAGAAACAAAGAATAGAAATTAAGTAGGGAAAGGATATGTTAAAGAGCATATTTGATTATTTGAAAAGGTTTTTTTGAAAAAAAACTAGCATTTTTAGCTTTTAAAACTAAGCAAGAAAAAGGCAGCACTAAAAAAAAAGATTAAAAGGACATTAACTACAAAATAAGAAACTAACAATTTACTGCCATAAACTCAAGAATGTGGATGAAATGGACTTTCTATTAAAGTATAACCTACCAAAATCGGTTTGAAAATTGAAAATACGAGCAATCCTGTAACCAAAGCAACTGAATCAGTGATTAAGATGTGTCCCAATTCTACAAGGAAGTTCTACCAAACACTCAAGAAACAAATCTTTCTAATCTCACACAAACTCCTCCAAAAGGAAAAGTTTATATACTTTCTTAATTATAAAGAAATATTTCTCATTATTGAAGACAAAATCGTACATTAACTATATACAAACTGAGTCCAATAATGGAAAAAAGGGACAGACCAGGGTTGACTTAATATTCTAAACACAAGGTTGGTTTAAATATTAGAAAACAAATCAGTGTATTTCATCACATTACAAGGTTAACAGAAGAAAAGCATATGACCCTCTAAAAAGATGCAGAAAAAGTTTTTGATAAAATTCAACATCCATTCATTTTTCTTTTCAATTAGTAAACTAGCAATAGAAAGGAACATCCTTAACCTGAAAAGATTATCTACAGTAAACCTACAGCAAGCATCATACTTAACTGTGAAACTCTGAAAGCATTCCCTTTAAAATCAGGAACAAGATCAGGATGCCCCCATCACCGCTTCTATTCAACATTGTACTGGAGATCCTAGCCAGCACATTAAGACAAGAAAAAGAAAGAAAAAAAAAAAAGCATAAGAATTGGAAAGGAGGAAACAAAGAGGTCATTATTCACAGATCTGTCTACAAAGAAAATCCAAAAGAATTCTATATACAATTTATCACAATTAGAATACCAAGGCCGTTATACAAAGTCAAATTGTACTTCTTTACACCAGCAAGGTAGAAAATGTAATTTTTAAAGATACCGTTACTGATTTGACACCAAAATAAGGTACTCTAACAAAATACTTGCAATAGTTTTTTGAAACTATTAGAAGAAAATTATAAAAACTTTATTGAAAGAGATTGTAAAAGATCTAAGTGAATGAATATTGCCATGTTCATGCTTAAGAAACAATAACAAAATGTCAGTTCTCTTCAAATTGGTTTACAAATTCAATGCATTTCCCATCAAAATCCCAACAGCTGTGCATGTATCTACAGAATTTTAAAAACTGATTCTAAAATTATATGGCGGAGCAAACCACCAAGAAGTTCCTTGAGGAGCTACAAGGCAGGAGGACCTGGCCTACTTCTGTGCCCCTCAATGACTAACTAGATGGTTTCACACCAACTCTATGAAAACTTTAAAACTGAACATAATTTAAGAAAAAATTGTTGGAAGGCAAGAAGCACAACAAAGGCAGTAAGAACCTGGAAGGCCAAGATTGTAGAAAGAAGGGAAGCCTAGAATATGGAATCTAACATTTGATACTTCTTTCCCCCTGGAGATACCTGCCAATGGAAAGGGGGCAATGGAGAAGTTAAGAAATCAAACAGAACTTTGAACAGACTTATTAGGGCTGGGAAAACTGAGAAGATATTTGCAAAATACAACTTACAAGCCCTGGTATCTAGGATACGATAATAAACTCCTACAAATCAGTATGAAAAAGACAGATGGCCCAATACAAAAATGGAAAAAGACCTAGCAAGCCACCTCACAAAAGACCAGTAAGTATATTTAAAAGGGCTTAACATCGATAACCATTACAGAATTCAAATGAAAACCACTTAACATCCACTAAAATGTCTAAAATTAAAAGGATGCATGAGAAAGGACAAGAAGCAACTGGAACTCTATTACTTTGCTAGCGGAAGGGAATTAACAAAAAACTACAACTACATACAACAACATGGATGAATCTTGCAAACAAAACTTGAGAAGAAAAAAATCAGACACAAAAAATATACACATTATATAGTTCCATTTAAATAAGATTCAAAAACCAGTATAAGATGTTAAAGTCTGACCAGCAGGTATCTTCTAAGGAGGAGGAGGTTAGTCACTGGGAAAGGATTCAAGGGAATGGATGCCAGTCATGTTCTAGTTCTTGCTGTACTTTCATGATCTGCTTACTTACGTATGCCCTGTAGCAGTAGAAGTTTGCTTTTATGGAAGCTTTTAAAAAATTACAGTAATTAAAACTATGTGATGGTGCTGTCAGACTAAGAGACTAGTCTAGAAAGCACAGATAGATTCAATCGTGGAACTACTACAAATCAGGAGGAAATTTTTTTTAAAAACTGAGCCATAAAAGGGAATGAATTTGAGTCAGCTGAACTGATGTGGATGAACCTTGAGCTTATTATACAGAATGAAGTCAGGCAGAAGGAGAAAAGCAAATACTGTATATCAATGCATATATTTGGGACCTAGAAAACACGGTACTGATGAACCTATTTGCAGGGCAGAAACAGAGACACAGACGTGGAGAACAGACTTGTGGACACAGTCTGGAAAGGAGAGGGTCTGATGAACTGAGAGCATAGCATTGAAAAACACACGTTACCAAAGTAGAAAACGGACTTGTGGACACAACAGAGGAAAGAGAGGGTGGGACTGAGAGAGTGGCATTGAAAAATATACATTACCAAGTGTCAAATAGGTAACTTGTAGGAAGTTGTATAACACAAGGAACTCAGTCCTATGTCTGTGACAACTTAGAAGGGTGGGATGGGGAGTGAGAGGGAGGTTGAAGAGGGAGGGAATATGTGTGTACCCACAGCCGATTCATATCGCTATACAGCAGAAAGTAACACACACTGCAAAGCAACTATACCCCAATAAAATACATATATTAAGAAAAAAAAAACTAGTACAAACATGGGCAAAGACATGAATAGAATCTCAGATGAGGGCCGAACATGTTAATCAGCACAGTAAAAAGATGCTCAAACTCATTTGCAAAAATCACAAAATTGAAAACTAAAAGGTGATATTTTATACTCCCCAGCAAACATTTCTGAAGTCTAATAAAAGTGCTAAGTAATGAAAACCTCTACATTACTAGAAGGAGCAAATACTAATACAATCCTCTTTGGAAAATAATCTAGCATTATCCAGTATTGTTGAAGATGCAAGTATCTTTAATTCCCAGCAATGCAATGCTACTCCTAGAATTTCTACAGTAAACCATATTGTATTAAATATTCACATTAAATGAGATCGATAAAAATTACAAATATCATCATATCAATACAAGTGAACTTTGTTCACAAAGTTACTTGTGTGCATGCATTTTCAGAACTTTTTGGATTTCAGGAGCCTGTCGTAGGAGGGGAAAAAAGGAAATTTTTCCAACAAGAATCAATAAACTAGTATTTACATTCACAATGAAAACTCAAAAATAATGATAAACTAAAACATCCCAAATACGTACAGTATTGTTCAATGTGTATAAAATTTTAAAACACACACAAACTACAAAAAAATCTGCATATATAAAATCTGTGATTTATATATACATAATTTTATATCTATATAATGTGGATGTAATCAGGGAAGGGCACCCTGCTGATCTAATGAACTATTTCTTAACTTGGATGGTGGGCACATGAATGTTTATTTACCTATGCCTTACCTGGTATAAACAATCTTTTATATCTATTAAACAACCTATTTATTAATTAGCATGATGTACACCAATACATACATCACTAATAACCATTATCAGTTCAGAAAACAATCAAGAGGACTTTAAGGAATTAGTATCCTAAGAGAGTTCAAGATCATTTTCCCCCATAAATTAAGGACAGGTTGCTATTTTTAAAAAAAGGGGGGGACAGGATAAAGCTCTTCTAAGTAAAAACTATAATCACTAAAATAAATTTTATGGACGAGCTGTAAGACAAGTCAAGGAAATCTTCCAGAATGTAAACAAATAAAACATCAACTTAGGAAATCTAGCATTCACCTGGCAAGAGTCTCAGAGAAAACAGGAAAGAAATTATCAAAAAAACAAAAAGTAATTCCCCAGACCTGAAAAACCTTACCATTGAAAAGGTTCCACCAGAAAGAATGAAAAAGGCCCACAACTAGACACAGTTCACTAGCCAAAGATAAGGAGATACCCATAAGACTGTAAACAAGTTTTCCACAAAAGGATAACCATCAGATTTGCAATAGAGCTCTATCAGCAGTACTGAGTATTTTAAATTCCGAAAGCAAAGCTTTCAAAATTCAGAAGGAAAAACTGTATTACCAACTTATAATTCTGCATCTAAATTTTCAACTAGGACCAAAAGCAAGTCATTTTTTAAATGTTCAAAAAATCAGAAAGTTTATCACCAGCATATCATTTCTAAAACACCTACCTGGGTAGGGGGTAGGGATTGGGATCTTGGAATTAGCAGTGTATACAGTACAAACAATTAGGTGCTACTGTACAGCACAGGGAACTATATTCAATATCCTATGATAAACAGGTGTAACTGAGTCACTTGCTGTAGAGCAGAAGCTAACACATTATAAACCAACTATACTTCAATAAAATTATAAAAACAACTATTCAAGATTATATTCCAATAAAATCAAAAAGGAGCTTAAAAAAGAGAAAGACATGAGATCCAAGCAACAAACCAAACCCAAGAGTGCAATGCAATCTCAGGATAACAAATGTATAGCAGATCTAGAAAGCAAGCTGCCCAAATTATAAAAGGCTGAAAAAGCTCCGGAAAACTCACCTTCAAGAAAAGTTGAATGGTTACAGGATGAGAACACATTGCAATCTTAAAGTTTAAACAATGATTTCCAGGAGCTATCCACAATCAAGCAGGAATCTGTAATGACACTAATTTAAGGAGACCAGGTCTAACAACACAGAAGCTCTTCTACAGCTCCACACTACTCGGTTCTACAGTAACTACTTACTTATATCCACAAGCATATCACAAAGGCTGATTATTAGTATTCAATTTGTAGAAGCACAGAGAAGTTTATAAGTTATAAGCCATAATATAAAAGTTACAATGTAATAGAAAATGAAGGCTAGAATGGGAAAGAAGGGTGGTTGTTATACAGTCACACAGTTGTGTCCAATTCTTTGTGACCCCATAGGCTGCAGCACTGCAGGCTTCTCTGTCCTTCACCATCTCCCGGAGCTGGCTCAAACTCATGTCTATTGAGTCAGTGATGCCATCCAACCATCTTATCCTCAGTGGTCCCCTTCTCCTCCAGCCTTCAATCTTTCCCAGCATCGCGGTCTTTTCTAATGAGTCAGTTCTTCGCATCAGGTGCCAAAGTATTGGAGTTTCAGCTTCAACATCAGTCTTCCAATGAACACTCAGGACTGATCTCCCCTAGGATGGACTGGTTGGATCTCTTTGCTGTCCAAGGGAATCTCAAGAGTCTTCTCCAATATCACAGTTCAAAAGCATCAATTCTTCAGCGCTCAGCCTTCTTTATGGTCCAACTCTCGCATCCATACATGACAAGAAGGGTGGAAGCAGAGAGAACAAAAGGAAAACAGTGGGTGCTAAATCCTCTCTAAGACTGGAAATGAAAGAGTGTCTAAAACTGATCGGTCAGAAAAAAGAAATCTGGGACTTCCCTGTTGGTCCAGTTATTAAGAACCTTCCATCCAATGCAGGGGACACCAGTTCAATCCCTGGTCCAGGAAGTTCCCACACAACTAAGCCCGAATGCCACAACTCCTGAGCCCACATGTTATTACTACTGAAGCCCACACTCTAGAGCCTGTGCTCCACAAGAAGCCACTGCAATGAGAAGAGCAGGCACTGCAACAAGAGTAGCCCCCACTCCCTGCAAGAAAGCTCGTGCACAGCAGTGAGGACCCAGCTTAGCTGAAAACAATCATAAAACAATGCAATTAAAGAAATGCAAATTTCATTTGCATGATTACAATTAGTTTTAAAAAAGGAAAAAACAAAAGAAACAGAAATTAGCTATTACGGAAGTTTAAAATAATAAACAGCATTAGTAACAAAAATGCACCTGGTAGAAATCAAAGTCCTGGGGCAGGTAGAAAATACAATGACCTGAATTTCTTATCTACTAGGGAGTAAAGCAACAGATACTGTTTACAGTTGAAAGAAAAGTCAAGACATAGAAAGATATGCTTAATTTTTGACTTTCGGAATTAACCTAAAAAAAAAAAAAAACTAAAGAGAACTACCCTCATTAAAAGCAGTAATATCAGGATTTAAAGAAGAAATTAAAAAAAAATTCTGCCCTTTCATTTAAAAAAAGACTGAAAGAAAAAGATGAAGTAAGAAATTTCAAAATATTAAACCATTTCCAATTGGGGGAAAAAAGTCAAATAATGGCTAAGGTCATACAGTTGAAATCCATGCAGTCTCAATTAAAAAAAAAAAAGCTCTTACTCTAGATCTACTTTTTACTGATATGGAGAGCTCTGAATGTCTATGTTAATACTGTTCTCTGAAAAGTCACACACAAAAAAAACCTTTGTTTCAAAACAGCTACAAAATTGGCATGCCACTAGTGGATTCAAAATAAACATTCATATAGGATAGTTTAGACTGTGACACCAATTGATTTCATATAACTTTTACTTCAATTGTGAATTTCTTAAATTTAGATTCCTGAATAAAAAGTCTAGCTGTCAAGACAACTCAATAGGGAAAGAATTTTTAACAAATCATCCTGGGAAAACTGAATATCCACATGCAAAGGAAATTTTATCTCCACCTCACACCATAAACAAAAATTACCTCAAAATGGATAAACAATCTAAATGTAAAAATTAAAACCATAAGCTCTAGATGAAAGCACGAATAAATCTTTGACACTCCATAAGGCAATGGTTTCTTAGATTTGACATCAAAAGCACAAGCAACAAAGAAAAGATAAAATTCAAAACATTTGTGCTTCAAAGTACATATCAAAGAAAATGAAGTACAGTCCACAAAAAGGAAAAAGATGCTTGAAAACCACATATCTGACAAAGAACTTATATCTCAAATATATAAAGAACATAAACAATAATAAAAAAAAAAACCAAATAACCCAATTTAAAAAATGGGCTAAAGGCTTGGATAGACATTTTTCCGAAGAAGATATATAAGTAGCCAAGAAGCACATGAAAACATGCTCAACATCGAGTCACCAGGAAAATACGAACCAACACCATAAGACACCACTTCACACCCATGAGGTCAAGTATGTGGAGAAATCATAACATATATATTTCTGGTAGGAATGAAAAACGGTGAAGCAGTTGGAAAAAGAGTTGGACAGTTTCTTAAGAACTTAAGAGTTACCATATGACCCAGCAATTACGTTCCTAGGTATCTACTCAAGAAAATCAAAAACATATGTCCACACAAGTCTAAACACTTAGAGATGAATGCTCATACTTATCAAAATGTGGAAATCACTCAAATGTACATAAACTCATGAAAGGATAAACAAAATGTGGTATATTTCATACAACAGAATATTATTCAACCATAAAAAAGAAAAAAGTACTGACATATGCTACAATAACAAACCTGGAAAGATTATATGTTAAATCAAAGAAATCACATGATTCTTTCCAAGAAAGGCCGCGTGTGACATTGTTTTACCGTGAAATGTCCAGAATAGGCTAATCCAGAGAGCCAAAGTAGACCAGTAGATGCTGAGGGCTGGGAGAAAGAGAACATAGGAAGGGACTGACAGTGACATGGGTTTCTTTGGGGGAGATGAGAAAATGTCCCGAAATTCAATAGTGGTGGTGGCTGCACAGCTTTGTAAATTGACCACAACCATTAAAAGGCTGAATTTCATGGTATGAGAATTTTATTGCAAGAAAAATAATTTTTAAATAGCTAAGATCCAATTCAGAAAAACAAAGGCACAAATGTGAACAAAAGACAAACGTCTGGAGGATCTAATGGTTAGAAAAATGTCACCTTTATCAGAATAAATATTCATGTATACCAGAACGATGGTGTAGACCTAAAGAGCAAATACACACAAAAAGGTTTACTACAGATAAGAATACCTTGGTTTACTATGAAAAATTATCTATTTCACTTTAAATTAAATATTTGGTTTTGAATCTGCTTTCGCAGACATGATATCAAATGGAAGCCCTCCTGGAAATTGAGTTATGTCCACTAATAACAGCTTTGAGTTACATGGTAGATTCTGTTACATCTATCATACGTATTAGTCTACTTCTTGGCCCAATAGATGGGAACTTGGAGGGATGCGGACCTCTAACCTCAACACCCTCCTTCCCCACTAATTTCCCATTCTCCCTCTGTATCCCAACAGCACCCAAAGGTACCAGGATGGCAAGAAAGGAACCAAACACTCAAGCCTTTTAAGCAGAAAATCTTGTTATAAAATTACTTAAGCCTGAGTAGATCTTCTGTGTCTGGTATACCAGTATCTATAAAGTTATAATCACTGGTTCTTCCACTAAATTCTTGCAAACACATTCACTTTCATTCTGACACACAAAAGATAAACAACTCTCAGTGCACAAAAGGAAAGGGATGAGGAATACACGAGACAACCTTAAAAAAAAAAAGTTACTTCAATAGATCCCCCTCCACCTGCACCCTTAGGAGAAGTAGGAAGAGTGAGTTAACCAGGTTAAATTGTAGGGACCTTTTAAGGAACGCACCAGTAGCGTACTGAAATTACACAACTGGAGAAGACAGGGTAGAAAAGGTGCTCTGGCTGAAGAAGAGGTGAGGGACTTCAGACGACAACTACTCTGCCTCTCCTCCACCGCTGTGCTTGCCCTGCTAGAGGCTATTCTGCAAGGCAGCAGCAGTGACAAAGGTCCAGGCCACCAGACTCTATGAGCGTGTTCCAGATTAATTCACAACTAGTTAGTTAACTCACAAACTATTAGATTGGCACAAAAGCAGCTCCAGTTTTGGACCGTGAATTTTAAATAATTTTAACTAGGCTCAAACACATCCTTATTAATCAAAACAGGAATCATCACAACACATTTTTGCCAATGAGAAATAAGTTTATTCCTGCAGCATAAATATCCATGCTCCAGGATTCAACAAACTCTTGGAAAGCATTTTCTGCCTCCTGCTGCTTGTGGAACCGTTTTACCTACAAAAAGTTGTCAAGATGCTTGAAGAAGTGGTAGTCGGTTGGCAAGAGATGGTCAGGTGAATATGGCAGAAACGGCAAAACTTTGTAGCCCAATTCATTCAACTTTTGAAACGCTGGTTGTACGACACGCTCTTGGGCACTGTCATGGAGAACTGGGCCCATTCTGCTGACCAATGCCAGCTGCAGACACTGCAGTTTTCCGTGCATCTCATCGGTCTGCTGAGCATACTTCTCAGATGTAATGGTTTCGCTGGGATTGAGAAAACTGCAGTGGATCAGACAGGCAGTAGACCTCCAGACAGAGACCCTGACCTTTTTCTGGTGCAAGTTTGGCTTCAGAAAGTGCTTTGGAGCTTCTTCTTGGTCCAACAACTGAGCTGGTTGCCAGCTGTTGTATAAAATCCACTTGTCACTGCACATCACAATCCAATCAAGAACTGGTATGTTGCTCTTGAGTAGAGTAACAGATGACATTTTTCAAAACGATGATTTTTTTGATTTGCAGTCAGCTCACGTGGCACCCACTAATGGAGCTTTATCACCTCTCCAATTTGCTTCAAACGGTGAACGACCATAAGATGGTTGCTGAGTTCTCCAGCAACTTCTTGCATACTTGTAAGAGCAGCTTCAAGGACTGCTGGCCACTGCCCTCCTCATTTTCAAGGCTCTCATCTCCTTTTCAAAACTTCTTGAACCAGCACCACTCTATATGCTCATTGCAAGTTGCTAGACCCAATGTGTTGTTGATGTTGCAAGTTGCCTCTGATGTTTTATGACCCATTTTGAACTCAAATAACAAAAACTGCTGGAATTTTCTTTTTATCTAACATCACTTCTATAGTTTAAATAAATATAAACAGCAAATAAGTCATTAGCAAAAAAAAAATACACATTAAAATGACGTATAACGCAACCACATTCAAGAATGCATTCCAGTATCAAACGTCAAAGTTCAACAAAGAAAAACCACAATTACTTTTGCAACAACCTAATAAATCACAGCCTCCTAACAACATAAACGCTTTAAACAAACAACAGTTAAACTGAATAAACTCTTCTCTGACACATTTAAAAGCAAATCTCAGACCTGCCAGAGATGCTGGGAGGGTGCAAACAAAACCCTGTGTGCACAAGAAGGGAGGGAAAGGAGTAGTGACCCCCCACAAGAGACTGAGCCAGACCTGCCTCTGAGTGTGTGCGTCTCCTGTGGAGGCCCAGGTCAGAAGTGACCTGCCACAGGGACAGGGGCTCTGACTGCAGACCTGGGAGGTACAGCGAGTGGCCTAAGTCCTCTTGGAGGAGGTCACCACAAGCGCGGCCACAGATAACCCGAGCAGACAATGCACAACCTGGAGAAAAACTATAACAAAGAAGTTCTCGCACTGTTGCAAAAGTTCTAGGGCCCACAACAGATTTCCCAGCCCAGGGACTGGGCAAAAGGACTGAGAACCCCCAGGGAATTTGAATTTGAAGGCCAGTGGGATTTAATTACAGAATTTCCACAGGACTGGGGAAACAGACTCCTGGAAGACACAATAAAACCTCATGTGCAGCAGGACCCAAGAGAAAGGAGCAGAAACACCACAAGAGACTGAGCCAGACTTCCCTATGAGTGTCCGGGAGTCTCTGGTGGAGTTGTGGGTCAACAGCAGTCTGCCACAGGGTCAGGGGCACTGACCACAACAGTCCTGGGAGCTGCAGCATGCTGGCACAGGTCTTCTTGAAGGACATTATCACCATTATCACATTATCACCATTATTCCTACCATAGTTTGGCCTCAGGCCAAACTACAGAGGGAGAACACACCCCCACCCATTAACAGAAAATTGGATTAAAGATTTCTGAGCACGGCCTTGCCCACCATAGAGAAGTCGCTCAGTCGTGTCCAACTCTTTTCGACCCCATGGACTATAGCCTACCAGGCTCCTCTGTCCATGAGATTTTCCAAGCAAGTACTGGAATGGGTTGCCATTTCCTTCTCCAGAATCTTCCCGACCCAGGGATTGAACCCAGGTCTCCTGCATTGCGGGCAGGACGCTTTACTGTCTGAGCCACCAGAGAAGCCCATCAGAGCAAGACCCGATTTTCCCCCACAGCCAGTCCCTTTCATCAGAAGCTTGCACAAGCCTTTTATTCTCACCCATCAGAGGGCAGAATGAAAACCACAATCAAAGAAAATTAACCAAACTGATCACATGAAACTACGTGATCAATGAAACTATGTCTAACTTAATGTAACTATGAGCCATGCCCTCCAGGGCCACCCAAGACGGACAGGTCATGATGGAGAGTTCTGACAAAACATGGTCCATTGGAGAAGGGGAACGGTATACTACTTATACTACTTCAGCATGCTTGCCTCGAGAACGCCATGAACAGAATGAAAAGGCAAAAAGATAGAACACTGAAAGATGAACTCCCTGGGTCAGTAGGTGCCCAGTATACTACTGGAGAAGACCAAAGAAATAGCTCCAGAAGGAATGAAGAGGCTGAGCCAAAGTGGAAACAATGCCCAGCTGTGGATGTATGGTGGTGAAAGGAAAGTCCGATGCTGTAAAGAACAACACTGAATAGGAAATGGAATGTTAGGTCGATGATCAAGGTAAATTCAGTTCAGTTCAGTCACTCAGTCATGTCCAACTCTTTGTAACACCATGGACTGCAGCAGGCCAGTCTTCCCTATCCATCATCAATTCCCAGAGCTTACTCAAACTCATGTCCATTGAGTCGGTGATGCCATCCAACCACCTCATCTTCAGTCGTCCCCTTCTCCTCCCGCCTTCAATCTTTCCCAGCTTCAGGGTCTTTTCCAATGAGCCAGTTCTTCATATCAGGTGGCCAAAGTATTGGAGTTTTAGCTGCAGCATCAGTCCTTCCAATGAATATTCAGGACTGATTTCTTTAGGATTGAATGACTGGATCTCCCTGCTGTCGAAGAGACTCTCAAGAGTGTTCTCCAACACCACAGTTCAAAAGCATCAATTCTTCAGGGCTTAGCTTTCTTTACAGTCCAACTCTCACATCTGTAAATGACTACTGGAAAAACTGTATCTTTGACTAGATGAACTTTCATTGGCAAGGCAAATTGGAAGTGGTCAAACAGCAGATGGCAAGAGTGAAGATTACATTTTAATAATCAGTGAACTAAAATGGACTGTAATCAGTGATTTTAATTCACATGACCATCACATCTACTACTGTGGGCAAGAATCCCTTAGAAGAAATGAAGTAGCCCTCCTAGTCAACAAAATAGTATGAATTGCAGTACTTGGGTGCAACCTCAAAAATCAAAGAATGATCTCTGTTCATTTCCAAGGCAAACCATTCAACATTACAGTAATCCAAGAGCATGCCCCAACTACTAATGCCAAACAAGCTGAAGTTGAATGGTTCTATGAAGACCTACAAGACCTAGAACTAACACCCAAAAGAGATGTTCTTTTGATCACAGGGGAATGGAATGCAAAAGTAGGAAGTCAGGAGATATCTGGAATAACAGGCAAGTTTGGCCTTGGAGTACAAAATCAAGCAAGGCAAAGGTTAACAGAGTTTTGCCAAGAGAACACACTGGTCATAGCAAACACCCTCTTCCAGCAATACAAGAGAAGACTCTACAAATGGACATCACCAGATGGTCAATACCGAAATGGAGAAGCTCTATACTATCAGCAAAAACAAGACCGGAAGCTGACTGTGGCTCAGATCATGAATTCCTTATTGCAAAATTCAGATTTAAATTGAAGAAAGTATGGAAAACCACTAGGCCATTCAGGTATGACCTAAACCAAATCCCTTACGATTATACAGTGGAAGTGACAAATAGATTCAAGGAATTAGATCTGATAGAGTGCCTGAAGAACTATGGATGGAAGTTCATGATATTGTAGAGGAGGCAGTGATCAAAACCCATCCCCAAGAAAAAATAAATGCAAAAAGGCAAAATACTCATATGAGGAGGCCTTACAAATAGCTAAGAAAAAAAGCAAAAAGCGAAGGAAAAATATACCCATCTAAATGCAGAGTTCCAAAGAATATCAAGGAGAGATAAGAAAGCCTTCCTCAGCAATCAATGCACAGAAATGGAGGGAAAAAATAAAATGGGAAAGACCAGAGATCTCTTCAAGAAAGAAAATTAGAGATACCAAGGGAACATTTCATGCAAAGATGGGCTCAATAAAGGACAGAAACGGTATGGACTAATAGAAGCAGAAGAGATTAAGAAGAGGTGGCAAGAATACACAGAACTATGTAAAAAAAAAAAGACCTTAATGACCCAGATAACCACAATGGTGTGATCACTCACCTAAAGCCAGACATCCTGGAGTGTGAAGTCAAGTGGGCCTTAGGAAGCATCACTACAAACAAAGTTAATGGAGGTAATGGAATTCCAGATGAGCTATTTCAAATCCTAAAAGATGATGCTGTGAAAGTGCTGCACTCATTATGCCAGTAAATTTGGAACACTCAGCAGTGGCCACAGGACTGGAAAAGGCCAGCTTTCACTTCAATTCCAAAGAAGGGCAATACCAAAGAATGTTTCAACTACCAAACAATTTCACTCATTTCACATGCTAGCAAAGGCTCAAAATCCTCCAAGCTAGGCTTCAACAGTACGTGAACTGAGAACTTCCAGATGTTCAAGTTGGATTTAGAAAAGGCAGAGGGACCAGAGATCAAATTGCCAACGTCCATCGGATTATGGGAAATGCAAGGGAATTCCAGAAGAACATCTATGCTTGCTTCATTAACTACACTAAAGTCTTTGATTGTGTGGATCACAGCAAATTGTGGAAAATTCTTAAAAGATAGTAATACCAGACCACCTACTGCCTCCTGCGAAAATGGTATGCAGGTCAAGAAGCAACAGTGAGAACCAAACATGGAACAACAGACTGGTTCCAAATTGGGAAAGGAATACATCAAGGCTGTATACTGTCACTCTGCTTATTTAACTTACATACAGAGCATATCATGCGAAATGCCAGGCTGGATGCAGCACAAGCTAGAATTAAGAAATATCAATAACCTCAGATATACAGATTATACCACCCTTATGGCAGAAAGCGAAGAGGAACTAAAGTGCCTCTTGATGAAAGAGAGTGAAAAAGCTGGCTTAAAACTCAATGGCATCCAGTCCCATCACCTCATGGCAAATAGATGGGAAAACAATGTAAAAAGTGACAGACTTTATTTTCCTGGGCTCCAAAATGACTGCAGATGGTGGCTGCAGCCATGAAATTAAAAGATGCTTGCTCCTTGGAAGAAAAGCTATGACAAACCCAGACAGCATATTAAAAAGCAGAGGCATTACCTTGACGACCAAGGCCCATATAGTCAAAGCTACAGTTTTTCCAATAGTCACATATGGATGTGAGAGTTGGACCAGAAAGAAGGCTGAGTGCCAAAGAATTGATGTTCTTGAATTGTGATGTTGAAAGACTCAAGAGTCCCTTGGACTGCAAGGAGATCAAACCAGTCAATTCTAAAGAAAATCAATCCTAAATATTCATTGGAAGAATTGATGCTGAAGCTCCAATACTCTGGCCATCTGATGCAAAGAGCCAACTCACTGGAAAAGACCTTGCTGCTGGGAAAGACTGAAAGCAGAAGGGGACGACAGAGTAGATGGTTGGATGGCATCACCGATTCATCACCAACATGAATTTAAGGAAACTCTGTGAGATGGCAAAGGGCAGGGAAGCTGGCGTGCTGCAATCCATGGGGTTCAGAGTCAGACACGACTGAGCGATTGAACAATAGCATTTTGAAAGCTTCTAATATATGATGCATTACTGTAATCATCTTTGACTATTTGTTGTTGTTTAGTTGCTCAGTCCTGTCTGACTCCTTGTGAAGACAGAGACTGTAGCCCGACAAGCACCTGTGTTCACAGGATTTGCCAGGCAAGAATACTGGAATGGGTAGCCATTTCCTGCTCCAGGGGACCTTCCCAACCCAGGGATTGACCCAGCATCTCATGCATTGGCAGGCTTCTTTACCACTGAGCCACCTGGGAAGTCCAATGTGACCCTCATCTCCTGGCTTAAGTGCTCAGCCAATCAGATCCTCTCTCTCCTAAGAACTGAAGGGAGTGTGCTGGTATTCTGCTGGTCACCTGAACTGCAAGTGGCAAAATGTAGGGATGTCACAATCTGCTATGACTGGACAAGAGTTCTAGTACTGGCCCACTAGGCAGTCTCAAAAAGTGAAATTGTCAGGCAGCCTCTGAAGGGTCTACAGGAGTGGCCTCATCAAATAACACCCCTCCCCCAGAAAAGTACAGGCACAGGAGTCACTGAAGCACAGTGAGGTCTAAATTCCCAAAATTCCTTCCCAAAATTCTGGACCTTCTGCACAGGAGACACCAGCATTAGCCAGCAGTGACCTGCTCTGGTGACGTGGGCTTCTAGGAAGCGGCCCTGAGTCATAATGGACAAAGATAAAGGAAATCCTCTGAGCGGCATTATAAGCCAAACATGCAACATTCAGGTCTGCTGGCCATTTCCTCTACAGCCAAGAATTTAGGCAACAAACCCATGCCTGGGATTTTTCCTGTCCTTTAACTTACTTCACTATCCCTCTGACCATCAGAATATGTTCTGAATCAGAAACCACTTAGGAAACATTTAACGTGTCGTTCTCTTGTCCTCCTTTCTAATTAGATTTTTATCCAGTTGTCTGGTTTTCCCCTCAATATGATGTCATATAAGCAGGATATTGTTTATCATTCAATTTAGTTCACAGAGTGCAAGAGGATAGGTAGGGGACACCTCATGGACCTGACGGAACCTGGCCAGAGTGGTATAGCTTGGACTGAGGAGCGCTGACTCTCAAGTTTTAGACCTCTGAAGAAAAAAATCCCAGGTCTGCCGGTATCAAGCTGTGTGACTTCTGTCTGGTTATTCAACCACTCTGGGCCTCAATTTTTGTGAGAACTCTTTAAAAAAGGATGCATGTAAAATTACGAAACCAGAGCCAGACACGTAATAAGGACCTCATCATAAGGGGTATCTGCCACCATCTTTATCAAGGTTTGCAATGAGGAGTGGGAAGAGCTACAGCCCATCTTCAAGTGCAAACGGTGCTTTTAAGCAGCAGGGCAAAATCTGGGGCAATAACTCAGCATTTGCATAGCTCAAACCCTCCTCAGTTCTGAAAATTCTCCTCAGTTTCCTAAGGCAACCTGTGGGGGAGGGGCCATCTTCTAGCAAGTGCCGGGAGAAGCAAAGACAGCTAATTTACAGAAAAGAAACGATGAAGATCCACAAAATAAAATGGGAGATTAGAGAGAGCTGAGGGATGGAGACGAGAGTGGAGGGAGGGAAGGGGAGACAAAGACAGAAAGAGAGAAAAATCTTGGTTTTCAACCACTTCCCAGTTCCAGGTTCCACTGCCTTTTCTGCCCTCCGCTGTTGTTCAGTGGATAAGTCATGTCCTACTCTTTTGCAATCCCATGGACTGGAGTCTGCCAGGCTCCTGTGTCCATGGGATTTCCCAGGCAAGAATATTGGAGTGGGTTGCCATTTCCTTCTCCAAGGGATCTTCCTGGCTGAGGGATAGAACCCGCATCTCCTGCACTGCCAGGGAAGCCCTTTTTGGCCTTTCATCAATAAATTCTCCACTTTTTATTAAGCTGTGACCAACATTTGTAAAAGTCTAACACAAGCCTTGGAAAAGTCATCAACAACCAAAAAGCTTACAAGAGGGCAAGTTACTTATACCCATTACTACACAAAAACTAAGAGAATACTGCAGATAGAAATAACCACAAACTTCAGTATCCTCAATCCACCCTACATCTAATTAATTTACACAAGTGAGGCTCAGGCCTTGTGATTCCGAAAGCTCTACAGGTGTTATTAGCTCTACAGCTGAGACTCACCCCTACACTTAACCGTGTGAACACCCTTTACCTACTATCACGGTTCTCTGTATAAACTAGCATAGTTCATAAAATGTGTTAATATACTTTTCACTCGGAATTAAGTAATTTTTGAAACAGCTGGAAAGAAAATGGCAGGCACTATTCAAACCAAAACAATTTACCTTTAGATCAGAGCCGTGAGTATGTTCTTTTGCCGATCTTCACCAAACCAGCCAGGTAACCAGCCAACATTCCTCCCCCCATACACCCCACTCCAAAAATCAGTAATAAATATACACACTGATTCCACTTTCTTATTCTGAAAAAGCAACGCTAACAACACATGTCTATGTTGTGCAAGCTGACTGCAGTTAAAAGTTTCTATTCATCCGTCCTTTCAAGACTATTTTTTAATCAGGATTTCCCTCCTTAAGTCTCTTATTTATGCCGTCAGTAATTCAGAGGTCCATAAAAAAAGAGAAAAAAATCTGGCTCGTTTATCACAATTCTGTCTCAGTTAGGGCTTTGAAGGTTATCACCTCCGAGAAAAAAAATATATATATCTTTTCCGTTCTAACCTCAAGACAGCTCATTCCAAACCTCTACTCTACGATACAAGTGTATCAACAATAAAGTTATGACCTTGTTCTCATGACAACACGGACTTTGCGGAGTTCTTACCCATAGTACTAAGAAAAACACCAAGGTTTGAGGCCGACGATGGAAGGCAGGATTTCCAAAAGACGACGCTCCTCTCCAAGACTTGCAAGGAGCACTGGAGGGAGGAAGGGGCCTTTCTGGTGACAGATCGTCCTCAACAGTAGCATCACCCCAAGGAGAATTCCAAAAGCAACTTCACGTTTCCGAAAACAGCCTCCCACTCAAGTAGTGGCCCGGAGACTGAGGAATCGCCAGACACGTACACCCCTCGCGAGGATGCAAAAGCAAACCCTACTCCCGACTTCATCCCTTGAAATAAACGGGGAAAGTTGGGTCCCCACGAGCCCCCGGCGAGAGCGGCCGCGGCCCCTCGCGCCAGGTGTGCGAGCCCCCGACGGACCCCGCGGGGCGGCTCACCCTGGGCCCAGGGCCCGCCACCCCGCGCGGCCGGGGCGTCCTCCGCCGCCGAGCGCTGCCCCCGCGGCCGCCGGCCAGGCTCGGGGCTCCGCCAACCGCTCCCCGCGAAACAAGAAGGTGGCGGCCGGCGACGCTGCGGTTTCCCCGCCTCCCTTCCCGTCCCCTCCCCCGCGGCCTCCGCTCTCCACTCCCGCGCCCCCGCTTACCCTCAACTCCTCGAAATCCGCCATTTTATACCACCCGCGGGCGCCGTCGCCGCTGCCGCCGCCGCACCCCCGCCCGCCGCCGCCAACGACGCCGCCGCCACCACGGCCGCCGCCGCCGCCGCCAGCACCATCCTGCACTGGGGGCCGCTAAAGACGCCGCGGCCGCTGCCGCCGCCGCCGCCGCCGCCGCCGGGCCCGTCACGTGACGCGCGCTGGCGCCCCGCCCCGCGAGCGCGGCCCCGCCCACCCAGCCCGCAGCCTTCCGCCCGCGCCTTCCGCCCGCGCGCCGGCCCTCCCCGCGCGGCGCCGTCCTCGCCCGCGGGTCCCCGCCCTCTCCCGCGGCCCGCCCGCCTTCCCGCACGCCTTCCGGCTAACCCGGGCCCGTCGCCGTGCGGCCCTCGGCCTCCGGTCCCCGGCCTGGATGCCAGGCCCCAGTTCCTGAAGCGCCGTGGCGACTGCGGCGTGTTCCCGGAGGGCCTGGGCGGAGGGAGTGACGGAGAAGAGGCGGCCTGGGACTCGTGACTGGGACATTTCGGGAAAATTCTTACGGGGCCCTTCCCCACGGTGGCTGTGGACAGAGGGGTCCACCCTGAATAAAGACATCCCCTGGGTTAGCCGTGGCGGAGCAACCTAAACGTGGATGTTGGATAAGCTATTGTTTCCATCTCGTGGTGCAGGGTTGCTAAGACCTCTTTGGGTTGCCAAGAGCTTCAAAGTGCTAACCTGGCTAGTTCTTTCCGCCTTTGAAGGGCGACTGAATGTCAAGGATTGCAGAGTTGAGCGGGTTGGGAGATCGAAGCTGGAGAAGTGAAAAAGGAGCGCGCCCAGAAGGGCGCTGAGAGAAGGGTCAGGGAAATCAGATAGGTGGGAAAGATGAAATGCCAGAGGCAGAGACGATAGAAGTTTCACCGCACCCATGAAGTGCTGACCAAGGATGAGACAAGGCGCTGAGTCAAGCTGGTCAGAAATTCGCTGGACCAAGTCTGGGATTCAGATTTCCTCGAAGAGGTGGATGGAGCCCATTTCAGACACCTAATGTTGACCCCTGGACCAAAAATAGTTTTCCAGTCTGACTCTTCACCTAATTCCTGTTCATCCTTCAGGTCTCAGTTTAAGTATCACTCTTTCAGAAAGTGGAGACGGCAATGGCACCCCACTCGAGTACTCTTGCCTGGAAAATCCCATGGACGGAGGAGCCTGGTAGTCTGCAGTCCGTGCGGTCGCTAAGAGTCGGACACTATCACTTTTCACTTTTTCATGCATCGGAGAAGGAAATGGCTACCCACTCCAGTGTTCTTGCCTGGAGAATCCCAGGGATGGGGGAGCCTGGTGGGCTGCCGTCTATGGAGTCGCACAGAGTCGGACACGACTGAAGTGACTTAGCAGCAGCAGCAGCTTTCAGAAAGATGCCTTAAACCTACATGGCGCCTGTGCTGTGCTCAGTCGTTCAATCGTGTCCGACTCTGCGACCCCTAGGGACGGTAGCCCTTCAGGCTCCTCTATCCATAGGGATTCTCCAGGCCAGATACTGGAGTGGGTTGCCATGGGCTCCTCCAAGGGATCATCCCAACCCAGGGATCGAACCCTGGTCTCGAGCACTGCGGGCAGGTTCTTTACCTGAGCCGCCGGCGCCATTTTCTTTCAGATCCCTCTCTGACCTCTCTTCCTGATGTTTTTACATGGTAATTGTGTAGGTCTTTGTGTAATCATTATATAAATAATTATTGTTTACCTTTTTTCCTTAAAAATGTTTTGAACCCACTAGACTGTAATGACTGACAGATGCCTGAAAAATTGTTGGCCTCCTGTTTGCTTAGTGAGTAGAAGAATGAACAGTATCAGGGTAGAGTACCTTCTTATTCTGGCTTTCCACCATTGATTTTGTGGTCTCAGTTTGACTTAGTTTTGATATTGGCTTATTCGTCTTAGGCCTTGATTTCCACCTCAGAGTTGAACGTTGTTCAACAGACCTTTAAGTGAAGGCTTATGTGGGCTAGGAGCTTTAGGGGAATATATGAGTAGAATACAATACAGCTCTTCCACCAAGGAACTTATAACCCACAAGAGGCACTAACAGGCAAGACCAAGAAAAGCCATGCTACAGTTAGAAGTGTTCATTGTAGGGTTGGGTAGCTTTGCCTGCAAAGAGTCTAGATGCTGTCTTAGACTGGCCTAAACCACTACTTGGTCTCACCAGGCCAGATTACTAAGTGGGCATCTTTCCTAAACTATTCTTCCTAATGTTAATTCAATATTTGTTTAAAGGAAAGGCTGAATAGTAATGGGTAAAAACCAAGTCTCTTTTTACTGTCCTAAACAATTTAGCTCTGATCCAAATTTGTAAATCCTACTCATCAAAAAGAAATCTCTGCACTTAATTGGATATAACTTCTTTATAGTGTTGTATAATACATTCTTGGATGAGAATTGAGGAAGGAGGTAAGTACCAAAGTCTCACCATTACTGTAGACCACATACCTAACTACCACGCCTGCCACATGTAGAAGAGGAATTCCATTTAATACAATTTTCTCCTCATTATATTTTTAAGTGATTAAATACTCTTTATGGATTGAGGTTCTAGGCAGTTACCAGGCTGGACCACCCCCTTTTTCCAGCTCCAATTAAAAATGTAAGTATTGTAATTAAAGTTTCCTAAGTTTATACTACACAGACTCAAAAGTCTAACAAGTAGCTTTTCCACATATTAGCTGTCTTAACTTTGGCAAAGTCTCAACTCAGTTTTTCTAATCTATTTCAGATCTCAGGATATTGAAGAATTAAATGAGATCAGGAATTTTAGTATACTTTATAAATTTACCTCTGATAGGTGACTGTTTTTTTTTATTTAAACAGCTGATAAGTACACATCCAAAAAAGTATTATGCACTTAAATATCTATATGATAATATTCTAGTACTTTAGAAAAGAATACTCTCTTTTCTAGTTGGATGATGCATGAGATACTGAACTTACTTTCCAAGCACCCATCTTCTTAATCCTTTCCCTGCCTACTTCCATCAGTCTCTTGATCTCAGTATCTCTCATTTTGTTTCCACTGATTTCTTCCTTTTTCCCTGTATCTGTACTCAAGGCTCCTAGATAGTTTCAAGCCACCTGCCTTGCTTTGCCAAGCGCACATCTATTTTAATCAAATTTATTCACACCTTTTGCACTTTGCCTTGGCCTTTACTGAACAGTATCAAAAAAAATGAACAATGAATTTATCTTTTATATTTCCATTTTTAACACAAAATTTGAAGGTATAACAAATATCTGTATACTTTCCAACTAGATTCAGCAATTATTAATATTTGAACAATTTTTATTAAGGTATAAATAACATAGGTAAACCCTCATACTTTGGCCATCTCATGCAAAGAGTTGACTCATTGGAAAAGACCCTGATGCTGGGAAGGATTGGGGGCAGGAGGAGAAGGGGAAGACAGAGGATGAGATAGCTGGATGGCATCACCGACTCGATGGACATGGGTTTGGGTAGACTCCAGGAGTTGGTGATGGACAGGGAGGCCTGGTGTGCTGCAGTTCATGGGGTCGAAAAGAGTCGAACACAACTGAGCAACTGAACTGAACTGAACTGAAACCCTCATACCTTAAGTGAACTATTCATTTAGTTTTGAAAAATGTTTATCGAGACACAGCACTTTCATCACCCTAGAAAATTCCCTCCTGCTCCTTCTCAGTCAAACCTCCCACCAGAAATAACCAATGATCTGATTTCTAATACTGTAGAGAAAATTTTAAAATGAGGCAAACTTCTTTATTTATTTTAAAATGCTGTTATAACCTCAGTGCCAAAACCAGGCAAAAATTAATTCTCCTATCTAACATATAAGCAGATTTTATCCCAGTAATGCAAGGATGGTTTTACCCTAGCATATATGTTAAAGACTTGGTCACTTGGTACAACTCAACAACTGAGAACAAAATTCTGGATTTAGAAAATCATTAGCAAGTGCCAAAAGTAAAGAGTTATCCAGTCAAAATTGTAGAAAGCAATATTTCAGGCATTTAAACTGAACACTTATCCTGAAGAATTTGACAATCCAAAAGTAAAATCTATAAACTGGGACTTCCCTGGTGGCTCAGTGGTGAATCCACTTGCCAATGCAGGAGATGAGAATATCGGGTAAAATCCCTGTGTCAGGAAGATCCCCCAGAGAAGGAAATCGCAACCCCCACTCCTGTATTCTTGCCTGGGAAATCCCAAGGACAGGAGCCTGGTGGGCTGCAGTCCATGAGATTGCAGAGTCAGACATGATTTAGCAACTAAACAATGACAAACTGAAATATATCTTTTGCAAAGTCCAATAAACAACCCCGATATTTAATACAAGACCTCACAGAGTAAAGATAAACTGGAAATGTCAGCATATCCACAAATTGCATTCAGTTTTTATACTGATCAGGAAATCTCACTCCTTGAATATTGAAAAATAGTTCCAGGATGGTACTCTGTAGACACTGGGCAGAGACAAAAATTCTCTTCGGGTAAAGACCTTATCACTCCAAACCTCAAATTAACCTACAGATAATTTTCCAAATTAAATGACCAACACATAATCAAAAATCAGAAAAAGACTACAATAAAAACATACACACTGCTGCAGCTTCTGTTAAGTCGCTTCAGTCGTGTCCAACTCTGTGTGACCCCATAGAGGGCAACCCACCAGACTCCTCCATCCCTGAGATTCTCCAGGCAAGAACACTGGAGTGGGTTGCCATTTCCTTCTCCAATGCATGAAAGTGAAAAGTGAAAGTGAAGTCGCTCAGTCATGTCCGACTCTTAGCGACCCCATGGACTGCAGCCTACCAGGCTCCTCTGTCCATGGGGTTTTCCAGGCAAGCATACTGGAATGGGGTGCCATTGCCTTCTCCAATGCTTACACAAGTAAGTAAATTAACAAGCAAACCTTGAAAAAATTATAGATATTCTAGAATTGAGAAGTTAAAGAGCTCAATGGATTGGTTTAATAGTATATTACACACAATTTAAGAGAATAACTGGAACACGTTAGAAGACTAGAAAGAAGCTAACAGAAACAAAAGATGGAAAATGTGTAAGAAAATGTATGACATAAATTTGACACAGAAGATAATGTTGAAAAAGTCTACCAAATATTAGATTGGAGTCCTCAAAGAGCAAAAAACCAAAATGAGGCGGAAGCAATATATGACAAGATAAAATTGGAGATTTTCAGACTAATTAAAAAAAAAACCCACTGTGGATAAAGGGTTAATAAAACCCTTTTCCTTTCCGCATGAAAACTTGACCTTCAGTTAATTTTCTAGCTCTTTTTACCTGGAAACATAATAGATGTTTATGATAAAAATGACCTCTGATTAGTAAATTGCCTCTGGACCAGGAAGAACTATAAATGGTCTACATTTATAGACCTGATAGAGATACCATATTAGGGACTTAATGAGTTCAGTTCACCAGCAAAATACAGCAATTTTAAATGTGTATGCACTTAAATGACATGTCCTTAATGTATCATACAGAAGTAAAACAAAAACCCACAAGTAAGCCAATGAAGCAACGGACAAACAATTAATCTCAAAAATATACAAGCAACTCCTGCAGCTCCATTCTAGGAAAATAAACAACCCAATCAAAAAGTGGGCCAAAGAATTGAACAGACGTTTCTCCAAAGAAGACATAAAAATGGCTAACAAACACATGAAAAGATGCTCAACATCACTCATTATCAGAGAAATGCAAATCAAAACCACAATGAGATATCACTTTACACCACTCAGAATGGCTGCAATCCAAAAATCCACAAGTAATAAATGCTGGAGAGGATGTGGAGAAAAGGGAACTCTCTTACACTGTTGGTGGGATTGCAAACTAGTACAGCCTCTATGGAAAACAGTGTGGAGGTTCCTTAAAAAACTGCAAATAGTCCTGCCATATGACCCAGCAATCCCACTGTTGGGCATATATACCGAGGAAACCAGAATTGAAAGAGACACGTGTACCCCAATGTTCATCGCTGCATTGTTTACAATAGCCAGGACATGGAACCAACCTAGATGCCCATCAACTGATGAATGGATAAGAAAGCTGTGGTACATATACACAATGGAATATTACTCAGCATTAAGGAAAAATTCATTTTAATCAGTTCTACTCAGATGGACGAAACTGGAGCCCATTATCCAGAGTGAAGTAAGCCAGAAGCAAAAGCAACAATACAGTATATTAACGCATATATATGGAATTTAGAAAGACGGTAACGAGAACCCAGCATGCGAGACAGCAAAAGGAATGCAGATGTATAGAATAGACTCAGGGCCTCTGTGGATGAGGGAAAGGGTGGGATGATATGGGAGAATGGCATTGAAACATGTTAATTATCATATGTCTAAGCAATAGCCGGCCCAGGATTGATGCTTGGGACTGGTGCAACGAGATTTCCCAGGGGGAGGGAGGTGGGAGGGGGGTTCTGGAGGGGGAGCATATGTAAACCCATGGTGATATCATGTCATTGTTTGGCAAAACTAATAAAAAAAATGTTAAAAAAAAAAAACCCACAAGTACAGTCAATCATTTTACCATACTATCTCAGTAATTGATACAAAAAGCAAACAAAATCATTAAAGATACCGAGTTTTGGAACCGCATAATTAGCAAATCTGACTCGGCCACTACAAGTAATGTGCGTGCATGCTCAGTCGCTTCAGTCGTGTCTGACTCTTTGTGACCCCATGGACTGTAGCCCCCTGACTCCTCTGTCCATGGGATTCTCCAGGCAAGAATACTGGAGTGGGTTACTATGCCCTCCTCTGGGGGATCTTCCTGATTCAGGGATTGAACCCAATCTCTTATATCTCCTGCATTGGCAGGCGGGTTCTTTACCACTAGCGCCACCTGGGAAGCCTGTACTCATTTTTAAATCAGGTTATTTGGTTTTTTTGTTTCTGAGTTTCAACAAAATTTTAAAGGACTGGAAGCTGCCACAGGTCTCTTTCATTTACTTCTCTATGACAGAGATTGTCTTGAAACAAGTGTTTTATCATCTCTCAGGCTCTGATGAGATATGATAAGCCATGATGGGGACTTCCCTGTGGTTTAGTGGGTTAAGAATCCTCCTTGCAACACAGGGGGACTAAGAGCCCACATGTCATGGAGCAACTAAGCCCCAGCACCCTGGAGCCTGAGCACCACAACTGGAGCGCGCCACAGCCATTGAGCCTGCAAGTCTGAACTAGAGAATCCGTGGATGGCAGCGAAAGAGCCCACGTGATGCAAAGAAGATCCTGAGTGCCCCAGCTAAGGCCAGACACAGCCAAATAAGCATATAATTTTTTTAAAAAAAGTCATAATGACGGTATGTACCCTTGATATGATGTGATGAGAGTGGCAGTTTACCTCTGTGATTGTCCTCTCAAAACACCCACATCTGTGAAAGTCACTTCAGTCATGTCCGACTCTTTGCAACCCTATGGACGATAGCCCGCCAGGGTCCTCTGTCCATGGATTTTTCAGGCAAGAATACTGGAGTGCATTGCCATGCCCTCCTTCAAGGGAACTTCCCAACCCAGGCATTGAAAGCCTGTCACTCAAGTCTCCTGCATTGGCAGCTGGGTTCTTTACCACTAGCACCACCCGGGAAGCCCAGTTGTGACATATATTAATACAAGATGTTAACCACTGTATAGTACAGAGAACTCTACTCAATACTCTGTAACAAGCTATATGGGCAAAGAATCTGAAAAAGAATGGATATTTGCATATGTATAACTGAATCACTTTGCTTTACATCTGAACTAACAATTGTAAACCAACTATACTCCAATATAAGATAAACTTTAAATTTTTTAAAAGATGTTAATAATAAAGGAAACTGGAGTGTATAGAAGGGAACTGTGTTCTATCTACACAACTGGAATCTAAAACCTATTTTACTTATCATAAAAAAATTTCAAAATTAAATTTGTCTATGTTAGAAAGAGACTGGCTACTGGACTTTAAAAATATAATTTCAACTTTTGGATGATTGAAAAATACAAAATATCAATTGTGTCTGCAAGAATCTGAAGATATTGTCATTAAAATGTCTTGACCAGGAAATACAGACTATTCAAACATTAAATCTGACCATAGAAGTACTCTCAAGCTTTTCATTAAAATTTCTGAAGTTTTCTATTTGGAAGTTTTAAACAAATTTAAGATTTACATTTTCTTTAATACTTTTAGTATTCCATTTTTCTTATAATAAGAAAAAAGTAATGAGCTTTTTCATCAAGCTCCATGTAGACATTCTTAGATCCCCTCCAGTTTATGAACATGCCTCAGGAATATTATTATTTTCTTTCTGCGCATGATCTGAAAAAGATTAGGGAGCACTAACTTAGAGAAACTTTTATACATGCACATGTGCACCAGGAGATATGTACAAGAATATTTATTACTTCACTGTTTGTAACAGCAAAAAATTAAAAATAACTTGTCCACCAAGGACAGGGTGACTATATGTATTGTAGTGTGTTCCTGCAAAATAATGCTATGTTTAGAGTACAAAAAAAATGAATATGCCAGAACTGCATATGAGAATATGAGTAGCCTCCTAAAAAATGCTAAATGAAAAAAGGTTGGAGAAGTTATATATCGTTTATGTAAGTTTTGCAAAAGGGGAAAATAATGCTGTATATTTATGGATATGTAAATACGTGCTAGAAGTTCAAAAACATACATGCGAATGATGAGTATCAAAACGAGGAGAGTGGATATCTCTGAGAAGAAGAGACTAGGACTGTAGGCTATTCTTGGGGGGTTTACTATATTTGTAAAGTTTTCTTTCTTAAAAAAACAGATCTGAAGCAAATATGGCAAAATGTTAAGATATGATAAAACTGGAAACTAGGTATATCTATTATCCTCTATATTTGTGTGCTTGAAATATTTCATAATGAAACAAAACACATAATACGTCCTAAATCTGATCATTCTTAACCACTTCATTTGCTACTGCCCCATTGTCCTGGATGGCCAGTTGCCTACTGTCTTTTTATCTTGCTTTTTATCTTGTTCCACTCCAATCATTCTCCATGTAATAGTCTGGATGACTTTTTATAAATATAAATCTGATCTCACCATCTCCCTCTGCACAATCTTTTAGCAGATTTACAGCACTCCAGAAATAAAAATTAAACTCCTTACCACAGCCCACAGACTCTGTTTATCTCTCACACTTAGCCCTTATTCTTCTCCACTGTCATTATTTATCCCCTCAAACTGTGGGACTTCTCACTTTCTCACATTATATTAATTCATGGTTTATAGGTACAGTTCTTCCCAGAGTCCCCACCCCCACTAAAATATAAGTTTCTTAAAGGCAGGGACTTTGTTTTTCACTGCATCCTCATTGCCAGGAACATCACTGTATTCATATGAAGCATGAAATAAATATTTTCTGGATGAAAGAATAAATGAATGACTTCATTTTCATTCAAATAGAGGAAGAATAATACTTCAGTGGTTAAAAATGATATAATCAAACCCATGGAGTCTGAAAATGACAGGTTACACTCTCAACAATAACAAAAATTGTCAATACTCATTAAGCACTCATTATGCGCATTTCCAAGCACTGGAACCACATACATTGTGGGGTACATATGAACCTTGCTTTCCTCCTAGGCCCTGGGAACCTATTTGAGACACAGGAACCTCCTCCCTAGCCACAGCTGATTGGAACTGGAGGAGAGGGGACTAAGAAAAACCCATCTGTTAGCCAGAGGGAAGTGATCGGTTTCTTTTTCTTGAAAATCTGTGCTGAGTGACGTGTAGGCTAGAAAAGTTTAAAGATGAGTCATGTTAATGGCAGGACATTTTTGAGCGAAAGGAACAGCTGCTGAGGTCCCTGAAGCTGTACCCGTATCTACCCTTTCGGAACCTTGTTGTTCAGTGTTTCTTTGGCTTAATGACATAAATTACCCCATGTTCTTCCAGAAAAATCCACTGCCTTCATTTTTAAAACTAACACGGTAACTTTGTTTTGTTAATTATCCATTCTTTTAGGAACAAACAAACAAAACTAACAATCTCTTAATCAAGGAAACTTGACTAGGGCAGTCCTTCCCACACATGGTCTCCTTTCATTCTGAGAACGTATCACTGTTCCAATTTTATAGATGAGGAGACAAGGCTTGAATGTGTCCAATACCTTTCCTAAAATCACAGAGCAGTAAACAGTTGGGCAAGATTCCCATCCTGGTCTATGTGGCTGAATGTGGCTGCAGGAATGCAAGCAGGAAAACTGTTGACAGATCAAGTTAGGAAGACGGGGCAAACATTTTGATACCATTTAGGGTAAATTATAAAGTGACATTGATAACAGAGACAGAGTAAAAAACCAGATTTCATTCTATTTTTGGATAAGATCCAGTAAAACCTCTTTATTCTTGTTTCAACAACTGTTGGCAGAGAGACATTTACACCAACACAGAATGTCTGTATGATTAAAACTTTTTCTCTTTCCACGGACAGAGTTGACAGTTTTAAAAGAATGACAAGATGCACTTTCTTTTTTTTTTTTTTAAGGATACGTTCTTTTTAAGCAACATAAAAAATAGTGTTTTGGGGGAGCAAGTGGGCAAGGGAAACTGTTGTTTTATCTCTTTCCCATCTGCTGCAGCAAGGGCCCCCATAAAGCCTTGCCTGAATTTCTTGTTTGACCTCTGGTCAATTTCTATTGATTGAGGAAGGCCAGGAACACTGCCAGTATCAGCTTTATGGCTCACAACGTAGGACAGTTGTCCCCTTTGGGGGAGAGGTTCTTGGCACCTCCTGGACCACTGGATGCAGCTTCCCGATGGGTAACAAGTGGCCACCTGACCACCTTGTTTCAGAGTCACCAAGGTTGGGAAGTCTATCTTCCTGGCCTCTGGGAGCCTCAGTACCCTCATTCAGGCAATGCTTTCCCCTCCAACTTGTCCTTTCCCCTCTCCTTTTTTTTTTTTTTTTTAAATTCTTTATTGAATTTTTTACGGTCTTGCTTCTGTTTTATGTTCTGGTTTTTGGCCGCAAGGCATGTGGGATCTTAACTCCCTGACCAGGGATTGAACCTGCACTCCCTGCATTGGAAGGCAAAGGCGTAACCACTGGACCGCCAGGGAAGCCCCCTTTCCCCTCTCCTGAAACCTCTTTACTTCTTCTCTCTGTCTCTCCTCTCTCTGTTCCATCCTTTTGAGAGAGTAGACTTCAGGCAGCTACAGCATCACTTTTCAGCTTGTGAGACCTGCCCCCTCTGGCTGGCAATGGCTCACCTTGATGGGTGACAAGCAGAAGTGGGCAAGGTGTGTCTTAAACAGACCCTGGTTCAGCAGGCTCTCCCTGATAGGAGTGATAGAGGTTTAAATCTCATACTGTGTAGTCCTATCTTTCTAATAATCTCGTCTTTATTTTGCTGTTGTCTCTTTTTCTTTTTTCAGTCTTTTCTGTCCCTCCTTCCTTTACCTCTCTCTTGATCCTTATCTGCACTCTTGTCCCCTTTATCCTGAAAACTTCTTGTATCTTTAAGTTTTTGTCATTGGTCTGTGTTTTTTTTGTAGTTTTGTCTGCCCAACTACTCCTGCAAGTCTCTGCCAAAATTGTGGGCGTGGTGGAGCATTTAAATCTTGAAACACAACTGCAGCCCTCATTGCCTGAGACTCCAGCTTTGAGTTACTTTGCGGGATTTTAAAGAACAAAAAGAAAAGAAAGGAGTTTGTATTTTTCCCTCTTCTGCTTTTGCAATTTAACTATTCTACCCGGGCTCGAGGAGCTTGCATTTCTCTCCTCTCTGCCTTTGCAATGTAACTATTCTTTCTGCCTGAGCTCAATAGGCTTGCATCTCTGTTCTCAGCTTTGCAGTGTAACTATTCTGCGTGGGCTCTCAGGAATTACCTGATTCTTCTGAAGTGCCCCAGACTGAGGGGGAAAAAAGGGACCATTTTAAATTCAAGTGGGAAAACTATGAACTCTCTGGTTCTGTCTGTCTTTATGTAAAAATTAACTTGTAAATGAACTGTATTTAATTGGCTTAAAGGAAGTTGAGTTCTTACATACATTCTTGGAAATATAAAGGAGGCTCACCAGAATACAACTTGTGTTCATGTGATCTGGGAAATAGTCAATATTTAATTAATATCTGATCTTGGAACTAGATTAAGCTTATGGATTTAATTAATACAAACCTGTCTTAACAATCATCAGAATTAAGTATAATACATCAATTTTCCCTAGGGTTCCTGGAAGCCAATAAGTATATTTGTTTTTATTATGAAATTTGTCAACAGAAAAAATAACCTAATATGATTAAATTTCAGTAAGAAATTTTGGCAAACTCTACAGAAATAATGATGTTTCAGAAACTTCCATCTGAAAGTCTCTCTAAATCCTGGTAAATTAAAATTAAGTTAAATGATAAGAATTCATTGAGTATCCAGGCCATTTTGAATAATATAAACTATTGGGAAAGTTAAGTTTCTAAACAGGTCTAAAATTTACCTACTTTTGTCTTCTTGTGAGAGAGAAACTAAAGCTCCTTGGTTCCACTTTGAGATGTTCTCTACCACTCTATAGAATGCTAATGTAAAGACAGTTCACCGTTGCTTCAGCAAAATTGGATGTGTGTTTTCAGAAAAGATGGTATGAGGAGTGGAAATATATTTTGTTAAAGGGGAAAAGGTGATTTTTGTCCTAAAGCCGGTTATTTCTAAATGGGAAGAATAAGGGACAAAGTATGACTACAGAACATTGCATATGGTCTGCAGAAGAGGCACACTGAGAAAAGAATTTTGTATGTGTTCAGGATTTTCTAAGGTTGGATTAAATTTAATTAGGTAAATGGATTTTGTTAAAAGCAAGCTGATGCAAGACTGGATTTGGTTTCCCTTTCCTAGGAGAACAAAGTTTTCCTGGAATGCTGCCTTTGATATCAGATTATGTGAGTTTCTATGCCTTTAAGTGATTTTTTTTTTCAGTTTTATTTATTTTTGGTTGCGCTGAATCTTCACTGCTGCATGGGTTTTTTCCTAGCTGCAGTGAGTGGGAGCTACTCTTCGTTGCAATGCATGAGTTTCTCAATGTGATGGCTTCTCTTCTTGTGTAGCGTGGGCTCTAGGCAGGTGCGCTCGGTAGTTGTAGCACGTGCTCCACGGCATGTGGCATCTTCCTGAACCAGGGATCAAACCCATGTCCCCTGCATTGGCAGGCAGATTCTTAACCCCTGGACCAGGGAAGTCCTGTCATTGCTTTTGAAATTTTTTTTTTTCACCTAACTCAAGGGACAATTGTTTCACAGTGGCCTTTGAGTCAGTCAGACCGGGTGTTTTAAAGCTTTTCGAAAGTTTTGACAGACTTCCCAAATATCAAATTCTAATTAAAGTTCTTTTAATCTCCAGCTACTGTGAGGGGGTCCTTCAAAGTGCTACAGGAGCATCCCCAAAAGCGAGTCTAAACTCAGTGGGTTGGTATGTTAAATGACATGGGAAACATTGTCCAAGCTGCTGCCTATGTCAGAAAGAATCATCAGGTTCTCCCCAGTTTTATCACAGTCACCAAACAGACAGGGAAGAAAGAAGGTTTGGGGATTTTCTGCTCTCTGGTCTCTCACCTTGCTCTATGTCCAAAAAAATCCCTTATGGGAATACTCCCACCTCTACTGCCTCAGGGCCTGATCCCCAAGGCATTTTCCATTGCATCCAACTCCAGCTCCTCCAGGAGTTTCATTTTTGCACCTCTAAGACCCCCTTCACTTGGGCCTTGGCAGCCTCATACTTTATTACAGACTACCTATTGGGCTGGCCACTTCTAAGCAGCCCATGTCCTAGGCTTTATAGATGTTCAGTCTCAAGGAGTATAGCCCAATATAGGGAAAATTGTTATCAGACATAAGCTTTATAGACAACAGATTTCCCTCAAGGAAAGCCCTGGCAACACACTGGCACTGTTCAAACATCCCCTAGTGAGGACACTTGGCACGAGGGACTGGATCAACCAGAGACAGCTGGAGAGGAATCAGTGGGAGAGTAGAGGACACTCAGAATCCCATTAGGTAAGGGGAATTCTGAGAAACTCTGATCTCCTTCCAACAGAAAGGTCTTAGTAAATGTCTCTGCACGTCATTCCCAGGGGTGCTCTCAGCTGCAGGTTACTCAGCATGGGAGAAGCCTCTTCTAAGCCAGAAGAAACACCCCTGGAATGTATCCTTAAAAAACTGGAAGTTTAAAAAAAAAAAGCTGAAAAGGGGAAAACTCAAACTCTGCCATAACACTGCCTGGTCTTTATGTAAGTTGGTAGGATGGAGAAAAACTACGTGAAAATGGGTCTCTACAATACTATCTTGCAATTGGATCTTTACTGTCACAAGATGGGAAAATGGACTGAAGTTCCATATGGCCAAGTTTTCATGGTCCTTTACCAAAACCCTTCTCCATGTGGCCTGGGCAATCAGAAAACACTCCTGACATTTTAGATGATTCACTTTTAACCTGCCTCAATTCTCAAAGTGAAACCAAGTTTCACCTTCTTCTTCAGAGCTACCTACTTCCTCAGAGGCACCTACTTCTCCAGATACGTCTGACCAATCCCATACTCCACCTCCCTATGTTCATTTATATCCCATTACCCAAGGAAGGAGAGACTAATCCCTCCAGAGTAACCCATATCACCCAAGATCAGGACAAGGATGCCCCCTTTGGGTAAGAGGCAACTGGTGAAGGGACAATCACAGAACATGTGTCCTTTAACCAAGTTAGACCAATGCAAACAGAGGGCTTCCCTCACAGCTCAGCTGGTAAAGGATCTGCCTTCAATGCAGGAGACGAGGGTTCGATTCCTGGGTCAGGAAGATTCTCTGGAGGAAATGACAACCCACTCCAGTATTCTTGCCTGGAGAATCCCATGGACAGAGGAGCTTGGTGAGTTACAGTCCATTGGATTCCAAGAGTCGAACACAACTTACTGACTACACCACCACAAACAGAGACTGATTTTCTTAAGAACCCAATAAGTTGGTTCCAGGGTTTCAGACCCTGACTCTGACCTTTCATTTAACTTGAAGGGATATCCAAATAGTCCTATCTACTTGCTGTACCCCTGAGGAAAAGCAGAGAATTTGGGTAGCAGGAGAGGGGTGTTCTGATTTTTGGGGCTCCAAAGTCACTGCAAA
Organism: Antilocapra americana; assembly: GCA_007570785.1. Classification (NCBI taxonomy): domain Eukaryota; kingdom Metazoa; phylum Chordata; class Mammalia; order Artiodactyla; family Antilocapridae; genus Antilocapra; species Antilocapra americana. The sequence goes on from ML662445.1 coordinate 43,402,939, forward strand.
TGATGACTGCAGCCATGAAATTAAAAGACGCTTGCTCCTTGGAAGAAAAGTTATGACCAAACTAGACGGCATATTAAAAAACAAAGACGTTACTTTGCCAACAAAGTTCTGTCTAGTCAAGGCTATGGTTTTTCCAGTAGTCATGTATGGATGTGATATTGAACTATAAAGAAAGCTGAGTACCAGAGAACTGATGCTTTTGAACTGTGGTGTTGGAGAAGACCCTTGAGAGTCCCTTGGACTGCAAACCAGTCCATCCTAAAGGAAATCAGTCCTGAATATTCATTGGAAGGACTGATGATGAAGCTGAAACTTCAATACTTTGGTCACCTGATGCAAAGAGCTGACTCGTTTGAAAAGACCCTGATGCTGGGAAAGATTGCAGGTGGGAGGAGAAGGGGACAACAGGATGAGATGGTTGGATGGCATCACCGATTCAATGGACATGAGTTTGAGTGAACTCCGGGAGTTGGTGATGGACAGGGAGGCCTGGCATGCTGCAGTCCATGGGGTTGCAAAGAGTCAGACACAACTGAGTGACTCAACTGAACTGAACTGGGGGGGTGCACTGACCACCTTACTGGGGACCAACCTGAACATTTTGTTATGGGTGGAGATGACTGCCTCTCCCAAATCAGGAGCCTTGCTGGAGTTATAATTCCCTGGAGGGAACAGAAGGCAGGTAGCACATGATTCACTGTAGAGTAGAAGGGATGAGGAGTATATAAAAAAAGCCAGTTAACTGGCTTTATGAAAACATTAAAGGACTGATCCAAGAAAAAAATGAAAATCCAGCCCTCTTTCAGGGACAGCTTGTGAGGGCTTTTAGAACATTTGCTAACATTGAACCTTCCCCTCCTGAGGGCCAGTCCCTCCTGGGACAACACTTTCTCAGTCAGTCTGCCCCAATATTGGAGGCACAGTGAGGCCCACAAAGCCTGATCCCCAAACTCCTAGAGGTGGCCTTTGGGATACTTAATAACTGAGATCAAGCTGAGGAGGAAGGGAGAAACTGAAGTGAAAACAGGCAGGCTAGGGCTCAAGCTAAACTGAGGCCATAGCTGTCACCCGTGCCTTGCAACCTCAGGACAATCCAAGGGGTCCCGAGGAAGTTTAGCCATCTGCCTGGAGGTAAAACCATCAAGGGGGAATGCTTCAAATGTAAGTCAACCAGTCACTGGGCCTGAGAATGTCAAAAGGAACCCCCTGATCCACGTCCAGTCTGCAAACAAACAGGTCATTGGAAGTAGAGCTGCCCTCAGTCCTGAAGGGGAGGGGACAGCTCCCACTCTGGAGATGCCACACTGGGGATTCTGGCAGCTCTCCCCTCAGTGAGATTTCTATTTCTATTGAGGAGCCCTGCGTGATCCTTGATGTAGCCGGGGGGGAAAAAAAAATCAACTTTTAAACTGATACAGGAGCCACTTAACTCTATCCTGATCTCTCACCCTGGGCCTATTTCCTCCAAACGCTATACTGTGACTAGTGTTGATGGAATCTCCCATGCACACCTGTTGATTCACTGGGCCTCTCATTTGCCAACTTGAATAGCATTTGGTCGCACATGCCTTTTCGGGTGTGCCTGAGTGTTCTACCCCACTATTGGGAAGAGACCCTCTGAGCTCCCTCGGAGACATATTATGATTAGGAGACCCTGAGCAGCCTCTTGTCTTGACTTTGATGAAAACAAATCGGCTGGAGGAACAAGGGCCTATTCCCAGCCATATTCTACACACAGCAAACCCTGCAGTTTGGGATAAAGGAATCCCTGAGAAGGCGATAAATGTCCAACCTGTAACAATTAGCCTTAAGCCAGAAGTTGCTTATCCTAACAAGAGACAGTACCCCATAAAGCTGGAAGCAAAAATAGGTTTGCAATCCTTCATAGATAAATTTTTAAAACATGGTCTCTTAGTGCCCTGTCAGTTTCCATGCAATACCCCTATTCTGCCAACTATTAGGCCAAATGGGGAATGTTCAGTGGTACAAGACATAGAGCAGTAAATGAGGCCAGGGTCCCTATACATCCAAATCCTTAAATGCAAAATATTTAAATGTGAAAAATTCCCCTGTTAAACATGGGGCTGAACTATGTACAATAGTTTGAACATGGAAGCAACATAGGTGTCCATCTATAGATGAATGGATAAAGAAGTTGTGCTATGTATGTACAATGGAATATTACTCAACCATAAAAGGGACACGTTTGAGTCAGTTCTAGTAAGGTGGATGAATCTAGAGCCTATTATACAAAGTGAAGTTAGTCAGAAAGAGAAAAACAAATTTTGTATATTAATACATATATATGAAGTCTAGAAAAATGGTACTGATGAACCTATTTGCCGGGCAGGAATAGAGACACAGACTTTGGACACAGCAGGGGAAGGAGAGGGTGGGATGCATTGAGAGAGTAGCACTGAAACATATACATTACCATATATAAAAATAGAGAGCTAATGAAAAGTTCTTGTATATCACGGGGAGTTCAACCTGGTGCTCTGTGGCAACCTAGAGGGGTCGGGTGAAGTGTGGGGAGTTGGGGGGAGGGTCAGAAATGAGGGGACATATGTATACTTATGGCTGATTCATGTTGTATGGCAGAAACCAACACAATATTGTAAAGCAACTGTCCTCCAATTCAAAATAAGTTAAAAAAAATACAGGGCTGAGATTTTACATCTCGTAGAAGTGACTCAAAAACCAAAAGTAGTAGCAGTCATTCACTGCCCTAGGCACCAAAAGATAATTCTAAAATTACCCACATGAACAACCGGGCAGACCGGGAGGCAAAGAAAGTACCCCTGATGCCCATACTAGGCAGAACCCAATATTGAGAAAATTCAACAACAGGCCACTTGACTTTAGCAAACAGTGAACAACCAATCCTTGCCATTCAATATGGGTGGGGAAATTGAAAATTGACTCTAGCTTGTTCTCTTGGATCCTACAAGATATAAAACATTTTCTAACAGGTTTTCATTTTCTTATAACCCCTTTCTTTCCAGTCATACTGATTGATGCTATATTTCATCTAGGGCTCCATTGTCTTCTTTAGTGTTGTAAACCTGTGACTAAGACCTTTTGGTCCAAGAAGGAGACCTGGGACTAACAGGTTCAGACCTTCTATTCTAAAATTAGAGAAACATGGTAAACTTTAACCTTGAGATTAACAAAAATATACACCCAAGCAGAATGGCTTCTTGGCAGGGGCAATATCACTCCCTGTCTGGTCAACAGTTAGGAAGGCATCCCAAAGTTAACCTGGTTCTTTCTCTTTCTAGACCCTTTCATGGTTATCGTAGTTTAACCTCCTTTTTACCCCCTGTTAGCTTAACCTAGGGTCTGTGGCCCGTGTCCAGCAGTAAAAAGTTTCAGAAGAAGAGTCTTTAGCCTCTTACTCCTTATAAATAAGGGTGTGGGGTCTCTCAGAGGGGAATGGGACAGGCGAGGGCCTGGGATCTTTGCTGCAGTGCTACAATGCTTGCACCTGGACACACCTCTCCTCGAGCAACAAAATACAAAGAAACTATACGGGACTAAAAATAAATGCATGCATAGACCTGTTGGAGCAAATTCTGGGCAAAAGATACAAAGAGACCAAAAAACCCAACTGCCACTTTTGAAGAGCCTGGAACAAAAATAGGGTGTCTGGAACAAAAGTAGGGTACTGAGCATGCCCCCCTGAACTCAACACCACCACAGGGGTGGGTAAACCACCTAAACCACCGTCCCCCAGGCCAGAGCCCTGGACACACAGCTACCCTCACCCCATATAAGGAACAAGCTTGACCTGCCTCAGGGCGACATCAAGCAAGGAAAACTGTTACTTGTTTTTGCTCCCCCTGCTGCAGCATGCCCCGATAAACTTGCTGAAAGAAAAAATTGGAGTTTTAACAATATATATTTAGAGACGAAGTATCTGTTAGGTGTTGCATCCACCGACGCGAGAAACAGATGTTCCGAGACTTTCAGGACTCAAAAGATGTCACTTTATTGGCCAAAACTTTTAACCTGCACAGGGGCGAACTCTAAGTGTGTCCTGAGACACGTTGCTCAAAGGAGCTGCAGATGAGAGCCGCGCCTAACGCTTACAGCTAAGCTCTTTTATGGACGCGAGCAAGCAAGCAAGCACTTCACAGAAGCAGATGTGGCTGTTAGCAATTGGCTATTATCTGTTGGTGCGCGTGGGATCTTTGTTTCGCAAAGCCGAGGGCATGGAAAATTTCAAAAATCAACAGATAATCTGCTATGCTTAGCGGGCTGTGCTGACCTTGTGATGGAACACTATCACCCCCAGGATGTTTGTCCAACCTTTAACTTCCTTGTGGTTACTGTCTCAAAGTCCTTGTTTTCACAGACTCTAACATTAGGCAGCCATCTTTCTTGTCATTCTTGAAAACTCTCCTGCATCCTTGCATGACCAGTTAGAAGCTCTGTGGAAGATAGTTTGATGTAAGTGAGGCTGTGAAAATAGGTTCCAAGATGTTTGTGTGGGAAGGGACTAGTGGAGAGAAGGGGAGAGGCATTGATGGATTCACACACACTTTGATGAACATAATAAAAAAGAAAAAAGTTTATGAATAAAATACACTCACAATTTACCCTATAGTACATCTTAAGTGGCAAGAAAAAGAACAAGTGGAATAACTTTTCTCTGACTGAAGTTGGACTGTGTTTTTCAATATTTTATATATGACTTTTAAAAAAAGAAATAATATCCCTTGAGAAATAAGCAGTAAGCTTTGGCTCTGTTTTGTATACATCAAAGGACACAACTTGGAGACGTCACTAAAGTGCACAGTTCAGTTCAGCCGCTCAGTTTTGTCTGACTCTTTGTGACCCCATGGACTGCAGCACACCAGGCCTCCCTGTCCATCACTAATTCCCAGTGTTTACTCAAACTCATGTCTATTGAGTTGGTGATGCCACCCCACCATCTCATCCTCTGTTGTCCCCTTCTCCTCCCACCTGCAATCTTTCCCAGCATCAGGGTCTTTTCAAATGAGTCAGTTCTTTGCATCAGATAGCCAAAGTATTGAAGTTTCAGCTTCAGCATCAGTCCTTCCAATGAATATTCAGGACTGATTTCCTTTAGGATGGACTGGCTGGATCTCCTTGTAGTCCAAGGGACTCTTAAGGGTCTTCTCCAACACCACAGTTCAAAAACATCAATACTTCGGCCCTCAGCTCTCTTTATAGTCCAACTCTCACATCCATACATGACTACTGGAAAAACCATAGCCTTGACTAGATGGACCTTTGTTGGTAATGTAATGTCTCTGCTTTTTAATGTGCTATCTAGTTTGGTCATAACTTTTCTTCCAAGAAGTAAGCATCTTTTAATTTCATGGTTGCAGTCACCATCTGCAGTGATTTTGGAGCCCCCCAAAATAAAGTCTGGCACTGTTTCCACTGTTACTCCATCTATTTGCCATGTAGTGATGGGACCAGATGCCATGATCTTAGTTTTCTGGATGTTGAGATTTAAGCCAACTTCTTCACTCTCCTCTTTCACTTTCATCAGGAGGCTCTTTAGTTCCTCTTCACTTTCTGCCATAAAGGTGGTGTCATCTTCATATCTGAGGTTAATATTTCTCCCAGCAATCTTGATTCCAGCTTGTGCTTCATCCAGCCCAGTGTTTCTCACGATGTACTCTGCATATAAGTTAAATAAGCAGGGTGACAATATGCAGCCTTGACGTACTCCTTTTCCTATTTAGAACCAGTCTATTCTTCCATGTCCAGTTCTAACTGTTGCTTCCTGACCTGCATACAGATTTCTCAGGAGGCAGGTCAGGTGGTCTGGTATTTCCATCTCTTTCAGGAAGCAATTAATGAATACATTTTAAAAAATGGTTCTGGCAGTGGGGGCAGGTCACTTGATGCCTTTGCAGTCCCTGGAGTTGCAAAGGAAAGGGAGGTCAGAGTGTCACTCTCTTCCTTGGAGATGTCTATTGATGTTCAGGTTCAAGTCCTATACGAGGCTAAGGGTCACGTTTTCAAAGTCACTTTAATTTCTGGAGAATATTTTCACTGGATATAGAATTCTAAGTTGACAGCATTTTGTTTTCTTTCAGCACTTTATAGATGGGTTTCTATAATCATCTGGACTCCTAGGTTGTTTCTATGTCTTTGCCATTGTAAATAATGATGCAATGAACAAGGATGTGCTGATATCTCTTCAAGTAAGTGATTTCATTTTCTTTGGGTATGTATCCAGAAATGGAATTGTCATATCATATGATAGTTCTATTTTTAACTTTTCTGGAAATCCCCCATACTGTTTTCCATAGTATTTGTACTAGTTTACATTGTCACCGAGAGTGCTGTTCCCTTTTCTCCGCAGCCTCATTTCTTGTATTTTTAATAATAGTCATTTTAATAGGTGTGAGATATGATACTGTGGTTTTGATTTGCATTTCCCTTATGATTAATGATATTAAGCACCTTTCTATATACTTATTGGCCATTTGTGTATCTTCTTTGGAAAAACGTCTATTTCAAGTCCACTGGAAATTTTAAAATCAGATTGTTTGGGGTATTTTTTGTTATTGTATTGCATGAGTTCCTTATACATTTTTGTATATTAACCTCTTATCAGAAAGATGGCAAATATTTCTTCCATTCTGTAGGTTGGATCATTTCCTTTGTTGTGCAAAAGCTTTTTAGTTTGATCTAATCCCACCTGTTGAGTTTTGCTTTGGTCATTTGTGCTTTGGGTGTCACATAGAAAAAAGGAATCGTCAAGACCAACGTTAAGGAGCTTTCCCCTTACATTTTCTTCTGAGAGTTTTATGGTTTGGGGTCTTACATTTAAATCCTTTGTTCAAGTTAGTTTTTGTGAATGATGCAAGATAGGAATCCAGTTTCATTTTTTTGCATAAGAATATCGTTTTCCCAACACCATCTATTGAAGAGACTATCCTTTACTCATTGAGTATTCTTGGCTTCCTTGTCAAATATTAGTTGGACAAAGATGCATTTCTTAATGTGGGCCTCAGAAATATTAGAAAGCCAGTGGTCAGGTGGAGAAAATTCTTTAGAAAAAATTATATTACATTTGGAAATAAGGCAAAAGAGAATATGGCATGTCCTGTCAATATCATAACAGAGCAATATTTAAGAGGTCCAACTGTTTTTCAAAAGGACTTTTTGAGACGATGGAAATGCTCTATATCTGTGAAGTCCAATATATTTGTCATTAGTTACATACAACCATTGAATACTTGAAATGTCACTAGCTTGAGTGAGAAACTAAATGTTTGACTTTAATTTTAATTAGTTAAAATACAAATGTAAATAGCCAACACTAGAGGAATGTTTCTATGTCCTTTAGAAATGAAAATGTCAAGATTTTATTGCCCTGTAGACTATTAACTAGTTTTGTATCTAACCTAGAAATCTTATTTTAACTTTTTTCTAAAAATGCCTATAAATACCCAGGTCATCAAAATGCTCTTTAAACCAGCTTCACCATCTTACTGGCTTCCTCAGTGAGTTAGGCAAAAATCTTTGACATATGTCCATTCATATCAAAGACAGTCATATTTTTAACTTTTTGAAAATCATGTCAACAAAACAATGTGATAAGTGTAGTGTAAAAGGGTATATAGTAGAATCAAGGCTTCTCTGGTAGCTCAGCTGGTAAAGAATCCTCTTGCAATGCAGGAGACCTGGCTTCGATCCCTGGGTTGGGAAGATGCCCTGTGGATGGGAACAGCCTCTCACTCCAAGATTCTGGCCTGGAGAATTCCATGGTCAGTCCATGGGGTTGTAGAGTCAGACACAACTGAGCGACTTTCATTTTCACTTTCAACAGAATCAAAAACTAGTGTTCTCTCCACCTAAGCTCTGCCTGGAGTAAGTGTGGTTTTCTAATGAACACCACTGACTGAACTGTCCTAGAAAGTAATTCCTGAACTGACTCTTAGTAGGCAAAATGGGCTTTTATTAGACAACTGAGGTAGGTCTGATCCTCCAAGCAAAAGCAACTGCTCAGGACTGGTTCACAAGCACTGCAAGGAGTTCATTCAGCAACTGAGTGTAGTGGAAAGAAACACTGGCTTCAGTCAGGAGACCTGGGTTTGCATCCTAACTCTATCCTCTTGGATAACCTAAAATCAGTTAACTCAGCTCTTTGAGCCTGTTTCCACAACTGTAAATTGGGAGTATTAATAACTTTCCTCAGAGTATTAGGAGTAAATTAAATAACCACATAAATCACATAGTACATTGCCTGGTGTCCTGCTTTAAATGTTCAATAAATTACAGCCATTATTACTGATGAGAGAGTGGTGAACAATTTCAAATGGTGCCAAGTTTAAATACAGCAAAGTGTAAAATAATCTGTAATTAAAATTTCTAATTAGGAAGTAGGGCTTCCCTGGTGGTTCAGTGGTAGAGAATCTGCCTGCCAATACAGGAGACACGGTTTGATCCCTGGGTTGGAAAGTTTCTCTTAAAGAAGGAAATGGCAACCCACTCCAGCCTTCTTGCCTGGGAAATCCCATGGACAGAGGAGCCTGGCAGGCTAGAGTCCATGGCATCCCAAAAGAGTCAAACATGACTTAGTAACTAAACAGCAACAACCATTAGGAAGTTACTTGCAACTTTGACAGGAACAGTTTCAACAGAGTAGGGACAGAAAGTGTTGAGAAATGAACAGGAGGTGAGAAAGTGAAGAAGATAAGTCAGTCCTTTCAGAAAGCTTGGAGAGAGGGTCAGAGAGGTGATTCAATTTAACAATTATAAGATGAAAACTTTTTTAGATTGAGGTGACTGGAATACTTGAGGGGAGAAAATGGATGAAGGAAGCCAAAGAATGAAGAGGAGATGGTTTAGAATAAGATTCATAGCAAGAGAGACAAAAGGGAAAGACATTGAAGACACAAGAGTAGTTTAGTACATGAAGAAAATAAAGCAGAGGAAAATGTAAAGTTCATGTTTGTCCACTTATAATGAGTAGGTCTCATGCAGTGGAAAGTGGAGAAGAATGGAAAATTTAACACGGTAAAAAAACTGCCTGCAATGTGGGAGATCTGGGTTGGAAAGATCCCCTGGAGAAGGGAATGGCTACTCACTCCAGTGTTCTGGCCTGGAGAATTCCATGTGTAGTCCATGGGGTCGCAAAGAGTTGGACACGACTGAACGACTTCCACTTTCCACTTTCACTTGAATCCAACAGTCTCTAACAACCAAAGTCCACAGTAGATTCTATCAGTCTAAATGGACCAAGTACAGACAATTTCAAAGTAAAGTGAAAATTGGAATTTCCGAACTTTTCCTTTAATTGGGAGGGAGGGGGAGCCTCGAGTAGACAGGATGCCAAAATACAGTCTGGGGAATGTAAGCATAGGCTCACAAACGCCTGAACATCTGCTGAAATCAAGCACAAATAGTAAGATGCATAAACTTTAGAGACAGAATTAAGAGAAACAAACAGTTGTTTCCCCACAAATTCATCAAAGATCATTTGAATGCTGAGCAACTTCCACAAAACAACTTCTGAACACTGGTGGAGGACACCAGGCACCCAGAAAGGCAGCCCATTCTCTTCGAAAGGATATACGACATAATACAAAAGACAAAAAGAGAGACAAAAGAGTTAGGGATGGAGACCTGTCCTGAGAAGGGAGTCATGAAGGAGGAGGAGCTTCCACACAGGAGGACACCCTCTCACAGGTGGGTCTGTGGGGCGTTTTGGAATCTCAGAAGGCAATATGAAAAAAAAAAACAAAACAAAACCATAGAATACATGTCTAACCTCAACTGCAGAAAAGAGAACTTTCCCTCCAAGGGTTCTAATCTAATAACCTAACGTGCAGCCTAGTCCACTCACAGAGCAAAGGATTGGGCAAATACCAAAGGAGAGCTAGCTGGCTGCAGACTGGCCCCTCCCCATCTGGAGGCAGAGAGGCTCGCGATAGCCAGAGCTGCAAGGCAAGGGGCTGCTGCGATCTCAGCCCCAGAGATGGCATCTTCTACCAAACTGTGCACAGGTTCCCAGCTGCTAACCACATCTTCCTGAGATCCTGGATGGTTACAGCTGCCAGGAGGGTCGCAGCCTGAGATCAGCTCTCCAGAGGAGACACAGCGCTCGCCTGAGACGGTGCTCTCAGTGTATCCGGGACACCGAGTGGCCAGGAAGGGGAGGTGATGAAGACGCACAGGCCACCTGGGACACTGCACTCACCAAGCACCTGGTTGCCTGAGCTGATCAGACCTGGGAAGGGCACAAAATGCATACCCAATCCACAGAGACTGAGCCAGAACTGTGTCTGAGTGTCTCTTGCAGAGGTATGGGTCAGCAGTGGCCTGCCACAGGGGTAGGGCTCTGGATGCAGCTGACCTGGGTATGGCATAAACCCTCTTGGAGGAGGTTGCCATTAACCCCGCCATAGAACCACCAGAACTTACACAGGACTGGGGAAACAGACTCTAGGAGGGCACAAACAGAATCTTGTGTGCACCAGGACCCAGGAGAAAGGAGCAGTGATCCCACAAGAGACTGACCCAGACTAGCCTGTGAGTGTCCAGGAGTCTCTGGTAGAGGCATAGGTGGGTGGTGGCCTGCTGCAGGGTCAGGGGCACTGAGCGAATGAACTGAACTGATTGGAACAAGACCCAGTTTCCCCCTCAGTAAGTTTCTCCCATCAGGAAGCTTCCATAAACCTCTTATCCTTATCCTTCAAAGGGCAGACAGAATGAAAACCACAATCACAGAAAACTACCTCAATGAAACTATGAGTCATGCTGTGTAGGGCCACCCAAGACGGACATGTCATGGCAGACAGTTCTGAAAAAACGTGGTCCACTGGAGAAGGGAATGGCAAACCACTTCAGTATTCTTGCCTTGAGAACTCCATGAACAGTATGAAAAGGCAAAAAGGAATGACACTGAAAGATGAACTCCCCAGGTTGGTAGGTGCCCAGTATGCTTCTGGTACAGAGTCGGGAAATAACTCCAGAAAGAATGAACACACAGAGCCAAAACAAAAACAACACCCAGTTGTGGATGTGATGGTTGATGGAAGTAAAGTCCAATGCTGTAAAGGGCAATATTGCATAGGAACCTGGAATGTTAGGTCCACAAATCAAGGCAAATTGGAGGTGGTCAAACAGGAGATGGCAGGGATGAACATCGACATTTTAGGAATCAGTGAACTAAAATGGACTGGAATGGGTGAATTTAATTCAGATGACTATTATATCTACTACTGTGAACAAGAATCCTTTAGAAGAAATGGGAGTAGCCATCATAGTCAACAAAAGAGTTCAAAATGCAGTACTTGGATGCAATCTCAAAAATGACAGAATGATCTCTGTTCGTTTCCAAGGGAAACCATTCAGTATCACAGTAATGCAAGTCTAAGCCCTGACCAGTAATGCTGAAGAAGCTGAAGTTGAACTGTTCTATGAAGACCCACGAGACCTTCTAGAACTAATATCCAAAAAAAAGATGTTGTCTTTGTTATAGGGGACTGGGATGCAAAAGTAGGAAGTCAAGAGCTACCTGGAGTAACAAGAAAATTTGGCCTTGGAGTACAGAATGAAGCAGGTCAAAGGCTAGTAAGAGTTTTGCCAAGAGAACGCACTGGTCATAGCAAACACCCTCTTCCAACAACACAAGAGAAGAACACATGGACATCACCAGATGGTCAATAGCGAAATCAGATTGATTATATTCTTTGCAGCCAAAGATGGAGAAACTCTATACAGTCAGCAAAAGCAAGGCCAGGAACTGACTGTAGCTCTGATCATGAACTCTTTATTACCAAATTCAGATTTAAATTGAAGAAAGTAGGGAAAGCCATTAGACCATTCAGATATGACCTAAACCAAATCCCTTATGATTATACAGTGGAAGTGACAAATAGATTCAAGGGATTAGATCTGATAAACAGAGTGCCTGAAGAACTATGGATGGAGGTTCCTGACATTGTACAAGGGGCAGTGAGCAAGACTAAGCCCAAGAAAAAGAAATGCAAAAATGCTTGTCTGAGGCGGCCTTACAAATAGCTGTGAAAAGAAGAGAAGCTAAATGCAAAGGAGAAAAGGAAAGATATACCCATTTGAATGCAGAGTTCCAAAGACTAGCAAGGAGAGATAAGAAAACTTTCCTCAGTGATCAATGTAAAGAAATAGAGGAAAACAAGAGAATGGGAAAGACTAGAGATCTCTTCAAGAAAATTAAAGATACCAAGGGAACATTTCATGCAAAGATGAGCACAATAAAGGACGGAAATGGTATGGACCTAACAGAAGGAGACGATATTGAGAAGAGGTGGCAAGAATACACAGAAGAATTATACAAAAAAAGATCTTCATGACCCTGTTAACTACGATGGTGATAGTTTATGGTGAAATGTGTTGGTCTGGTGATCTCCAAAGAAGATTTAGTTTTGGGACCAGAGACAAGGCTTGACCACTCAAGGCTCTTGTGTGGCAGAATTTTTATTACAATGAAAAGGGACAGAGAAAGCATCTGACATAGACTTCAGAAGGGAGCGGAGAGTGCCCTACTTGCTAATCTTCAGCAAAGGAATTAGATACTTTTTAATTAGTTATTACAATAAATCAAAAGAATGTCTCAAGTTTGTGAAAATTTTACCAGATCCACTCCCACAATTTACATTAGGATAACAGGATTAGAATTTAAGAATAGAAAGATCCTAGTAGACCAACTCCCATAATTTACATTCTAAGATATTAGGATTAGTCAGATTTTCAGGTAGGAGAAACTGTCCTCAAGCAGAATATTTTGTTGTCCTGTAACCCCTAGTACAGAGTTTAAATTGAGTTGTTTGTTGTGTAATCATCAGTTTTTGTAATCATCAGGGCTTAAAGAAAAAAAACTAAGACTAAGGAATGTAGGAAAAAAAGTTTGTCCCTTCCTCCTCCTTGAGAATTCCAGACCTCTATCTCCTTGAGAACCCCAGACTCCCTCTCCTTGGGGACCCCCTGGCTTCTTTTCAACATGCCTAGGAATTGACTCTCTCAGTGGTGTGATCACTCACTTAGAGCCAGACAAAGCATCACTACAAACAAAGCTAGTGGAGGTGATGGAAGTCCACTTGAGCTATTTCAAATCCTAAAGGATGATGCTGTGAAAGTGTTACACTCAATATGCCAGCAAAATGGGAAAACTCAGCAGTGGCCATGGAACTGGGAAAGGTCAGTTTTCATTCCAGTCCCAAAGCAAGGCAATGTCAAAGAATGTTCAAACTACCGCACAATTGCACTCATCTCAAAGTAATGCTCAAAATTGTGCATTCACCAAGCCAGGCTTCACCAATATGTGAACCGTGAACTTCTAGATGTTCAATCTGGTTTTAGAAAAGGCAGAGGAATCAGAGATCAAATTGCCAACATTCGTTGGATCATCAAAAAAGCAAGAGAGTGCCAGGAAAACATCTACCTCTGCTTTATTGACCACGCCAAAGGCTTTGACTGTGTGGAGCACAACAAATTGTGGAAAATTCTTAAAGAGATGGGAATACCAGACCACCATTTCTGCCTCCTGAGAAATCTGTATGCAGGTCAAGCAGTAACAGTTAGAACTGGACATGGAACAACAGACTGGTTCCAAATTGGGAAAGGAGAATGTCAAGGCTGTATATTGTCACCCTGCTTATTTAACTTATATGCAGAGTACATCATGAGAAATGCCTGGCTGGATGAAGCACAGCTGGAATCAGGATTGCTGGGAGAAATATCAATAATCTCAGATATGCAGATGATACCACCCTTATGGTAGAAATCAAAGAGCTAAAGAGCCTCTTGATGAAAGTGAAAGAGGAGAGTGAAAAAGCTGACTTAAAGCTCAACATTCAGAAAACTAAGATCATGGCATCTGGTCCCATCACTTCATGGCAGATAGATAGGGAAACAATGGAAAGAGTGACAGACTTTATTTTTTGGGCTCCAAAATCACTGCAGATGGTGACTGCAGCCACGAAATCAAGACCCTTGCTCCTTGGAAGAAAAGTTATGCCCAACCCAGACAGCATATTAAAAAGCAGAGATATTACTTTGCCAATAAAGGTCCATCTAGTCAAATCGATGGTTTTTCCAGTAGTCATGTATGGATATGAGAGTTAGACCATAAAGAAAGGTGAGGGCCGAAATATTGATGCTTTTGAACTGTGGTGTTGGAGAAGACTCTTGAGAGTCCCTTGGACTGCAAGGAGACCCAACCAGTCAATCTTAAAGGCAATCAGTCCTGAATATTCATTGGAAGGACTGATGCTGAAGCTGAAACTCCAGTCTTTGGCCACCTGATGTGAAGACCCTAATGCTGGGAAAGATTGAGGGCAAGAGGATAAGGTGGAGACAGAGGATGAGATGGTTGGATGGCATCACCAACGCGATGGATATGAGTTTCAGCAGGCTCCGGGTGTTGTTGAAGGACAAGGAAACCTGGCATGCTACAGTCCACTGGGTCTCAAAGAGTCGGACACGACTGAGCAACGAAACTGAACTGAACTGCCAATCATCTCCTTTTTGTCTCTTGATTGGCCAGTGCGGTGCAAAAGTTCCGGAATAACAGGTTTTATTTTAATGTTGATTGGCATGAGCAAAGAATCCATCTTTGCGCAGTGATTGGCCGGCATGTCTGGGCTCTGGCCAATCCTGAAGGGGGCGGGCTGGTTGAGCGTCCGGTTTCCCAGGACGGCCTCGGTGGCTGTACTGGTCGGCCTAGTAACTGGGTCCTTTTCTTCCGTCCCTCGGTTCGTAACACAGCGTCCTGATGGAGCTATCTTACCAGACCCTCAGATTCACTCATCAGGCTCGGGAAGCGGTAAGGAAAGCATAAATTATTAGGAACTCCTCTCCTCTTGTTGCTGCGGCCAAGTCGAGTCCAGTTGCTATGGCGACAGAGCCCGCTGCTCTTTCGGCGCAAGCGCAAAGTCTGGGGACTAGGGTTGAAGCGGGGTTGCGGGAAGGATTTGGGCTCAACTGCTGTTTGATGAAAGAGACGGCAGAGTTTGTGACTGAGGAGATGAGGTGTTGAGGGGAAGGTATTATTATCAGGCAGGCTGTTTTGATGAGTGAGCGGATTTAGGGTATCGTCAAAATGAAATTGTTGAAACACAGGGTAACACGGACCTGGGAGTTGGAATAGGGGGTTCTGGTCCTGATTCACTACCTTAGGAATTTAATTCGTCTCTCAGGCTTCCGTTCCCGCAGTAGAAAGTAAGGTGATTGGACTATCATCCTTTCACACAAAGACTACATGAATTTACAAGTGTTTCCTATTGTCTGTGTCATCGGGTAACTGGCTCAACAATATTTTCCACAACAAAAAACGTGAATTGAAGCTGTATTATATGCCAGGCATCAAGGATATAACAATACTTCCAGGGGAAAAGGATTAAAACAGCTTTTTTTTTAAATTGAAAAAATAATGATATTTAAGCTCCACCTCCAGAGATTCGGGTTTACTGGTTTGGGTGTATCCTGTGCATTTAAAAAAACCTCAGTGGTGATCTCAATCCCGTTTGCAGTGTGTAGCCAAGATTGTCAACCACCTCTACTGTTTCCCTCTTTTAGAAAGAAGCTAATAATACACAATAAAAGGTAACCCTTTGGCCTTACACTCCCTCTACCTAGCAGCGTCTCTCCAACTTCTCTAATTTCTTTCCAACTTCTGGAAAGGATTGGCTGCACTAGCTGTTGCCACTTTGTCACCTCTGGATTTTGCTTCCAACCTGAGCTTGAACCACCTGCATCAAAACATTTGGGGTTGGCTTTTCGTAAGTTAGGTTTCTGGACCTCACTGAGAATTACTGACTCATAAGCTCTCTGGGATGAGGATCTTGAAACTTGCATCTTAAATTCAGACTCCAGGTTTGAAAACCACTGCCCTGTTTCATACATTTTCATGACTTCCAATGCCATCTGTATGCCAGCAGCTCCCCTAAACTGACTCTAGACTGGACTTTGCTGAGCCCCAAACCCATGTGGTACCCTAGAATATGGAACACAGAGAGGACGATAAATCAATTGACTACTTGACAAATCCAGTGGAGAATCGAGAATCTGCATGTTAACTTGTTCAACCCCTAACTCTTAACCTTCCTTCTGTAAAACTTGTAGCTTTCCCAGTCCTCCTCCATCTGGGAATGTGAAACCACCATCCACCCAGTTGGTCAAATCAGAATTCTTAGAGTCATCCTTCACTCATTCTTCCTGCTAAAGGAAGGAATCAGCAAATCTTACTGGTTTTATTTATATAATGGGTCTTTAATAATAAATATTTCTACAGACTTTATCTGGGTCCAAGCCACCATAATCTCTATCACTTGAACTGTTTCAATAGCTTTACCTCCTTTCAGTCAATTCTTTCTCCAGTGATCAGAGTGATCTTAAAATTTTGTCACTCCCTGGCTAGGATCCTTTTAGTGGCTTTCCATTATACTTGGGATAAAAGTCCCCCCTTGACGTGATCTACAGAGCATGGCAGTGTTGTGGCCTAACTTCCCCTTTGCCTCCCACTGCTCCAGGCACATTCTCTCGAATCTGACATGTTTCTGAACTCCATATAGTTTGTACCACGTAGATTATTATTTAATTGTGATTAATTTATGTTATTACCTATTTCCTGCCTGGGATATTGCCTCTCAGAATTCATGTGACTTGGAAACTGAGGCCCAATCTTACTTTTTTATTCTATTCCAAAGATGGTACTAGGGAGAGCCATTTTTAGGTATGCTCATTGATGTCTTAAACTCTTGGGGTCTAAATACAAGGAATTGTACTGATTAGGAGTCTGTGGAGGGGATAGATTGAGGTGGGGAAGATACTCTCTGAGTTTGATGTATGTCCACAGGAATTTTGATCATTTATGTTGCCTACTGTATTAGGATTTCAAGAATGCTTCCTCTTTATTTGGTTGATTTTTATTGTTGTTTCAAATTTTAAATATATATGTGTGTATATATATATATGCGCACGCACACACACACACACACACACACACACACACACATATTTCAATTGGATTTTTGTTTTAAATAGTGTAATGCCAGCACTCAGTTTTAAAAAATTTAATAGTTCTACAAAACTTAAGAAAGTTTCCTGTTCCCTTTCACATCCTCAAGTATTGCTCCTCAGAAGCAACTGCTTTTGCCTTTCTTTGCAGCTTCTTCAGAGTAACAAGTTAAAAGTTCTGAATTTTGATTTTCCGTTCTCAGATGTAAATTCTGCTTACTTTGATGGAAAATGAGCATTTGGCTTTTTTTATCCTACCTCGCTCCTTCCCCATCCTCTCTCTCTAGCCCATACTTCCCTTCCTCCATTCTCCCAAGATTGTTTTATCACAATTTTTGGTTTAATGCATATTCAGTATAACTGTATATTAATCTGACCGTGAAACCATTATTCACAGCTGAGCCATATGGTAAACTGTGGTTGTATTTTGTTTTTTATTTAGCTGTGGGATAGGACTCAATCATAGCTTAACTCTGCCTTATTCTTAGGCTTACTTTCCTGTATATTTGATACTATTTTATTCCTAAATTTTCTGAAGGAATTGTAAACTTCCTCTCCATGTGGTGAAGCTCACCAAGAAAATTTTCAGGTTTTTTTCCTTCTTTCCTTTTGTTTAGAAAAGTGACTTAAACAGTTTATTTATTCATTTTTGGTTGTGCTGGGTCGTGGTTGCTGTGCGGGCTTTCTCTAAGTTACAGGGAAAGGGGGCCACTCTCTAGCTGCGGTGTGCAGTCTTCTCACTGTGATGGCTTCTCTTGATGCAGAGCCCAGGTTCAGGGTTCGTAGGGCTTCAGCAGTTGCTGCTGTCGGCTCAGTAGCTGTGGCCCAGTGGCTTTGTTACCTTGAGGTATGTGGGATCGTCCCAGACCAGAGACTGAACCATGTCCTCTGCTTTGGCAGGCAGATTCTCAGCCCCTGGACCACCAGGGAAGTTTTTCTTTTTCCTTTTTCTTGCCTTATATCCTTGTTTTAGCAAAATATACCAACCAATGGCTGCCAGAGAAAGGGCACATGGGAGGCAAAGTTTTTCAAGTATGTATGTACATACATCCATACAAAGCAGCAATGTATGAAGTGGCTTCCCAGGTGACGCTAGTGGTAAAGAACCTGCCTGCCGATGCAGGAGATGCCTGAAGCGACTTGGCATGCACGCTCACTATGTGTACAACTCTGTTCTTCTCTCCCCTTGTTGATGGTTTGGCTGAGATGGACACTCTAGGTTGGAATTGATTTCATGTCATTTGAGGAGGCATTTCTTCATTAGTTTTTAGCTTCCAAGTGGTAGCGACAAGTCTGATGGTATTCATTCTCTGAATCCTTTTAGAATTTTCTCCTTACCATCTCTAGTTTCTGAATTTTCATGAAGATACCACTTGTTGAGAATCCTTTCTCATTCACAGTGCTGGTATGAAGTTATGGGCCATTTAGATCAGGGAATTCATGCCCTCAATTCTAGAAAATATTCTTGTATTATTTCTTTAGATAATTTCTCTCTCTCTCTTTTTTTCCTCTCCTGCTCTTCCTCTCTTTCTCTCTTGTCCTTCTCCCCTCCCTCCCTTCCTTCCTTTTTCATGTTTTCCTTTCCTGGAAGTCCTATTCATTGAATGGCTTCCAAATGGAACCAGTAACATGCTGTTTTCTGTTTTATTTTATCTTGCTTACTCTTGTTTTTTCTTATCAAGAGACCCACTCAACTTTTTATCCCATTTTGTTGAGTTTTAAATTTCTGCTTGCATATTTTTATTTCCAGATACTTTCTTATTGTCTCAATGTTCCTTTTTCATGGCTCCTTTTAACTCTGAAGGTTTCCTCTCCCTCTCCCTCCCTGCCCCAGCCCCTTCCCTCTTTGTCTTTTGCCCCTAGAAGTATATCTGTTTCCCCTCAACTTTTTCTTTGCTTTTTTCCCCTGGTGCTCTGTCTTTCGTGTAGGTTTTCCTCAGAAATCTAGTGAACCTTGCCTGAGGTGAGACACCTAAAAGCTAATTAGAATCTGTGAGCTTTAGAAGAGGCTCCTCCAATAAGGATGGGTTTTTCTGTTGGATGATCAGGTAGGCAGGAGCCCTGTTACTGGGACGTCCCCAGAAGCCAGTTTCTGTAGATATCTGCTCTGAGATTTTCAGTTTCTCCAAGAAATCCTCTTCACTTTCCTACAGGGAATGAGGGCAAATAAGCATGCTTCACCACTGTTGGAGTTAAATAGGGAAAGACAGTTGTTTGGGGGTGGGGGGTTTCTCTTCACTGTTCAGTGCAAAATTTATACTTAATTACTCTTTACTTTTTACCATCATTTTAATGTGATCTGGGGAGACAGGAGAGAAACAGTCTCTAGAACAGTTTTTGTTTTGCAGGTATGTAGTGTCTGCTGGGCACAAAGACTCACACTAGTTGCTTTTGCAGGAGGTGAATTAAAAAAAAATTAACTAATATATGATTTGTATCTAAAGGATAGCTTTATTTTGTTATTGTGGGTTTCAAGTCAGGCATTTATCATACATGTTTGTATGTTAAAATTTACTTTTAAATATGGTTATTTATTTGCATACGATAGGAGTTGGTGGCTGAGCTTAAGAATGGGAGTTAGATCCTTTTGAATTCATATACTAGTTTTTACTTAACACTGAGGTGTAAATACATTTATTCATCAGCTCATACAACGAACACTTACTTAGTGACTACTGTGTATAAAAACATGGTGTTTTGAGATACCCCTGATGTTTTGGGCATTGACACTGCTGATTAGCCTTAGGAAACGCTTCTTGGTTTTCATGATACTACAGTCTCCTAGAGTTCTGTTTTCCTTCTTGGCCTTATCTTTTTCTGTCCCTTACATTTTTGTTCTTTAAGATCTAAACTTGCCTCTCTTGGTCAGCCTGCTTTCTAAACTTGACAGAGTGCCTCTCCTTGATACAAAGAGTAGACATCACCAGGCCACCTTTATCCCAGTAAATATAATTGGATTTTTTCCTTGTCTATTCCTTCCTCTGACCCCAGTAGAATATAAGCTCCTTGAGGGCAAGAACTCTGGTAGGCTTCTTTCCTGACTGGTAAACTGATCATGTTTCAGGAGGGCTTATGAGTCTTTAGTTTGCACACTAGAAACATGGGATGTTTTGAACATTCAGGTTGTGATCCAGTAGTTCTGGGTGTGCGTCATGACCTCCTATGTGGCACTGTAATGCTCTGTGAGTAGCAAAGATCTGTGAGTGGAAAATTTTCTCCTATTCCATTTTAAATTTAGTGTTTAATTAAAATAAGGCTATGTCCAATTTGTAAACCTCTGCCACTGTTTTTTTTTCCTACTTGAAGGTAAGATCCTGGGGGAAAAGAACTCTGAGGAGCTATTGCTTCAGTGTTTTTAATTTGACCACAGAATTTAAACCTAACAAACAGTAATTGGTATCAATGGAGAAGAACAGTTTTTAGAAAGCCATAATTGAGCCACAGTTCATGTGCAAAATAATCTGATACAAAATTACTTTTATTTACTCTCATGTGTCATTACATGTACTTTTCAAAAGTTGTGATTTTGCTTGTGTGAAACTTTTATATTAAAAAAATACCTACTATAAGTGTTAGCTGATTAATGAGGTGGCAGATTAGGTTTTTAAATGAGTGTTGTTAAATGCCTTAGCTTTTATTAATTGCATGGTCCCCTAAAAAAAAAACTAGGGTAATTGAAAATTTAATTACATTAATGTTTTTATTCTGAGAACTAAGGCTTATTAAACTTTAAATGTTCAAACACTTAAGCATCTATTGAAATACCAATAGCTATAAACAATGCACAGTTCTAAATACTAATTAAATGAGCTCTAAATCACCATAAGCTAAGCTGAATTTTAAGTAACTCTTATGTTTTAAATGCTCAGCTCTGCTCTTACTTAAGGAAGATTAACTTCTTCACTGCTGACCACTGATGTAGCCTTGTGGGGATCTTTAAAAATGCTGTGGCTGATGTTGAACCACATTTTTTCTGTACCCGGACCAAGAAAGGGAGACTGATCAGACAACCTGGAACATTTTGCTAATGTCACATTGATACATACTCTTGTAGATGTGTTTTTTTTTTCCTTATTCCCCCACTTTTAACCACGTAACGGAATATATACAGATGTGAATTTGTACATTTGGTATTTTGTGTTGACATCCTTTCTTCTGTAAAAAAAAATTAATTTTAATAGATTTTATTTTTAAGTACAAAAGGTATATATTTCTCCATTCAGATCAATCTTGTGTACATTAAAAAAAACTGATACAGCTTCCTGCTTTCAAATGTGATAGAGCAAATAGTACCAGCAGTTTTGCAGAGATAAGACAGGGAGCTGAGTTTGGGAAGACTTCAGTGGTTAGAATTGGGAGGGAAGAGGACCAGAGAGGAGGCAGCTTGGCAAACAAATTGCTCATGCTTCTGAGTTGTGGGCTGAGTACTAAGCTGTGCATACAGAGTGGAAATGTTTGAAGCTGGGGAAAAGCCCATTATCAGGAAACTGTATGAGGAACAGCTACCGGTGCTCATGTAACACTGAGATGTTTGAAGTCCAACCAACCTGAGTGGAGACCTCTGTGAAACAGCAGAGCATTTACTAGAAATTCTAGGAAGGCAGTGCATGAGGGAAGATCCCCTGGAGGAGGGCATGACAACCCACTCCAGTATTCTTGCCTAAGAAATTGCCAGAGGAGTCTGGCAGCTTATAGTCCATGGGGCCGCAAGTGAGTCAGACACTTGTTTAGTGACTAAACAGCAATTTTGAGTTTTTTATTTTGTATTAGGATATTGCTAATTAACAATGTTATGATAGTTTCAGGTAAATAGCAAAGGGACTCAGTCATACATATACATGTATCCATTCCCCCCCCCCGCCCCCGCCAACCCCCCTCCCATCCAGGTTGCCACGTAACATTGACCAGACTTCCATGTGCTATACAGTAGGTCTTTGTTGGTTATCTGATTTAAATATAGCAGTGTGTACATGTCCATCCCTCCTGTGGTCCAGCCTCGGCAGGGTCCTGGGGTCTTGAGGGATGAGTGGCGTCGGCGGAAGAACTGAGCTGAGTCGATGTGTGGTGATGGAGCAGTCTCTCTCGTTTATTGTTGGTTTACAGTTTTATAGCCAAAAGATATCCCCATTACATCATTACATCACCTATCATTCTATACAATTTTTTGTTTTCTACCTTCCATAGCAACCTTATCATAGAGCTCTTTCCCCAATCTATCATGAAACATTCCCCTTACAGAAGTCAGGTTTCTATGTAATTAGATTTAACAATAGTATGTTTACCATTTGAATGTCTTCAGTATACTTCATTCAATCATGATAAGTGCATCAACCTAAGTAGAAAGGTTACATTTCTCTTATCAGGTGCAACTATGTAGAAGCTAGAGGGAAGGGCTAAGGCTTGAAACTATTTTATTCTAGTAACCTACTCTGGTTCTTAGGAGGAAAGAGAAAAGAGGACAAAGAGACAGTTTGGAAAGAGGAAAAAGGACTAAGAGACAGTCTAGCAGCACTGCTTTAGCAATAAAACCCTATTAACCTTATATAACTACTATAATGAATTCCTATGTCTACATTATCCTAAAGCAATCAATATCTCCAACTATGCTGGCCACAGTTATGAGCATTCCTTAGTCCCATTCCAGCCTGATTTCTTCAAGGAAGAGAGCCTCCTCCGTGGAGTGGTCAGGGGAATGGGAGGTGGAAAGGTGACCCAAGTACAAGCCTTTCTGGTGGTGGCCTTGCCATGACCCCCAGAGAACTCTTGGTAAACTCCCCAGTAAGGAGTAGTAATCTATTTAAATGTCCCTTTCATTCCTCCTTAGCCCCTCGGGAAGGCGATCCACCTTCCCAGATCCTCTGGTCGATAAGGTCTGGGGGGATAATCTCAGGACGAATTCTTTCCAACTGGGACTGACCTACTGAGATGAGCCAATGTTCCGAGCATGGACAGAACTCCCAAGAAAAATACCAGAGGGGGCCTAGCCCGGGATGCCCGATAAAGAAAGTCAGCTTTGCAATTTCTTTCTTAGTCTCGTGACCTTGTCATCCGAGCAAGGGGGCATCCTGACGCTCCCGGCACATCCCAAACTTCCTAACTATCCCATCTACTAAACAGTAGAGCAAAGACTTATACTTGTTCTTTTTTGTCAAATGGTCACACTATTATTGACGTGTGTTTACATATTTTAGAATCAACTTGTCAAATTCCACAAAGGTTGCTGAATTTTTATTGAAACGGCATTGAGTTAGAAGAATAAATTTGAGAAGAATTGATGATTTAAAAATAATGAGAATTACAAAGAATTCTCCAATCGAAGAGTATAGTTTCTCTTTTTATTCTGGCTTTCTTAATTTTTTTAAGTAACAGTTAAGAGTTTTCTGCATAGAAAACTTGCCCATTTTTGCTAGAAATACTTTTAGTTTTTGATATTATTCTAAACGATTTTCATATCATTGTAAATGATTTCTTGGTTTTTTAAATTTAATTTTATGTTTATTACTGATATGTAGAAATGCAATTGATTTTGTATATTGATCTTATTTAGCAATATAAAATAGTGAGCTCAGAGTTCTTTTTTTAATCAAATAAGTATGTTGATTTTTACCGACTACTTTTCTACATTTGTTGAAGTGATTATATTTCTCTTTATTTTGTAATGTGGTGCGTTAACTATGTTGTTTGATTGTCTTAACTCATTCCTGGGATACACTGAAGTTTGATGTTACGTAATGCTGATTCAAGTTGCTAATTTGCCTAGACTTTTTCCATCTATATTAATGAGTGAGACTGGCCTATTATTTTCTTCTTTTGAGTGTCTTTGTCAGGTTTTAGTATGAAAGATATGTTGCCCTCATAAAAATTGAGAAATATTCCCTCTTCTTCCATTCAGTGGAAGAAATTATGAAGATTGCCATTGTCCTTTTCATTGAATGTTTGGTAGAATTTGCCTTGAAAAGAAGTCTAAGAATGGATTTCCTATAGAAAGTGTTTTGCTTTGTTTTTTGTTTGTTTACTGGTTGGTTTTTTAACAAATTCAGGTTATTTTCATCAAACTGTTGGTACTTTAAAATTCTTTTTGCTGTTAGTTTGGTATGTTATGTTTTCTTAGAATTTATTTATCTCATCTAAATTTTCAAATTTATTGGCATAATCGTTGATAATATCCTTTCTTAAAAAATTAAATATATATGGAATCTGTAACCATCTTCCCTTTTTATTCTTACTTTGGTTTTTTGTGCCTTCTCTTATTTTTTTTCATTAGTCTTACCAAAGGGTTATCAATTTTGTCAGTCTTTTCAAAGAAACAAGTTTTGTTGATCCTGTCTATGGTCTATTTGGTTCTATTTCTCTACTTTGCAGTCTTAAAATTATTATTTCTTTGCAAATCAAAACAACAATGAGCTATCACCTCATACCAGCCAGAATGGCTAGCATCAAAAAATCTACCAACAATAAATGCTGGAGAAGGTGTGGAGAGAAGGGAACCCTCCTACTCTGTTGGTGGGAATATAAATTGGTACAGTCACTATGAAGAACAGTATGGAGGTTCTTAAAAAAACTAAAAATAGAGCTACAATCCCACTCCTGTGCATATATCCAGAGGAAAACATAATCTGAAAGGATACATACACTTCAATGTTCCTTGCCACACTGTTTATACTAACCAAGATATGGAAGCAGTCTAAATGTCCATTGACAGAGGAATGGATAAGAAGATGTGTTACATATATACAATGGAATATTACTCAGTCATTAAAAAGGATGAAATAATGCCATTTACAGTAACATGGATGGACCTAAAGAGTGTCATACTGAATGAAGTAAGTCAGACAGAGAAGGAGAAATATCATGTGACATCCCTTATAGGTGACATCTAAAAACAAATGATACAAATGAACTTACAAAACAGAAAGAGACTCACAGACTTAGGTTGCTGGGGATGGGAGGGATAGTTAGGGAGTTTGGGATGGACATGTACACACTGCTATATTTAAATTGGATAACCAACAAAGACCTACTGTATAGCACATGGAAGTCTGGTCAATGTTACATGGCAATCTGGATGGGAGGGGGGTTGGGGGGGTGGATACATGTATATGTATGACTGAGTCCCTTTGCTATTTACCTGAAACCATCATAACATTGTTAATCAGCTATACCCTAATAAAAAATAAAAAACTCAAAATTAAAAGTGTAAAAAATGGTTATTTTCTTTCTTATACTTTCCTTGGGTTTATTATTTTTTAAATAATTTCTCAGTATATTTGCTTAACTTATTAATATTTCCCTTTTTTTCTCTTTTAACAGATGCATTTAAAGATTTAAATGTTCCTTCAGTCACCAATTTACCCGCTTCCATATGTTTTAATACGTAGCATTTTAATTTTTCCTTTTCATTCCCTTGTGGCTCAGCTGGTAAAGAATCCACCTGCAATACGGGATACCTGGGTTCTATTCCTGGGTTGGGAAGATCCCCTGGAGGAGGGAAAGGCTACCCACTCTAGTATTCTGGCCTAGAGAACTCCATGGACTGTATAGTAAATGGGGGCACAAAGAGTCGGACATGATTGAGTGACTTTGGCTTTTTTCATCCAGTTCCAAATATTTTCTTATATCTATTATGATTTTTCCCTTACTCATAGTATTTAGAAGTGTATTATTTACATATGGAGAGTCTGTTGATACCTTTGGACATTGTTTTCTAGTTTAATTGGGTTGTATTTACTAGCAACATTCTACAGGATTTCAGTCCTCTTACATTTGTCGAAAATTGTTTTATGGCTCAATGTATGATTTAGTTTCTTAATTGTGTTGTTCAAATCTTTTATATCTTATAGATTTTTTTCTTTTTGTTCTGTTAATTATTGAGGAAGGCATATAAGTATCTCTCACTGTATTTTTTGCCTATTTCTCCTTTTGATTTTGTCAATTTTTGCTTTATCTGATGTTATGTTATTAGGTACCTAAACATATAGAATTGTTATCTTAATTTATGTGTTTGATGTGGGATAAGGATTAAGTTTCAAATTTTTTTCCTATTTGGTTATCCAGTTGCTCAAGCAGCTTTTAAAAATTTTTGAATTACTGTGGCAACTTTGTAAAAAATCACATTACCATATATTTGTGAACTCTCTGTTCTTTTCGATTGATAGATTTATCTATCTCCATTCCAGTATCAAACTATCTTAATTATTGTGGCTTAATACTAAACCTTGAAAACTGGTAGTATAAATTCTTTGACCTAGCTATTTTTCAATGCCATCTTGGTTCTAAATTTCCACATGAGTGTCAGAATCAGATTTTCAATTTATACAAAAAACTTTACTGAGCTTTTGATGAGATTGCATTCAATCTATACATCAGTTTTCAGAAGAACATCTTAAAAAATTCATTTTCACAATTCTTAAATTTTATAACTTTTTTATAACTATTTTGTCATTTTCAGCACCAGTTCAGTTCAGTTCAGTCACTCAGTCATGTCCGACTCTTTGCAACCCCATGAATGGCAGCACACCAGTCCTCCCTGTCCATCACCAATTCCCGGAGTCTACCCAAATCCATGTTCATCGAGTCCATGATACCATCCAGCCATCTCATCCTCTGTCGTCCCCTTCTTCTCCTGCCCCGAATCCTTCCCAGCATTAGGGTCTTTTCCAATGAGTCAACTCTTTGCGTCAGGTGGCCAAAGTACTGGAGTTTCAGCTTCAACATCAGTCCTTCCAATGAATACCCAGGGCTGATCTCCTTTGGGATGGACTGGTTGGATCTCTTTGTAGTCCAAGGGACTCTCAAGAGTCTTCTCCAACACCCCAGTTCAAAAGCATCAATTCTTCGGCGCTCAGCTTTCTTCACCGTCCAACTCTCACATCCATACATGATCAATGGAAAAACCAGAGCCTTGACTAGATGGACCTTTGTTGGCAAAGTAATGTCTCTGCTTTTTAATATGCTGTCTAGGTTGGACATAACCTTCCTTCCAAGGAGCAAGCATCTTTTAATTTCATGGCTGCAGTCACCATCTGCCGTGATTTTGGAGCCCCCCCATAATAAAGTCTGTCTGCTGGGGTCCAGCCTCGGCGGGGTCCGGGGGTCTTGAGGGATGGGTGGCG